>OZ023206.1:5875959-6030959 GCA_963995525.1 Escarpia spicata | reverse complement strand
TGTTTTTGGGACGTGTTTGACAATTGTTAATTTTTCGCTCGCTTATCTATTTGTTCCTGTACATATTAGAAACTAGAAACAATACCAATCGTTAGTTGTATTTCACCTTTTTAATTTTGTTATTTCTTTGTTGTAAAAGTGCTACGTAATTATCATTATTCACACGGTGATTCTTAGCATAAACAATTAAAGGTTTCAGAGAATAATCATCTTACATATATCCGGTATATGACAAATGGAATGTTATAGTTATGCACATTATGCACGTGGAATTAGTCAATTGTATTTGTATTGATATTACGTTATATATTGTATGTTAGCATTTCGCGTAGTGTTGTAGATACTGATCCAGCGTGTGATTGTAGTGACGACAAAACATTTCGACTAATTTTAGTGGCGGGATACTGCCGTGGGGTGTCGGCCGGCAAAGTGCGAATCGATTGGAAAGTTGGAGGTTGTCACAATCAGTATCCTTATTATAACGTCGACGATAGCTACACTGGAATGACATCAACTGTACGCATCATCGTCGTGGAGGTGAACGTGGAAGACGAGATTGAAAACATTATCTAGATTACCGATAGGTATGCCGTATTGTATAATAGTAAGTAATATAGTTTAATGTGATGCTTTTGTGGTATTGCAAATGATGACAACAACTTCACAGTCGAGATTGAAATGTTGACGTTTACGCCACGTCACTACGTAAACATGATAATAAGTCAACACTTAGAGTTGTATAAGTGTGATGAAAATAATAAAAATGTAGGCCACTTCGTTATGCAGGATCGTATCATTCGTTGGTGTTACCGTTTAAGGGTGTGTTTGAATGTTTCTGTGAACTTATTTTTACTCATTATAGTCAGACAAAATCACGCTATCTGGTTGGTTGAATGAAAGCAGTAATTTGCCAGCGTCAGACGTTTGCTCTTTCAAGGACGCATCGCTGGAATTAATCGAGGACATGTTTTTTCCGAATACGACGAGATAGAATTACAGTCTTATAGCCGACTGTCATGGTCATGTGTCTTTAAGCTAACATCCTAGACTCGCCTTTGTTTACATAATGTCCCTAACATATGTGCGTTACATGCGTTCTCACAGAGCAATCTCAGATGGGTCGAAAAAACATGTATTCTTTTTGAAACGATGCTGCTACGTGAATCCCCAGTGGGCGTGACTGTAACACTTGTGTACTCTGTGTCGGGTCTGTATAGAGAACGATCGACACAATCAGAACACTGTTATCGCACTGAAGCACTGAGACACATACCACAACGATGAACCGGATTATATTCTTCAGTGTTTTGCCGGCGTTATTGTCCGCTGCTGACGTACAAAGCACGTTACCTCAAGATCCCCAGTGCGTGTGCACCGTGAACGTTCCTCCAGCCAACATTGTCGGCCAAACTGGCGGTTACGGCGCTGATGAAAACGGAGTGAAGCCTAGTGCATTTCTCACTCTGCAGACACAAATGCAAGAGTTGCGACAGGAATTGGCGGCAATAAAAACAGGTATGTTTTGGTCAGATTTCAAGAAAAAAATTAACACTTCATATGGGTTTCCGTTATACAATACGGATTTGTTTAATGTTGTAAGGTAAATGGTAGGGTGTCCAGTTTTAGTATACGGATTTGCCTGAAAGGAAAATTCGTGAGAAAAAAAAATCGACAAGTATAAAGTTGAACGATGAACGTATAGTGGTGAAACAAAGCAAATTGATGCTAGATAAATTTCCGATTTGAGTAGGAATGCAATAGGCTTAACGAATGAACAACGCAGTAAGGGTGTACAGAATTTCAAGCCAACTTTACAGATTTCACCCAAGAAAGTGTAACATGTCATGTAATAACAGTAATACATATTAAACTGACACGTGTGTGCGTGTGTGCGTGTGTGCGTGTGTGCGTGTGTGCGTGTGTGCGTGTGTGCGTGTGTGCGTGTGTGCGTGTGTGCGTGTGTGCGTGTGTGCGTGTGTGCGTGTGTGCGTGTGCGCGTGTGCGCGTGTGTGCGCGTGTGCGCGTGTGTGTGTGCGTGCGTGCGTGCGTGTGTGCGTAAGTGACTGTGTGCGTGCGTGAGTGTGTGTGTGTGTGTGTGTGTGTGTGTGTGTGTGTGTGTGTGTGTGTGTGTGTGTGTGTGTGTGTGTGTGTGTGTGTGTGTGTGTGTGTGTGTGTGTGTGTGTGTGCGTAAGTGACTGTGTGTGGTGTGTGCGCGTGCGCGCGCGTGCGAGTTTGTGTGAGAGTGTATGTGCGAGTGTATGATAGGGTATATTAACGTAGAAGATTTGGATCTCGGGCACCAGCCAAACGTTTAGGGATTAATCCACTATAGGTCGGATGAGAAGTAACGTCATTACTTTTCTCTCTAAAAATTCTCCGTTTCTCTACGGTTCTTACCGTTCCCAGGTTTCGAACCGGATGTATAACTAATGTAATTCGATTGTACATATTTTCTGCGATTGTTCCGAGGACAGGCGATCAGTCGGGGATTTTTACGTAACTTGTGTCTTATGAAAACTGCGTCATAATACAAGTCAGTTTCGGGATACCGTCTTATGTTTCTCTGTGTAAGTAATGCGATCCGGAGATGGATATATATACCAGAAAATGGCATTATACACATGCAACAATGCATAAATAAATGTATATAATATTATGTGTATTTTGCTGTCTGCTGATTGTACTTTGTAAGCGTTTGTTCCGGGTTGCAAGTTTGTTTACAATATAAGACAACACAATTATACATGATCACGTGTTTATGTACTGACATGCCATTTGGAATCCACTATTTTCCTCGTATTTCTTGTTTGATATCCTGGGGATCGCTTCATTATAATAATGAGCTCAGCGGATACGGAAACTCCATCGTTAAGGAGAATCCGTTGTTAAATGTCAGGAGCGTTCTTCCAAAATGCAAAAAACCGCCATTATATCACCGAGGACACATAACCATCGGTGGCGCGTCTACGTGTTGACAATTTTTAGTAAATAAGATCACAGTTAAGAAGCAATTTCGATTTAAAAAGCAAATGCTCATTAGAAAATCAGTGAAACTGTCTCCTGATCTTCGACCAAATTTTTCACTAAATTATCTTAAAACAGTTGTTTACACATTGAACATTATTCCAATTATTGATTTAAATAACTGGCAATACGTTAGTGGCAACACGAACTTGTGTAATTACTGCAAATATATGTTGACAAAAGTATATTCGACTTATAAGAAGAACGAAAATGTTGAATAAATTAACCGAATAATAATTCGAGACAGTGGTCAATTTATTAGAACTATAGAATGAGCTGCAATTAATTTAGTCACACTAATGCCGATACTGTAAACTGTTATTAATTTGTAACTCGCATTTGCAGGTTTTCCACCAGCAAAGATAAAGCAATGTTCAAGGCGAGATATGAATGACGGCAGAGAAAGCGGTGTTCTAATGGTAAACATTTACTCACTTTCGACCATCGCCACCAAAAGCAGAATGTCTGCAGAAGTTGTTTTATTAACACAAGCATCAACAATGTTGGCATGTCGGTGAAGTTGTTTTATTAACACAAGTATCAACAATGTTGGCATGTCGGTGAAGTTGTTTTATTAACACAAGCATCAACAATGTTACAAAGTAACTTTCTCAACAAACAGCATCACTACTGTGCAGATCAAACACTGCGGTGTTCGAATGGACAAGTCGTTATGTGAACTGTGAAGCGCTTAATACGGTCCTTAGGACTGGATACTACACTATGTCTAAGAACCTTACCGTTACTACACATGTCTAAATTGCGCCTTTTTATACTAGTAAAACTGCAATTTGCGCCTGAGTCGAAGTTCATAAAAAGGCCCTGAAGATAAACAACTGTAGTCCGGGCGTTAGCCAGTGAAGCGTGCATTAGGGTCTGCACGATGTTTTTTTTCATTTTCGTTACCTTCTACACCTCTAGGTCAATAACCCAGGCACCCTTGACCATTTATGTATAAATTCATTAATATGCAAACTAGTCATCGCCATTAAAATAAATACTGTTTTCCTGAATATATCGAATAGTAAACATCCAAAACATACAAAATAAGGCGTCCAAGAGAATGTTTTCATGGTCTCTTGTTATTATTATGTCAGTGAACAAATCATGGTATACACAGGCACCCTTGAACAAACAAACAAAATAAGGCGTCCAAGCGAATGTTTTTATGGTCTCTTGTTATTATTATGTCAGTGAACAAATCATGATATACACAGGCACCCTTGAACAAACAAACAAAATAAGGCGTCCAAGCGAATGTTTTCATGGTCTCTTGTTATTATTATGTCAGTGAACAAATCATGATATACACAGGCACCCTTGAACAAACAAACAAAATAAGGCGTCCAAGCGAATGTTTTCATGGTCTCTTGTTATTATTATGTCAGTGAACAAATCATGATATACACAGGTACCCTTGAACAAACAAACAAAATAAGGTGTCCAAGCGAATGTTTTCATGGTCTCTTGTTATTATTATGTCAGTGAACAAATCATGGTATACACAGGCACCCTTGAACAAACAAACAAAATAAGGCGTCCAAGCGAATGTTTTTATGGTCTCTTGTTATTATTATGTCAGTGAACAAATCATGGTATACACAGGCACCCTTGAACAAACAAACAAAATAAGGCGTCCAAGCGAATGTTTTCATGGTCTCTTGTTATTGTTACGTCAGTGAACAAATCATGATATACACAGGCACCCTTGAACAAACAAACAAAATAAGGCGTCCAAGCGAATGTTTTTATGGTCTCTTGTTATTATTATGTCAGTGAACAAATCATGGTATACATAGGCACCCTTGAACAAACAAACAAAATAAGGCGTCCAAGCGAATGTTTTCATGGTCTCTTGTTATTATTATGTCAGTGAACAAATCATGATATACACAGGCACCCTTGAACAAACAAACAAAATAAGGTGTCCAAGCGAATGTTTCCATGGTCTCTTGTTATTATTATGTCAGTGAACAAATCATGATATACACAGGCACCCTTGAACAAACAAACAAAATAAGGTGTCCAAGCGAATGTTTTCATGGTCTCTTGTTATTATTATGTCAGTGAACAAATCATGATATACACAGGCACCCTTGAACAAACAAACAAAATAAGGCGTCCAAGCGAATGTTTTCATGGTCTCTTGTTATTATTATGTCAGTGAACAAATCATGATATACACAGGCACCCTTGAACAAACAAACAAAATAAGGCGTCCAAGCGAATGTTTTCATGGTCTCTTGTTATTATTACGTCAGTGAACAAATCATGATATACACAGGCACCCTTGAACAAACAATCAAAATAAGGCGTCCAAGCGAATGTTTTCATGGTCTCTTGTTATTATTACGTCAGTGAACAAATCATGATATACACAGGCACCCTTGAACAAACAAACAAAATAAGGCGTCCAAGCGAATGTTTTCATGGTCTCTTGTTATTATTACGTCAGTGAACAAATCATGATATACACAGGCACCCTTGAACAAACAAACAAAATAAGGCGTCCAAGCGAATGTTTTTATGGTCTCTTGTTATTATTACGTCAGTGAACAAATCATGATATACACAGGCACCCTTGAACAAACAAACAAAATAAGGCGTCCAAGCGAATGTTTTCATGGTCTCTTGTTATTATTATGTCAGTGAACAAATCATGATATACACAGGCACCCTTGAACAAACAAACAAAATAAGGCGTCCAAGCGAATGTTTTCATGGTCTCTTGTTATTATTATGTCAGTGAACAAATCATGATATACACAGGCACCCTTGAACAAACAAACAAAATAAGGCGTCCAAGCGAATGTTTTCATGGTCTCTTGTTATTATTATGTCAGTGAACAAATCATGATATACACAGGCACCATTGAACAAACAAACAAAATAATGCGTCCAAGCGAATGTTTTCATGGTCTCTTGTTATTATTATGTCAGTGAACAAATCATGATATACACAGGCACCCTTGAACAAACAAACAAAATAATGCGTCCAAGCGAATGTTTTCATGGTCTCTTGTTATTATTATGTCAGTGAACAAATCATGATATACACAGGCACCCTTGAACAAACAAACAAAATAAGGCGTCCAAGCGAATGTTTTCATGGTCTCTTGTTATTATTATGTCAGTGAACAAATCATGATATACACAGGCACCCTTGAACAAACAAACAAAATAAGGCGTCCAAGCGAATGTTTTCATGGTCTCTTGTTATTATTATGTCAGTGAACAAATCATGATATACACAGGCACCCTTGAACAAACAAACAAAATAAGGCGTCCAAGCGAATGTTTTCATGGTCTCTTGTTATTATTACGTCAGTGAACAAATCATGATATACACAGGCACCCTTGAACAAACAAACAAAATAAGGCGTCCAAGCGAATGTTTTCATGGTCTCTTGTTATTATTATGTCAGTGAACAAATCATGATATACACAGGCACCCTTGAACAAACAAACAAAATAAGGCGTCCAAGCGAATTTTTTTATGGTCTCTTGTTATTATTATGTCAGTGAACAAATCATGGTATACACAGGCACCCTTGAACAAACAAACAAAATAACTAACTTAAATGCCCCCGTCCCCACACGCGCAAAACGCCCAAATAGTATATCATTTGAAAGCCCAATATATCACCATCACAAGGAGGTCTGTCTTAGAACTGCCAAGTGATGCAGTTAGCGTGACACCAAGGTCAAACAAGGTCACCGACAAATGATAATTTTTCGAAATTTCGAGTCAATCAACATCACCACGTTTGATGAGTATGCATACATTTTCGTTCCGCACATCATGAAGCACTTAAATCACCCCAACAATATTGGCGTCGACCGGGACACGTACCTCGTCAACAGGATCAAATAATCCACAAGAGAGAAGCGTGGTAACGGGATCCTGAGGAAAGTAACATGGAACCACAAGGTGTCAATAAACTGGAAATACTTTCATCGCGATGTTACCAGCACACAGGAGCTATTTGCATTTCTCTCCATTAAGGTTGCAAAGCTCCACCATCTCGGTTGAAAGGAAGTGTTTGACACTTCAGACACCACAGCCGTCGTCACTAGGTGCAACTATGGCATGGTACATCCAGTAAGACCTTGAAGAACCCGGTACGCAACTGTTGAGCCTTGTGCAAAATGGTTTGTGGAAAAGGGATCAAAGCCATGCATTATTCGCAATGTGTTTCCGATCGTTAGGATTTATGAGTTTGTCAAGATTATATCCAGCTGCATACATTTGGATAGGCTTTTGGACAGGCAATAAGGTTATTCACCATAATGGCAACGGCATCCATCATGCTCTGGGAAAACACATGTCACGTCTTTACCAGTAGTCAATAGCAAGGGAAACCCAAATTTCATACCACGAAGGAACCACAGCATTCACACATCCATTTGGATCTGGATTCGCGACATTTCAACTCCTGGAACGCATCACCATTGCCCTCTGTAAATAGAGTTGCAGCGTGCGTGGTGTCCGTTATCGAGGCAATGAAAAATATATTCTGTCAAAAGAATAATATCACTAAGATATTCCAATAACCCCGGATGTTCTTTAGCAGTATTCAGAGCGCATAGCGTAACAAGCTTTTATTTGGTTGACCAGTCAACTGGTTCATCAGCAGATGCCCACTCCAGATGTCTGGGGGTGGACATAGGACGTGAAGAGGCTGTCGTGTATACACGAATATATCAGTTAATTAATGCAAATATTTTGACACAAGATTGAGTTTGTGACCCTCAAAATTACATAAAAATTCAAAATTGAGGGTGGCATCCACCGTCATCTATTTTCTCATCCCATGGGTGATGCAAAAATGCCGTAGAAGAATAACATCACCTACAATCTGCAGAATGGCACAATTTCATGTATCTTTTGATGGTGACCTTGTTCAACCTTCACTCCACAGACAACCACTTTACAATTTAATGCCAGTCATTTTGACGGGGATACAATACGCATAGGTGTATAACATGGCCCAGTGTAGGCAGACAAAGTAGATCATTACGCAAACATTGTAATTGTCAACGTTTGCGGAATGGCGCAATTTTGAACACTCATCACTTAGTGATGACCTTGCTTGACCTTCATTCCACAGTTACTGCACCATTTGATAGCTCCCCGTGGTATCCTGTATTTCAGGGGAGACAGTAGGCTTTCAGAATGTATATCACATGGTCACGAGTAACTAGGTAACGTAGATAGGCTACAAGCCACCATTGGTACAGTATAACGTTTGCGGGATGGTGCAATTTCGAACATTTATCGCTTGACGGTGACACTGTTTGATCGCCGCTCCACACAAACTCCATCAACTGAAACCTCCCAGTGATGTATCATTTTGATGGGAATAAATTGTTCTTTCGCGATGCATGTAACATGTCCATAGTTATGAAGTCGATACAGAGTTATTGTAACCTAATAAGTTTCGCGGTATTGCAAAAGTTCGGATATTCATCATTTCATGGTGACCTTGTTTGACCTTAGCCTCCACACTTACTATACAATGTACCAGCTCCATATCGTATCCTGTTTTGACCGGGAGACAATAAGCTTTCCAAAAATATACGACTTGGCTATTTTATTATTAATGAAAGTAGATATGCAACCATTGTAATTATAATATGTTCGCGGAAACGGACAATTTCGAAATATTATCATTTGATGGTGACCTTTTTTGCCCTTGGAGTCACGCTAGTTCTACGATTGGCCTCGTTGTAATGGGGATATCTAGGGTATACAATTTGGGTTTTTGTATGGGGAGGGGGGCATTTAAGTCTGTCCATTAAGTAGTGCCTATCACTCGCCTATTGAGGAGATATAAACGAATATCATGTAGTTATATTGGTCAGAGTTAATTTGCATATCCATCGACAAATATGCATACTATAATTTTTTCACTGACGTAATCATACCCAGATACCCTGAAAACATGCTTTGGACACATCATTTTGATTGTTTGGATGTTTACAATTCGAGATATTCAGAAAAGTACTATATATTTTAAAGGCGATGACTAATTTGCATATTAATGAGTTTATGCAAAACGCTCAAGGGTGCCTGAGTGGAACCCTTCGGATTAAAGGTTAGAAGGTCACAAAAATGCAAGAAAACATCGTGCGGACCCTAATGCACGGCCCACATTTTGCACAAGGCTCAACAGTTGCGTAGTTGTTGACTACTGCTGCATCCCGTTACTACAGGAGTGTAACTTCGTGAAGCAACGAGACGACACGGTGCTTCGGGTCGCGTGGAACGGCGATCTTCGTCTGATACACAGCGGCCCTAGAAGCGCCTCCTGTCGTCGCTGGTACTTCAAACTGAACGGACGAGAGTGCACGAACCCGAAGACTATCGACACTCAACTCCACACCAATATGGAACGTATCAACGTACACTATCCACACTACGGTAAGGTTAACTGCATCAATGTTGTTTACTTCCTTGCGGTCCTGCACGAAGATTGCGCGCCCACATACAAGCGTCTTAAAACTACACGCGCGTACGCACGCACACGCTCACATGCAGAGGCGAAAGCACACATACACACACAAATTTAAAACAAATAAACAAAACATTCAAACATTTACAAGCACACGCACATGCACACGCACGCACGCACACGCGCTCGCACACACACACGCACGCACACGCACACACACGCACACACGCACACACGCACACACGCGCACACACGCGCACATACGCACACACGCACACACGTGCACACACGCGCACATACTTGCACACACACGCACACACACGCACACACACGCACACACACACACGCACACGCACACGCACACGCACACACACGCACACACACGCACACACACGCACACACACGCGCACACACACGCACACACACGCACACACACGCACACACACGCACACGCACGCACACGCACACACACGCACACTCACGCACACACACGCACACACACGCACACACACGCACACACACGCACACACACGCACACACACGCACACACACGCACACACACGCACACACACGCACACACACGCACACACACGCACACACACGCACACACACGCACACACACGCACACACACGCACACACACGCACACACACGCACACACACGCACACACACGCACACACACGCACACACACGCACACACACGCACACACACGCACACACACGCACACACACGCACACACACGAACACACACTCGCACACACGCGCACACACGCGCACACACGCGCACACACACGCACACACACGCACACACAGACACGCGTACCTGCCCCCGCACTAGCTTCGAAAACTCGTTCCCCTGACCATTTCCGTTTGTTATGACGTAATTAATTCAACAGTTTTTCGCATTAATGCAACTGTCGCGAGACGTCACGAACTGACCGGGGATCCTCGGGTCAGATGCGCTTGACGTTATTTATTGTCTATTTACGTCCACCTAACGTACAGTAAGAAACCTAAAACCTGTAATTAAGAACGATTAACTAAGAGGGAATTTCGAGAAAAAAAGTTGAATAAAATTTTCTTCAGAAGGGTCGTAAATTAATCCCTGAAATGTGCACGTCCGAGATGCAAATCGTTTAGGATGAAAACTTGTAAGATACATAGCCTCCGGTAGCTTGATTGTAGTTAGGTTTTATTCTAAGTTGTTGTTCATACCATCTTTAAAATGTTGAATGCTGCCCGCCAAACAATGTTTACCTAGTCACGCTTAACCGACTCTCGCCTGACTGCGTGACTTCGCCAGAACGATAGTATGGCTCTGAATGGCCCTTCTGATTGTTATGCCATGAGAGCGGCCACCCAGTGAATATGCATGTGATTAAAAGGCATTAAACTACAAAAAAAGTATAATGTCGGTTTATTTTATGTGTGACATTTTTCAATATAAGTTTAATGTTGACACGTTGTTATTTCAGAATATTATCTGATAAAAGTGTATCCTTATTTAATTTGTTATTTCATAGTTGGTCCGAGAACCAATCATCGTCTCTATCCGAATCTAGGGTAAAGCCCCCTACCAGTAACATTGGCTGGAGTTTAATAATCCAGGCCGTTGTGATGGGACAATGCTGCCCCCTCACGGCGCTTGGATAATCGAGGCTATGCTTACCAATTATGCTTATCTCGCGCGATTTTGTGAAGTTGTAGACAAGACATTAAAATATTAGAGATGCGCTATTGCCTGTAATTTACACTTATTGCAGAGGAATGCATTGCTCAGGTGTTGAATCTTACTTATTTTACTTACTTATGCCGTCGATCCATGAGGAGTATAGGCCATCGACGCCTAGTCTCCAGTTCCATGTACATATGACTTTGGGTAATCCTCTCAATCTGCTCCGTGTTTGATCGTACTGATGACGAATTGTTTCCAATAATTGCAGTGGAGGGATACTGCCGAGGGCTGTCGGCCGGCAGCGTGCGTATAGAGTGGAAAGTTGGTGACTGTGTCAATCAGTATACGGGATACAACGTCGGTGACAGTTACACTGGATGGACATCAACTGTTCGGATCATCGTCGAGGAGGTGGACGTGGAAAATGCAGAGAAAAACATTATCTAGACTACTGAAAGGTGTGCTTCATCGATTGATAACGAACGTACTTCTTTGCAGCGTATACATTACTATAATCAACTACTTTAAGTATGTGAAATATTGTAACATTCACCCGACAGTCGATTTGCTAAACCTACTAATATTAATATAATTAGTTAATAGATCACATTAAGTATTACTGTTTAAATGGGTGCGTTTGATGTGATAGTTTCGCTACCATCGAGGTGGTATGTAAACAGTAATGTAGAGACCACTAAGCAACACCGGCATGACTGAATCATGTGTGACATTGATTTGGTAGCGATATATTGCTCAGATGTGGAGTGTATTGTATGTATTTGGTAACAATATATTGCTCAGATGTGGAGTGTATTGTATGTATTTGGTAACAATATATTGCTCAGATGTGGAGTGTATTGTATGTATTTGGTAGCAATATATTGCTCAGATGTGGAGTGTATTGTATGTATTTGGTAGCAATATATTGCTCAGATGTGGAGTGTATTGTATGTATTTGGTAGCAATATATTGCTCAGATGTGGAGTGTATTGTATGTATTTGGTAGCAATATATTGCTCAGATGTGGAGTGTATTGTATGTATTTGGTAGCAATATATTGCTCAGATGTGGAGTGTATTGTATGTATTTGGTAGCAATATATTGCTCAGATGTGGAGTGTATTGTATGTATTTGGTAGCGATATATTGCTCAGATGTGGAGTGTATTGTATGTATTTGGTAACAATATATTGCTCAGATGTGGAGTGTATTGTATGTATTTGGTAACAATATATTGCTCAGATGTGGAGTGTATTGTATGTATTTGGTAACAATATATTGCTCAGATGTGGAGTGTATTGTATGTATTTGGTAGCAATATATTGCTCAGATGTGGAGTGTATTGTATGTATTTGGTAGCAATATATTGCTCAGATGTGGAGTGTATTGTATGTATTTGGTAGCAATATATTGCTCAGATGTGGAGTGTATTGTATGTATTTGGTAACAATATATTGCTCAGATGTGGAGTGTATTGTATGTATTTGGTAGCAATATATTGCTCAGATGTGGAGTGTATTGTATGTATTTGGTAGCAATATATTGCTCAGATGTGGAGTGTATTGTATGTATTTGGTAACAATATATTGCTCAGATGTGGAGTGTATTGTATGTATTTGGTAACAATATATTGCTCAGATGTGGAGTGTATTGTATTTATTCTTTTATGATCAGCCCACATGTGTTCGCTGAAATAAATATTGTTCCACTATGGTGTTGTAGCACACACATGTTATACATTTGGGTAACGTTTTGTCAGGTCAATTGGAAGCACTACCAGGTAATGTATTAACCAACATGACAAGACACAACTAATCCTTACGTGAACCTCTAACGCCGCTGTGCCAGCTTATGTGTGAGGGACAGTAATGTGAAGACATGAATGACACGAAGTAGCAGACAACACTACAACACTACAGCACTACAACACTACAGTACTACAGCACTACAACACTACAACACTACAGCACTACAGCACTACAGCACTACAGCACTACAACACTATACACATCATTTTAGTAGAGTATAGATGACGATTAGACGATAATTTTGCAATTTGAACAACAAGCGCAAACATTGACTCTTACTCACCATTCGAGATAAGACGTCGACCACTAATTTGTAGGTCAACTGTTTCTTTACATATTTTTGAAGCAGAATGTTTTTTACATGGAAGTAGTGACTTAGCTACACAAAATGCCGTGTCTTTAATAGTCAGGTAGCGAAGACGTGTAAAGGCAACGCACCCAGGGAACTTTGTTCACAAGATGTTTATGGAATGCTTGTAAGTTGTGATTCCTCTGTTGCTGTGTTAAGCCAACTCGAATATGTCATTGTTCAACAATTAAAAGTACCCGTTGTATAATACATATTACCATTACCACCTTAACCATGTTTTACAGTGAGTTATTATTTCGCCTTACATCAACAACAAGGCTCACGTAAAACCTCCAACTTCACCACCCCTGAGACCCCCCACTTCACCATCCTGAGACCTCCCACTTCACCACCCTTGAGACCTCCCACTTCACCACCCTTGAGACCTCCAACTTCACCACCCCTGAGACCTCCAACTTCACCACCCCTGAGACCTCCCACTTCACCACCCCTGAGACCTCCCACTTCACCACCCTTGAGACCTCCAACTTCACCACCCTTGAGACCTCCAACTTCACCACCCCTGAGACCTCCAACTCCACCACCCCTGAGACATCCAACTCCACCACCCCTGAGACCTCCAACTCCACCACCCCTGAGACCTCCAACTTCACCACCCCTGAGACCTCCAACTTCACCACCCCTGAGACCTCCCACTTCACCACCCTTGAGACCTCCAACTTCATCACCCTTGAGACCTCCAACTTCACTACCCTTGAGACCTCCAACTCCACATCCCCTGAGATCTCCAACTCCACCACCCCTGAGACCTCCAACTTCACCACCCCTAAGACCTCCAACTTCACCACCCTTGAGACCTCCCACTCCACCACCCCCGAGATCCCAACTCCACCACCCCTGAGACATCCAACTCCACCACCCCTGAGACCTCCAACTCCACCACCCCTGAGACCTCCAACTTCACCACCCCTGAGACCTCCAACTTCACCACCCCTGAGACCTCCCACTTCACCACCCTTGAGACCTCCAACTTCATCACCCTTGAGACCTCCAACTTCACTACCCTTGAGACCTCCAACTCCACATCCCCTGAGATCTCCAACTCCACCACCCCTGAGACCTCCAACTTCACCACCCCTAAGACCTCCAACTTCACCACCCTTGAGACCTCCCACTCCACCACCCCCGAGATCCCAACTCCACCACCCCTGAGACATCCAACTCCACCACCCCTGAGACCTCCAACTTCACCACCCCTGAGACCTCCCACTTCACCACCCCTGAGACCTCCAACTTCACCACCCTTGAGACCTCCAACTTCACCACCCAGAGACCTCCAACTTCACCACTCCTGAGAACTCCAACTTCACCACCCCTGAGACCTCCAACTTCATCACCCTTGAGACCTCCCACTCCACCAACCCTGAGACCTCCAACTCCACCACCCCTGAGACCTCCAACTCCACCACCCCTGAGACCTACAACTTCACAATCCCTGAGACCTCCAACTTCACCACCCCTGAGACCTCCAACTTCACCACCCCTGAGACCTTCAACTTCACCACCCTTGAGACCTCCAACTTCACCACCCCTGAGACCTCCCACTCCACCACCCCGAGACCCCAACTCCACCACCCCTGAGACCTCCCACTTCACCACCCCTGAGACCTCCAACTTCACCACCCCTGAGACCTCCAACTTCACCACCCCTGAGACCTCCAACTTCACCACCCCTGAGACTCCAACTTCACCACCCCCGAGACCCCAACTTCACCACCCCTGAGACCTCCAACTTCACCACCCCTGAGACCTCCCACTCCACCACCCCTGAGACCTCCAACTTCACCACCCCTGAGACCTCCAACTCCACCACCCCTGAGACCTCCCACTCCACCACCCCTGAGACCTCCAACTCCACCACCCCTGAGACCTCCAACTCCACCACCCCTGAGACCTCCCACTCCACCACCCCTGAGACCTCCAACTCCTTCACCCCTGAGACCTCCAATTCCACCACCCCCGAGACCTCCCACTCCACCACTCGTGAGACCTCCAACTTCACCACCTTCCACCACCCTGAGACCTTCAACTCCACCACCCCTGAGAACTCCAACTGCACCCTTTTGACACTTACAAGAAACGTTTCATTCATACGTAAAGTAATCCAACATTTATTAACAATTAGGATTAATTTCTAAAAGTGGGTTCCCAACAGTGGGGTTTGCACGTCCACCGTGAACCCCTCTGGCTACGGCCCTGCGAGTGGGAGATATAATTTTAAAACGTGAATAATACACATTTAGAGACGCACATGTCAATGCTGCAATTGCTTTGATCGATATATAACATAAATATTATTATTAAATCATCAAGCAGTTAAATGTAGTTAAATGTTACTGATGATACGGTAACAGCGTACAAGCGATGATGGTAACAGCGTGCAAACGGGCCTCTTTAGCAACATGTGTCATAACAAATATTTCACAAAATTGATATATACGGATCATCGTCTCCACATAATCCGATAAGTAACAATAAGGCGCATTTCTCCTGGCACTTACTGTATTTGTGGGAGTTTCAGAACACCACTCGATCTTTGTCTCGGTCATAGTGTGAGCCATATCTGGCCACTGTACGGCCAATTATATAATTTCGCCATCATCATTTCGCAAAATAATCAACTCTCGGATCCTGCCCAGTTATGCTGCGCCCAGGCCGTGCAATCATTGTCATGTTTTACCCTTTCCTCCCTTTCCTTACAGGTCAGTTCGCATGTTGTTCCCATATTATTGACCTACACAATAGTACCTTCTCCACTGTTGACAACAATTATTGTGGATACTCGATTGCACAACATACTGTGTTGCGTCAGAACTGACCATCTAAACTTAAAATACTTTCAACAAATGTAATGCTATGTTATCCACCAGGGGCGCCACATGTTATTTAATTTCGAGTACGCAATCAGTGGTGTCAAGCACTACTCCGGGATTCACTAGGGACGAGTGCGTAATCGATTGAACCAATCAAACGACGGGAATAAATGGCTAGTGTAAACCTCATTATTCGTTAGGGTTAATATTATATATATAGTTGGTCAATTATGGTTAGGGTCAATAGTAGTAAATATGTAGTTAAGGTTATATATGGTTAGTGGTAGAGTTATGCTTCCAGTGAGAACGCTTTCGACCGCCCTTCGATTGAGTGTACGGCCAAACTGCGCGTTTGCGTCCAGAGAGCGTTCTCAGCGAGTGTACGCGGGTACGCGGGAGTTGACTAAGCAAGCCTACTGCGTCAGTATTCCTCATGTCGTATCTGTCATAATTGTCATATTTCTCATATCATTGATATAGCCTATGAGTTTGAAATGCTGCGCATGCATTTCCGAAATAAAATGTGTTTTACTCTGTGCGGATTATATAAACGTCGAGTAGACAATACAGCTAATTGCTCTCTTTTGCACATATATAAACCAGGTGTTTATATTTATGCAATAATGCACATTGTTTACACTTACTGACACACCCTATACGTCATCACTACCTTAGTCAAAAAGGAACAAAAACACCGAATTGAGCATGTTACAGATTTAACAAACAGTGACGTCAACACGCAATCACGTTACTTGAGATATGATTGTTTATTTATGTTAAGCAATCTTACATCCTAGCTACAACATCGCGGCAACAAACATACGATTTCAAAGGTAAGCGACTGGCTGTCATACAATTATTCACTAGCAAGAAACGGTTGGCGTTACATACACACAGAAGACATTAGTTGTTTCCCGACTAGTTCCTGTCTAGCGTTAGCTATGTTGTAAATTACAGTAGTTTATTTTTTGCAGTGCAAGCTACAACGACGTTGACAACGTTCACGGTAGTAGCTGCAGTAGCAGCAGCGCAAGCAGCAGTAGCTGCAGTAGCAGCAGCACACGCAGCAGTAGCTGTAGTAGCAGCAGCACAAGCAGCAGTAGCTGCAGTAGCAGCAGCGCAAGCAGCAGTAGCAGCAGTAGCAGCAGCACAAGCAGTAGCTGCAGTAGCAGCAGCGCAAGCAGCAGTAGTTGCAGTAGCAGCAGCGCAAGCAGCAGTAGCTGCAGTAGCAGCAGCACACGCAGCAGTAGCTGCAGTAGCAGCAGCGCAAGCAGCAGTAGCTGCAGTAGCAGCAGCGCAAGCAGCAGTAGCAGCAGCTTCAACAAAAACAACCACAACGCAGACGATGACGACGACCACAGCAACAGCAACAGGAACATCGGAACAATCAAATAACGACGAACGACATTAGTAATAGCTGTGAGAATGAACGTAGACTGCGACTAAATGAAGCCCCCTAAAACGACTAAGAAATGTCTGGTCAACGGTCTCAATCTCTCTATTAATAATATCAAAGTTTTGCGAAATTGGAATTGATGACAGATTCATCACCAACATATTTGTTAATGACGAAACATATATGGATGAAAACTTAGATGTGACAAATAATCAGTCACGTCATAATTACAGCAACGTGCTGAAATATTCTACTAAACCACGCTGGTCAAACACGCATTACAACGACGCGGGGCATGTTTGATCCATGATAAAACATGACGAATGTTCTGCGTTGATGGTGCTCTGGCCGAGCCTTGCTACCCGCTGCTGACATGGAACGTCTGAGAGCAACGACGGTGCGAACAAATAACACAGCATTGGCAGTGATCGCTACTGCTAGAGGAACTGCGAAATAGTATACGTTGGCTCTGCGACCTGCAATCCAACACATTGTCTTGCTGCCGTAACTTAAAGGTAGTCTCGTATAGAAGGCGAGCACCAGACAGATAGCAACAAAGACAGCCGGTAGGCCCCAGGCGTACGAGATGTACTAGAAATTAACACCGCTAGATGGCCTGATATCAGCAAAAGTGATCGATCTCCAAGGCCAGTATATTCATCCAGAGGAAGGATACCAAGTTCACAGGGATCTTCATATTACATTTAAAAACACCCTTGACGACAATGGTCTATCTCAAATCGTGGAAGAACCAACCAGAGCTCACAACATCCTAGATATAATTATAACCAACAGATCATCTAAGATTATCTGCACGGAAGTCATGCCAGGAATTGAATAAAACGATGTTGTGTACACGGAACTCAATGTCCACGCCACACACAAGAAACGGAAAATAAGAAACATATAATATATGTACAACAAAGCAAACTGGACATCCTTTGCAAAAGACCTTGAAGGCATAGATCTTGACCAGACCTGGAGCACAGAAGAGCTGTGGACAGCTTTCAAGTCGGGCGTGCAAAATGGCGTGGAAAAACACATTCCAACTAAACTCACAACAACCTGGTTCAGCGCCCCCTGGCTGAATGACAAACTGACTAGGAAGATCAAAAAGAGAAACAAATTATATAAGAGATCAAAAACGTATGGACGAGCGCAAGATGAAGGCATTCAAAGCCCTCAAGAAAGAAATCCAAAGAGAGCTCAGACAATGTCATAACACCTTCATTGGCCGCCTTGTTATACGTGAACCAGGAGAGCCATTCAACACAAAGTCAATCACCAACGAAAGGATGACGAGACAGTCGCACCTCGTAATGTTGATGGTGTTCTCCGTGCAGATACTACTGAGAAAGCAGAACTCTTCAAGAACTGTTCAAGTCAGTCTTTTCTCCACCTTCTGATGAGACAGCTACTTCATTGCCCACCAACAATGATCCACCATGGAAGACATAATAATATCAGTGGCAGGAGTCCGTGCTTTACTCAACAAACTCATCGTTAAGAAAGCCCCCGGTCCAGATGGAATCAACAACCATATCCTAAGGAACATGGGCGAAGTCATAGCACCTATCCTCACAAGGCTATTTCAACTATACGCGGATGAGGGTGTGCTCCCACAAGACTGGAGGACTGCCAACATAACCCCAGTCTTCAAGAAGAAGGGTTCCAGAGCAGAGTCAGCCAACTACAAACCAATCTGTCTTACCTCCATAACATGCAAACTGGTGGAACACGTCATTGCGTCGAACCTGATGTAAAACTGGAAAGAGCATAACATCCTACATACTGCCCAGCATGGCTTCCATAAATCAAGATCACGCGATAGAAATTATTCATTATGCAAAAAACAATTGTTCGTAGTATTCTTCGAACTGCTTTCCATGAGCATACTCATCCCCTATTCACACGGTTAAATGTACTAAAATTTAAGGATATTTATGAAATAGAAATTGCGAAATTTATGTATAATTATTGTCATAACAATCTGCCAATGTCGTTATCTAATAGTTTTACTCTAACCTGTGATATTCACAATCATGACACAAGGCAACTTAGACATATTCGTCCAATCAGCAGATCTACCCTACGATCATCAAATAATTTATTATGCAATGGGCCGCTAGTATGGAATCATATTTCGCCTGATATTCAAACTAAACCTAATATTACCAGCTTTGTATCGTCTCTAAAGTCATGTGTCTTAAAACACTATGTCTATGAAGATACTACATCGTACTAAATGTGTTATCACTTTTGTGTTTTTTATTATTTGATTAATCTTAAACGGTTTATGAAAATACTACTACATATTACATTGTTATTACAGGATTGTTCTTCTGCAATCTAGCACTAGTGTTGTATATATGTGAAAAGAAAAAATATTGTTCAATTTTGGGTCTACCAACCACGTCACTACCGTTACTTATTATATTTAAATCTACAGCAATGCTACATTACCGTTATCAGTGGTTGGCAGCGACCAGTGATTCAAGTTATATTGTTTCCTGTTATAACATTGTATATCTACTGGTAACAGCCTTGGCTCTTTTGCAAACCAGGAATTGTAAAGTTTGTATACGCTTTGTGTTTCGTTTATTTTCTGTATTATACAATTTCGAAATAAACCTACATACCTACCTACTCAACCGTTAGGTTTCACGACTGACTTGATCAACAACATCGATCAGAACAACCAAACGGATATCATCATTTTAGATTTTGGTAACGCTTTTGACATGGTTGACCGCAGCTTACTGGCTTTGAAACTACGCAGGTCTGGTGTCCAAGGCCAAACCCTGCAATGGACCCAAGGTTTTCTGGAGGGAAAAACTCAAAGAGTTGTGCTCGATGGGTCAATCTCGACAGCCTGTCCTGTTACATTAGGAGTCCCACAACGATCAGTCCCTGAGCCAAGTTTGTTCCTCATCTTCATCAACCACCTTCCTTGTCTGATCACCAAAGACACTCACACCCGACTGTATGCTGATGACACCATCATATAGAGAACCGTTAAAGACATAAACGATGGCATTCAACTAAACAAAGACCCCAGCAGCCTCTCTGACTGGGAATCCAGATGGAGGATGGAGTTTAATGCCACTAAATGTGAAACTATCACAGTCACCAGAGAGAGGACCACCATCCACAACAATACCACCTACACGGACAAACGGTACAACAGGCAACTGAAACCAAATACCTAGGCCTGACGCTCTCACACGACTTAATATGGAACCGACATTTAAACAAAATTAGGGCCGTTTAACGAACAATCCACCAGTTGGCGTAATGTTAATATTGCTCTGACATGGTGGCAATCACCATGCAAAATAGTTACTTACTCCTATATAATATCAATTCTTTTTTGCTTGGCAGGCGTTTTGGGTTTATTTTGCAATTTAGTCTGGGTTAGGTGATGAGTAGAGTAAAATTGATTGGCTAAGTGTGGAAGCAGTTAGGAAAACTATCACGGAAATTACACGATTTTACAGCTTTTGGAAATAGCGTCAATATGGCTGCCTCCACGCAAAATTACTTCTGACATAGAAGTTGCTACTCCAAATTCTGAATCCATAGAGACACAATACGTTGATGTAGGGTGAACGGTTGAGAAATTAGGGCCGTTACAAGATTGCTGCTTAAAGGTGCCCCCACGCCCCCGAAGGGGATGATCCTTGTTGCTATTTACGCCCCACTCTATCAGGCTGTATCGAAACGGAAACTTTACAACAAACAGAAACGACTAAAGGTCTGGTGACCCCACTAACACGTATTCACAACTTCTAACAACAATATGCAATTTAACGAGGACACCCATTACTGCAAAATGCTCATGCAGACAAACAAAAATATCATCTACTTGTCCATTGTTTGTATTTATGATTTTCCTAAACGTTTAGTGAGAGGGTAATGTGTGCCACAACACTCGTTTAGCTGAAGGTGACGAGCTTTGCCGCATACACCTGCATGTGACGACACACCTCGAGTTCTGAAAATATGGTACATGTATTAATAGTCAGCAGACTCAGCACTGATTGTTTCTAAAAATGATGCACTTGCAAAAGATGCAATGCAATGAACGACCACCTACTAAGTGCTACCAACGCCAACCTAAATCGGTCACATGCTGTCTATTCGTGTTATGAGCATTTTCACAGTGTTGGGGGCGCTGGTTTTCTGAACATAACAGAAAAACTCACTGAGAGGGTAGATGCTGGTGAAACTACTGGGTTATTATTTTTTTGTAAATAATTAAATAACCAAACTGCATATAAGCACAATTCAAATAAAAATTTGAAATGTATAATAATAGTAATTTTAATATAAAGGTAATGGATTAGGTAAAGTACTATCACGTTGCTTACTATTAGTAAATTATATGTATTGTTTTGGTAAATCTATTACTATTACTTCATAAATCGTTACGGATCATTTACAATACATTTACAATATTACTATTATCCCACGCCTACTTAGGCTTCTAACATATACGACGTAGACACACTTAGTCACACAGTCATGTAGTCATACTGCTAGCCGAGTTTAGACATAATACTGTCACGGATTAGTACACTAGATGGCTCACGTCTAGTAGGGTTCTTATATGATAAGGTCAACGGATATGAGAAGGAGCGGTTATCGTGAACAAGCAACAAAGAATGAGAACAATTCAATAAACTTTATTACGTGATATCTTCCTTTAGGTAAGTATCACGGTTAACAAATACGAAAAGAATAAAGAAATCCCGTAACCCAAATCTTAACGAACGAAGTAAACAATAACAATGAATCCCTGAAACTATCTAAGAAAGTAAAGTTTCAATAAATCTCTCAGTTATCCAATTTCCCTTCCTTTCTAAGGTGGATTGTTCCACTACACGACCAAACACAAGGCGCCAAATGTTATCTAAGAAGAAATCCCACTAGATAAATACACAACATATCGATAACCCTCACGGACTCTCATTACAGCAATCGGTTACAACAAATGTATACATGTATAGTACCCCACTTCAAAACCACAGATAAATACCATTCATAAAACAGCTAACAATAATAATGTTCAATTAGAAAATAGACATTTACATTGGGCTAATCCCATCTCGAACCTATACTAACGTTTGTAGAAGTCATCACGCCGAGCTCAGAAAACAATCAGAACGGTGTATCTCGGCCGCACGAGTGATGATGCCGGGCAGTATACGCTTGCTGCCGTCCGCCGCGAATTCTCGAGTCGTGTCCGTGCTAGGTTCAATTTGTCTCGCACGGTCGCAAACGATTGAAATGTCGGTCGAATTCGTTCGCGCGAATGACGACGCCGGGCAGTACACGCTTGCCGCCGGCCGCTGCGAATTCATGAGTCGCATTCCGTCTCGTTGTCGGACGAGGTCGCTGTGAGACCGCTGTTCGAGGTTGTTGGCCTTCCCCTTATCACGCCCGAGCTGGGGTGAGGGCGTCGCGATTTTCGCTCATCGACGCAAATACTCGGGGTGGCAGTCATTCTCATTTTCGTCGGGGCCGACCGGAAAGTATTCTTCTCTAGACCGCTGACGTGGCGGCATGGCTTCTTCGAAGCTCGAAAAGTCACTCTGGACGCTGAATATCGCGATGTGCGATATTCAGCGTCACACACACATTTTTGGAACGCAACCCACGTTAACGATTCCCATCACGCTTCACAACTTGATTCGCCATTCTCTTGGCAGCAGGGCAAACTGTGTTGTTCAATCCTGGATCTGTCCCAGTCCTAAATTCGCCAGCGCCTAGATGGCGAAATACGTATGACAGGCGTTTATATATGCGGACCTATTTACACATCATATGACCGGTTTCCATCATTTCTATTGGCTACTACAATAACACAATTCAAGTTACGCATTGTGCAACACTCTCTAAGGTACAGCGAAACCACCTGCTTACCTAGAAACGCTAGCAAAAGAACACCACGCCCCACCGAGCGCATTCGCAACCGAGTTGCTGTAATTGCGTAACTAGGGCGTTTGGTCAACAATCTGCCTACCTACTGGCCTGACCTTCCTCATTTACTAAATTAAACCTCAGGAAAGTAGACTTAAATACCCTCAAATAGCAGAAATGCTACAATATCTTCCCTCCAAACAAAGTACCCCATAAATGTACGAATCCCACCCCCTCTTCTTTACACATCTGCTCAACGAGTGCGTTGATCGCCATTCTCTTGCAGTTTCTATATATTGGCCCCCTTCCCCCATTACTGGCAAAATTCCTGAGAGAAGTATCTGTTCGACTCTTGTCTTCTTTAACTTCCTCACTAACTGTCTGTACTTCTGCACTATCTCTGTTGTTCCCTACCTGTCTGCATTATCTGTCCCTACGTGTACTAGTATACACCCTCCCTTGCGATGCCCCAATGCCTTCTCTACCCTTTCAGTCACATGTCCTATCCTAGCCTTCGGCAAACAAACAACGACGTCCTCCCCTTCGCTTAGTGTATTATCTGTCTTTCTCAGAATATAGTTGCCCAAGAACACCCTCTCGATCTTTTCTTAATGCCCCATCAATCACCGGTTTCCATCTGTCTGGTTGTAATCTTGTTCCCCTGTCTTCTGCTCTCCTGTCACAATCCTGTCCGTTCCATTCTTTCCTGACGCCGTTTCGCTTGTCACCTTTCTCCTAACACCATCCCTCCCAACTTTTCTTCTGTCACATTTATTCGCGCTTCCTTTCTTCTCGTCATCTTTCCTCCCATTGCATTTCCTTCTCTCCTCTCCCGTCTCTTTTTCCCTCCTACCTCTTTCTCTACGGTCACTTTATCCCCTGTCACCTTCACGCCTGTCACATTTCCTGCTGTCGATCCTCCAATTTCATCCCCTCCGATCACCTTCTCTCCTCTCAGTCTCCTTTCCTCAGTCTTCTTAATTGCCACTATTCTGCTCCTTCATTCTAACAGTATTCACAACTCTCCCCCACTGTCGTCTCTCTCCATTCTACCTCTCTCCTTGCTGATTTTCATCTCCATTCCCTTCACAATATCTACCAACCTAGCTACCTCCTTCTCCAGACATACCACCATCCAACACCCAACGCACTGAAAGGTGAATCCCTCTTCCTTGCACAGTCTTTGCCCATGACTTCCCAAAGCTGGATAGGGCCAAATATCCACCCAACTGTGGCAGTCGTTGTACTTCAAACATCGCTTTGCCTTGACTTTGTGCTTGCAAGACGCTATATCAGAATTTATTTAATACTAATAATCTAATTAGCTATTTAAAATAGTTTAGTCAACTATGTTTACACTATTCGCTATGCCTATATGTACTATGTAGTCTTTAACTTAAGAAGACTAGCTGTTTACTGTGCACAAATGTTACAATTTACGTAAGATTGCCTTGTTTATTTCGGTTACAGTTTTTGGTTATAGTCACAGCTGACTATCACAAATGATAACGTTACCGGTAGTGACCTAATCTAAATACAATAAATTACTTTACACTAGACTGCCTTATTTATTTAGATTATAGTTTTACTTATACCGCGCCCTAGCGAATACGCGGGACACTAGCTACATACACACTTCAAGAGGGAACAAGACTACAAACCACTCTCAACACGGGTTTCTCATGCTTAACAAATATGTTATGTTTTTTAGAAGATCTCACTAAGTGGGTAGACGAGGGATCACCTGTGGGTAGACGAGGGATCACCTGTGGGTAGACGAGGGATCACCTGTGGGTAGACGAGGGATCACCTGTGGGTAGACGAGGGATCACCTGTGGGTAGACGAGGGATCACCAGTGGGTAGACGAGGGATCACCTGTGGGTAGACGAGGGATCACCAGTGGGTAGACGAGGGATCACCAGTGGGTAGACGAGGGATCACCTGTGGGTAGACGAGGGATCACCAGTGGGTAGACGAGGGATCACCAGTGGGTAGACGAGGGATCACCAGTGGGTAGACGAGGGATCACCTGTGGGTAGACGAGGGATCACCAGTGGGTAGACGAGGGATCACCAGTGGGTAGACGAGGGATCACCTGTGGGTAGACGAGGGATCACCAGTGGGTAGACGAGGGATCACCTGTGGGTAGACGAGGGATCACCAGTGGGTAGACGAGGGATCACCTGTGGGTAGACGAGGGATCACCAGTGGGTAGACGAGGGATCACCTGTGGGTAGACGAGGGATCACCAGTGGGTAGACGAGGGATCACCAGTGGGTAGACGAGGGATCACCAGTGGGTAGACGAGGGATCACCAGTGGGTAGACGAGGGATCACCTGTGGGTAGACGAGGGATCACCAGTGGGTAGACGAGGGATCACCAGTGGGTAGACGAGGGATCACCTGTGGGTAGACGAGGGATCACCAGTGGGTAGACGAGGGATCACCAGTGGGTAGACGAGGGATCACCTGTGGGTAGACGAGGGATCACCAGTGGGTAGACGAGGGATCACCAGTGGGTAGACGAGGGATCACCTGTGGGTAGACGAGGGATCACCAGTGGGTAGACGAGGGATCACCTGTGGGTAGACGAGGGATCACCTGTGGGTAGACGAGGGATCACCTGTGGGTAGACGAGGGATCACCTGTGGGTAGACGAGGGATCACCAGTGGGTAGACGAGGGATCACCAGTGGGTAGACGAGGGATCACCTGTGGGTAGACGAGGGATCACCAGATGGTTGACGAGGGATCACCAGTGGGTAGACGAGGGATCACCAGTGGGTAGACGAGGGATCACCAGTGAGTAGACGAGGGATCACCAGTGGGTAGACGAGGGATCACCAGTGGGTAGACGAGGGATCACCAGTGGGTAGACGAGGGATCACCAGTGGGTAGACGAGGGATCACCTGTGGGTAGACGAGGGATCACCTGTGGATATCATCTACTTAGATTTTCAAAAAGCTTTCGACAAAGTGCCACATCAAAGATTACTGCTTAAATTAAAGGCCCATGGCATAGGAAATGGTATAATTAACTGGATAGAAAAATGGCTGATTGACAGAAGACAACAGGTAGTTGTTGATGGGAAGGCTTCAAACTGGAAATCAGTTTTGAGTGGGGTACCACAGGGATCAGTTTTGGGACCTATAGTATTCTTAATATATATAAACGATTTGGACGATGATATTGCAAGCAAGGTGTTGAAATTTGCAGATGATACAAAAGTGTTTAGAAGGATTACAAGTGATGGAGATAGACAGCATTTACAAGATGATATTGACAGGTTGATCAAATGGTCTGAAAAGTGGCAAATGTTGTTCAATTTTGGGAAATATAAATGCCTCCACACAGGACATGGGAACGAAGAGGTAGAATATACAGTGGGGGTACTGTACTAAACACTACTGTAAAAGAAAAAGACTTAGGGCTGACAATTAGTGCTGACATGAAGGTTTCAGAGCAGTGTGGAATTGCAGCTTCAAAGGGAAATCAAATCCTTGGATTAATTAGGCGAAATATAGCGAAAGGAAAATAACTATAATAATACCGCTGTACAAAACAATAGTTAGACCTCATATTTAGAATATTGTATACAAGCATGGAGGCCATATCGCAAGAAGGACATAGATATGCTAGAAAGAGTACAGAGGAGAGCGACTAAAATGATTCAAAAATTGAGGGATCTTAGTTATGAAAAACGCCTAAAAGAATGTGGTTTAACAACACATATAGAGACCAGGAGATTGAAAGGAGATCAGATAGAAGTGTTTAAAATATTGAATGGTTATGAACATATTGATAGAAATATTTCTTTCTCAGTTAAGAAAGACAGAAAGACTAAAGGACATGAAGTTACATTAGTAAAGGAGCAGTGTAGATTAGACGTAAGAAAGTTCTCATTTTCACAAAGACTGTTAATTCTCTGGGTGGCAATCTTGTTAAATCTTGTTAAATAAACAAACTTAGTTCGCCTGGCTATCTATCGCAAATGCTTAATTTTAACAAAAATGCTACCTAATCAAAGTGTTTAGCAGGTACTGGCTTACACAGATATTATCTTAAGTAAGTAGTTTTATGTTTGTTACTTTATCACCTATATATTCTACCACATGATGAGGTTTGTTAAATCTTGTATATAAACTTATCGTGGGTTTTCCTAAAATTAAGGCGCACGACCACGAAGTTAACGAACGACCACGCACGACCATGTAATATAATATGTTGGTAGATAATTTGGCCGTCGATGGTATATATATGGTTTGTGTATGCATCATTAAAAATGTTGAGTCTGTATTTCACCCTGGAGGTACACAATTTATAGGCATTTTATCCGATCTTCGGGACGAGTATTTAGTCTTGGCACAGTAGCGCCACCTGGCGAATGGAACCGGTGACTTACCACAAGCGATGAAAAAAGTTGCGAATTTTTGTTACTCCAAAGTGAAGAACATATCTGAAATTTGGCGAGCTGCACACACATATCTCCTACGTGCCACCAACAGTTCGATTGGTTACCAACACTACATACATTTTGGTCGTGCGTGGTCGTGCGTAGTCAGCGCCTTTTAGTCATACCGCTTATCGTAGGTAAGGTACCCTATTATCACTCACTAGACTAAAGTGTTCTAAAATAGTTCTAGTTCTAGTTGTTTCCAGCACTCGGCAACGTTCTATTAACTGACTAGTCTGTATATATTGTGGTTACAGTGATCTTATGAGGTCTCATTCAACTAGTCAGCCTTTTTCAGAACATTATCGCCAAGCCGACCTTTCTATGCTGGCACTGAGGGTGGTCACTGCCAGGGTGCTTGTCGTCCTCAGTGGTTCTTTTACGTCCCAAATTGAGACAGTTTATGTACCTAACTTTAAAAATAGAGAGTGAAAGTCAACATGTGTACATATACAAGTTTACACATTGTGTACAAACCTCAGTAACCTACTTGAGTGTATTTGCTACATACATCTATTGGTGAATTAATTTAATGTACACGTCTTCTTGGTTGAGTACTGGCCAACACTCCTTAGCCAAGCTAAGGCGCCTTGGCTTAGCATTAGGAGTCATACAATACGGTCAGGGTTGGGTGCGCATGCTAGGTTATTAGTCGTGTATTAAAGCTTGTCTGAATTTCTGGGCTCTGTAATGTTGACTATAACTATTGCATCTGGTAGGGAATTCCAATCTTTTATTGTTCGGGGGAAATAGGAAAATGTATAACAGTTCTTGCTGGTGTGGATAGAGTTGAATGCTTTGCTGTTAAGATACCGTGATAGGCATTGTACAGGCTGGAGAAGGTTTTCAACAGGCAAGGATAGGTGACCATAGATGGCTTTGTACAATATGGTGAGGCGTCTGTTTGTTCGTCTGGTTGTTAGTTGTTCTGGGTTTATTTTTTAAACATTTCTGACACGCATCCAGTTTCTCTGGATGTATAGTCGTTAAGGCAAAAGCGAGCTGCCCATTTTGGACCATTTCTATTTTGTTGATGAGGACCTGGGTGTGGGGGTCCCACACGGATGATGAATATTCTAGGAGTGGTCGGACAAGGGTTGTGTAGGTAGTTGTTTTAATGTTTTGGGGGCACGAGTAGAGATTGCATCTGATAAATGCTACGGTACAGTTTGCTGAGGCTGTAATCTGATGGATGTGTTTGTCCCAGGTGAGATCTTTGGTGATACATACTCCTAGATAGGGATGACTGTCGGTTTCCTGTAGTGTTGCGTTTCCTAGAGTATAGTTAAAATGTTTCACGTTTCTTGCATGGATTAGTCTCATCACAAAGCATTTTTAGTCCTTTGGGCCGAAGGGACTATTGCCATCACTCTGCGTCTGAAGTCCGCCGTCTGCCTTTAGCTGCCGTATCTCAGAAACGGTTCAGTAACTTTTTCTTTAATTTTGCATAGGCATATCTTAGGGTGCTGCCATTATACACAAGAAGTCTGTATTTGATTGAATCATTCTAAGGGCACCTCAGGGGCCCCCAAAGTGCAAAAGTTTTGCATTATCTAGTGATGTGGTTTTGAGAAGGGCCCTTGAGGCCACCCTCAACAGTAGATTTTGTGTATTGTGCCAGAAACAGTGTGCCACCTCACTCCACTCTGCAGCCTAGTGCTATTGTTTCATTGAGACCTTGGCTAATCATTAATTGGTCAGAGGCAGAGCAGACACACTTGACCCCTGTTAAACAGAACAGTTGCATGTAGCTTTTAAACTGTATCTCCAAAACTATTGATTTTCTATAATTGCAAGTTGTGTTTATTTTGATGTTCATTTAATTATTATAAAATGGTGTGACTGTGGTGTCTATTAATTAAAGATGTATTGTCACCTGTAGGTGACAAACATAGAAAAGTAATATTCTGGACAACTATAGAGTGAAATATCCTACACTTTATTGATATGAAATGCATTCAACTGTTCTGTTTACACTTGCCATGACTTGTGTAGACATGGTATATAGACTAATAACTACAGATTCCCAAAATAGTTGACACCTGAAACAACCAAATGTCAACCATTAGAAGAGTTGACATAGTTCCGCTATACACAAGAAATCTGTGTTTGATTGAATCATTCTAGTGTCATCAGCATATAGTAGAACATACATTTTCAAGAAAATTTTTACATCATCATCACTATGGTTGTACATTTCACCAGCTGCCATGTCAAGTGCCTTATAGTTATGACCAACAGTGTTCAAAATTATTCATGTAAATAGCAAATAACAAAGGAGACAAGTTTTCTCCTTGTCGTACCTTTACATCACATGAGAAGAAGGCTGACACATAGGCCGCTGTAAACAACTTGCCTATGTAGCTTAATAATGTAATGTCTATTGACCCCTTCTTTTTGTATATAGGCTTAATGATCCCAATACACCAAACATCTTAACAATAACTATAATTAGTTTTGTGGGGCTATTTAGGGCCACCCAAAATGCTAAATTTTCCTAGTTTCAAAAACTGTTCAGTAACTTTTTCTCTAATTTTTTGTAGACATTTCATATGGTAGTGCCACTATACACAAGAAATTGTTATTTGATTGAACCATTCTAAGGACACCAAAGGTCCCCTAAAATGCTAAATTTGCTAACTAAAATTAATTGTCTGCTGCAGAGTAGCTATATTTATAACTTGTGTATTACACCCAGCTGTGGAGCTAAGATTCTCTGCCTGCTATTGTTTGATGGAAACTGTGACTAATCTGTAATTGGTCACTGGCAGAAGCTTGTGTAAACAGATAGCATCAAGCCACTAGACCCCTGTTAAACTGGACAGTTGCCTGTAAGTTTTAAGCTGTGTCAAACAGTGAGTCTACCTTTTGCTCTCAAACAATATGTCCTCTTAGTTTTACACATAAAGACATAATCTGGCATAACTTGATAAGTTTTTGTAGCAGCACATTTATACTTCCATTGTATCATTGCAACATAAAATACATACTGTGTACCACATTTGAATGCCATGCATGTAATATTACCATGCAATCCATTTGCATATATAATTTAAAACTTCAACAGCCGTTTTCTTCATTTTCACTTTTGACCCCTACCATGTTCAATGCTCCATAACTTTGCCAATTTTTGTAGCATCATTTTTGAAACTGTAAAGCATCCTATCCAACCTTTACAAGAATGTAAGAAAACAATGTTGCAATTTTTCTGACTTATCACTCATTTGGTCAGCAAGGGTCACATATAGACGTATTAGTCCAAAGGATTTCAGGGCCAGTTGGCCCATTTTTTTTTTTAAAGAGCATCTGCCAGTCGTGTTCCCATTTTGATAACTCATTTAGGTCTTTCTGTAGTTCTTGTGATTTATTATTTAGGGAATTTGCTAGGTCGTGTGTGGTGAGTATTAATTGAGTTTCTGTGGAGTGTTTACTGCAGAAGCCGTGTTGTCTGTCAGATAAGACTGTGTATCGGTCAAAATGGTCCATTATGTTAGAGTAGATAATGTGTTCGAGGAGTTTGCAACATATTGAAGTTAGGGAGATGGGACAGTAATTTGACGGAAGGGACTGGTCTCCCTTCTTGAAGATTGGAGTGATGTTGGCACGTAACCATGAGAGGGGGAGTTCTCCTGTGATAATTGATTTTTGGAAGATTACTCTGAGGGCTGGAGCTAATTCATTCGCAGCAAGATTGTAAGATTCTAGCTGGTACTTTAACAGGTTCCGTTGATTTGTTTGTTTTTAAGTCATGAAGTAATTCAGTGACCCTTTTGTTGTGATGGTGAGCTCAGGCATAGCTGGTATGTTTGAGTATGGTTCTTGTGGTAGGTTGGTGTTTTAATTTGTAAAGACTGACTTAAATTGGTTATTGAGGATTTCGGCTTTAAGTCTGTTGTCTGATTCTACCCTGTTGTCTTTCATTAGGGTTGGTATTCCGACTGTATCAACTTTAAGGCTTTTTATGTATGACCAGAATCGTTTTGGTGAATCGGAACAAATGGATGATATATATCTTCTGTGAGCATTTCTTGTCTCTCTGTGTGTGGTTTTACGTGCCTTACAAAAATGTTCATAGCTGGCTTGATTTCCAAGTAGTTTGTGAGTGTTGAAAGCCCTTTGTTTACGTTTGTGTAGTCGTTTGATTCCCTTAGTTATCCAGGGTGTTTGGTTACGCTTTGATATTATTGTTGTTGGTATGTGAAAATTCATTATTGAGTCAATGACAGTTTGGAATTCTGTATACATTTCATCAACTGTGTTCATGGATGTATCCCTTGATACAAACTCATTGCTCCATTTGAGCAGGTCTTCTTTCGGAGTCTGCATGTTAGCTTTGTTATACATGTATATTTTGCGTGGTTTTTGCTTGATGACCCTGAGCTTGCAGCTGTTTATGATTACTGGGATGCCGTTGTGATCACTTATTCCTGGTACTACTGTAGATCTTTCAACAAGGGTGGGGTTAGTTGTGAAGAATACGTCCAAAGTGTTGTTTATTCTGGTGGGTTCACGTACAACTTGTTCAAGTCCAAAGTCATTGGCAATTTCAAGTAGCATTTTGGATAAACCGGGAGCAGCTGCGTCTGGCTTTGTGCTGAGTAGGTCCCAGTCTATGTCGGGAAGTTTAAAGTCTCCGCCTGGCTGTGTGCTGAGTAGGTCCCAGTCTATGTCGGGAAGTTTAAAGTCTCCGCCTGGCTGTGTGCTGAGTAGGTCCCAGTCTATGTTGGGAAGGTTAAAGTCTCGCCTGGTTGTGTGCTGAGTAGGTCCCAGTCTATGTTGGGAAGGTTAAAGTCTCGCCTGGTTGTGTGCTGAGTAGGTCCCAGTCTATGTCGGGAAGGTTAAAGTCTCGCCTAGTTGTGTGCTGAGTAGGTCCCAGTCTATGGCGGGAAGGTTAAAGTCTCCGCCTGGCTGTGTGCTGAGTAGGTCCCAGTCTATGGCGGGAAGGTTAAAGTCTCCGCCTGGCTGTGTGCTGAGTAGGTCCCAGTCTATGGCGGGAAGGTTAAAGTCTCCGCCTGGCTGTGTGCTGAGTAGGTCCCAGTCTATGGCGGGAAGGCTAAAGTCTCCGCCTGGCTGTGTGCTGAGTAGGTCCCAGTCTATGTCGGGAAGGTTAAAGTCTCCGCCTGGCTGTGTGCTGAGTAGATCCCAGTCTATGGCGGGAAGGTTAAAGTCTCCGCCTGGCTGTGTGTTGAGTAGGTCCCAGTCTATGTCGGGAAGGTTAAAGTCTCCGCCTGGCTATGTGCTGAGTAGGTCCCAGTCTATGGCGGGAAGGTCAAAGTCTCCGTCTGGCTGTGTGCTGAGTAGGTCCCAGTCTATGGCGGGAAGGTTAAAGTCTCCGCCTGGCTGTGTGCTGAGTAGGTCCCAGTCTATGGCGGGAACGTTAAAGTCTCCGCCTGGCTGTGTGCTGAGTAGGTCCCAGTCTATGGCGGGAAGGTTAAAGTCTCCGCCTGGCTGTGTGCTGAGTACCCCGGGTAGGTCCCAGTCTATGTCGGGAAGGTTAAAGTCTCCACCTAGCCATATATGTTCTTTGTTTGTTCATGGATTCTCGTAGTTCATGCATGTATTCGTTTGTATTACCAAATCGGGGTGATCTGTAGAATGCTCCTATTGTGATATCTTTCGATCCTTGTATTTTGATGGTGACCCAGATAATTTCACAATTGCTATTGAGGTCTGTTCTGAGTGTTCCTATGAGGTCAGTGCTATTAGGACTCCTCCTTTTGAGTTGTCAAAGTCTCTGTATTTTCGAATGATTGAATAATTGGAGGGGAACAGCTCACTGCCGTCAACTGAGCTGTCTAGGTATTTTTCAGTGCCTGTAATTACGTCAGGGTTGTAATTTTAAATGCACACGGCAAGGTCTGAAACTTTGCTCCTGATACTACAGAAGTTTATTACCATGGTTTTCAGGGATTGTCTCTTAGTAGGTGTTTCCTGAGTGTTTTTCTTAGTTCTACTTGTTTTACAATGGTCTAGTACTATTGGAGTTACTGCTTGGGTTATTATTCCTTATTACATACATATGTACAGGTGTGATATGTACATACATACATACATATGTACAGGTGTAATATGTACACACATACATACATATGTACAGGTGTAATATGTACACATATACATACATATGTACAGGTGTGATATGTACACACATACATACCTATGTACAGGTGTGATATGTACACACATACATACATATGTACAGGTGTAATATGTACACACATTCATTCATATCTCCCTCTCCCTCTCCCTCTCCCTCTCCCTCTCCCTCTCCCTCTCCCTCTCCCTCTCCCTCTCCCCTCTCCCTCTCCCTCTCCCTCTCCCTCTCCCTCTCCCTCTCCTCTCCCTCTCCCTCTCGCTCTCCCTCTCCTCTCCTCTCCCTCTCCCTCTCCTCTCCCTCCCCTCCCCCTCTCCCTCTCCCTCCCCCTCCCCCTCTCCCTCCCCCTCTCCCTCCCCCTCTCCCTCTCCCTCTCCCTCCCCCTCTCCCTCCCCCTCTCTCTCCCCCTCTCCCTCCCCCTCCCCTTCCCCCTCCCCTCCCCCTCCCCTCCTCCTCCCCCTCCCTCTCTCTCTCTCTCTTTGCAATAAATAACTTGGGTATCTTTCACCCATTACTGAGATTCAGGCCGACGTGTGCCACTGTTCTAAAGTACTCGAAAGACCGTGCCAATATACACATGATATGTACACACATACATACATACATGTATGTACAGGTGTAATATGTACACACATTCATACATATGTACAGGTGCGGTATGTACACACATACATACATATGTACAGGTGTACATAGTTAATGACTTAAAACATGCCGATTAACTTAATTGACTAATATCTCATCAGCCAGATTACATGTCTCTCTCTCCCTCTCTCTCTCTCCCTCTCTCTCTCTCTCTCTCTCTCTCCCCTCTCTCTCCTCTCCCTCTCTCTCTCCCTCTCCTCTCTCTCTCCTCTCTCTCCCTCTCTCTCCTCCTCTCTCTCTCTCCCTCTCTCTCTCTCTCTCTCTCTCTCTCTCTCTCTCTCTCTCTCTCTCTCTCTCTCTCTCTCTCTCTCTCTCTCTCTCTCTCTTTGCAATAAATAACTTGGTATCTTTCACCCATTACTGAGAATTCAGGCTGACGTGTGCCACTGTTCTAAAGCACTCGAAAGACCGTGCCAACGTTTGTGATCATGCTGATATTTCTTATAGTGCTCAGTATTATTAAATCTGGTTAAAATCTTAATAAATGTTATTAACACATTGTTTTAATATTGTTAACATGTATGACTAGTTTTTATAAATTGTTTTAGGTCTGCAAAAGAAAACCAAAGTAAAGAAAACCGACCTTGACCCTGTGTGGAACCAGGTAAACAAGCATTTGTTGTTAAATTTCACATTTATTTCTTTAGTTATTTTTGAAAATCCTAGTTACATTAAAATAAATTGTAATACATTATTAAATAACAAATACTATGTCAACTCCCTGTGTATCTGAAGGAAAGCTGTGATAGCTGCCTAAAGTTAAATACACTGGCTGTTGCATCATCTACTTTTTTCCTCTCTTGTCTCAGTTGCACTCTTCTTTACCCCATTTTTTATGACCAGTACTTGCCCTCCATTGTAATCATTGCCATTGTGGTTCTCCAAGCCCCAAATACAGTCAGTACTTGATGACTGCTTTGCTGTTCATTTTCAACCCTCTTGTTGAATGGCCATTGTGAATCAGGGTGGACACTGACTTGATTATCTAGGGGGTCATGTCTTGATGACTACTCTTGTGGTCATTTCTTGATGATCATGCATGCATCACAGATGCTCTCTGCAGAGTAGATAGACTGTCTTTACACAGGCATTCTGTACCAGTGCAACTTGCAAAAGTCTTCCAGTCGTTCAACTTGCAGTGGTTTGCATGTGTGAACTTTTCTGTGAAGACAGTTGTAGTTCAGCAAGTACAACTTCAACATTTGGTACAACTTTAAATATTTTGCTTGTATAATGACAATGAACATCTCCTTAAGGGCCTAGTACATTTGCCGCCAGTACTGGTAAGCCATGCAGAAATACAAATTGCTCTAATTGTAATACCACAGGGTCAAGCCTACGTACGGTGGTAAACCAGAGTGATAAAACTGCTGGACGTGTTATCATCTAGTTTACACGTAAGTGGTTCTCAAATATTTTTTTTCTAAATTTGCCTAATTCAATTAATTTGTTGTAATTATTTTGTTGTGAATTTATGTTTAATGAGGTGTTTCATTGAATTAGCAGTGTTTCTCTAGACTGCCATGATTTAGGGCATCCACAAACTGTATGTGACTAGGAACATGTCACAATGTGCACCTGCCATCAAGGATTGCTGCGCCATGTGTACTAACAAAATACCACACAGAATACCACTTTCCATTGCGGTTTACCATTCCCCACTGGCATGTGTACCATGGCCTTTACACCTGCAGGCATGTGTATCATGGCCTTTACACCTGCAGGCATGTGTATCATGGCCTTTACACCTGCAGGCATGTGTATCATGGCCTTTACACCTGCAGGCATTTCTACTGATACGTATTGTTTGGTGATTGATGATGGTTTTTAAATCATAATAAATTCCAATTTTTTAAATTGCAAATTCAGAGTGTTATACAGATACTGATGGTTATGCTAATTTTGCATATTTTAGAGTTTTAGTCAAAAATATTGATAAGATATACAGTTGACAATCCTGTTGTAAATATAGCGTACAGAACCATCTGTCCCGTCTTTCCAATGCACCAGTTAGACTTTTAAAAACAATATGTCTACAGACTTCTAATAATTACCTGTCTATGTAAATTACTGGTAAACACGTCACTTGTTGTCTTTCACCGCTATTCCCTGGCAATGAACAAAGAACTGATATGTCAGTTACCATAATGCCATGCCATAGTTGTCAATGGTTACTCGCTGTAAACTCAGACACTTAACACTCATAGTTTTCGCCATTAATGTGAAATAAATAATTCAAGCTAGTTTCAGAAAAAAGAGAAGTACATTCCCTTTGTACTGGCCAGGTTACATGTGTGTTTAAACTTTATGCACCAGCAGTGACATGGTTACCAACTTGCAGCAAGCATAGATCTGTCCCATCTTTCCAATGCACCAGTGAGACATTTAAAAACACAATATGTCTGCAGACTTCAAATAATTACCTGTCTATGTTTATTACTGGTAAAGGCAATATTTGTTGTCTTTCACTATAATTCCATTGCAATGAACAAAGAACTGATATGTCAATTACCCTAATTCCATGCCATATTCGCCAGTGATTACTCGCTGTAAACTCAGACACTTAGCACTCATAGTTGTCGTTATTAATGTGAAATAAATAATTCAAGCAAGTTTCTTTGAGAAAAAAGAGAAGTACATCCCCTCTCTACTGGCCAGATTACATGTGTGTTTAAACTTTATGCACCAGCAATGACATGGATGCCAACTTGCTGAAATGTGTAATCGCTTCAGTCAACTTTCACACACCCATTAACATCTGGGTTGTGCCATTGCAAAATGAGTACCGTAAAGCCTCTAATGCAGTGTCAGTGCCTTGTATATGGCCCTACATTGTGGTGTTCAGATGAAAGGGGTTTGTCTATTGTCATGCTGCATAGACTCTTATCACTGTGTGCACAACACCAGACAGATGGTTGTACATGACGTACAACAACAACAAATAGTTGTACACAACATACAATGACTAAAAGGCTGTATAACATATGATGACTAACAGTAATTGTACACAACTTACAACTACAACTAATTGTTTATAACATGCAATGATTAAACTAGCTGTACACAACATACAATGACTATGAATAATTGTACACACTATACAACTACAAATAGTTGTACACATCATACAATGACTACAAATAGTTGTACATGGTTCACAACACAGAGCAACTACAACATTTTTGCATCCATACGACATTACCTAATCATTACCTGATGTTGATCCTTTATGTCGTAATGAGTAGGGCGGTAACAATACATCAAACTATCGATGCATCGCGATAGTCATTGTCGCAATGCAATACTGTAGATAGTAAATTGAACTATTGATAGTTATCGGCGATAGCAAAGTGAACTATCGATAGTTGGCCAAACACGTCAGCAGGTTTAGTTGTGATACCATTCACAGACGTGATTTTTCAACTTTATTACATAATGTACCTATAATGTACCTATATACCAAGTCCACCGACCCAACACACACAATTATCGATGAAATCAGTATCACTCACGGATCACCATTGTGAAGCAACTGACTCCAACTCTAAGCGATGGCGCCACCAGTCAATTTTGGCTGAGTCTATGCAATATGTAACTTAAGTCACATCAAGTAAAACTGGAACATCAGCACATTTAGCTTCCAGGATACTATCGCGATACTATCCCGATAGTAAAACTATCCGCGATAGTCAGCCCTAATAATGAGTCACTTCATTATAGTGTGCTATGACTGATGAACTGAACTTTAATGACTAGAAATTAATCAAGATGGAATGTATGGAATACAAGGTGTATGTATGGAAAATTTGTGATAAAGTAAAGACATCACATTCACACTGTGATTTTGGTTCTTTGAATAACAGAATCTAAACTATTCTAATTTTATGAAGATAAATAATGGTTTTGGTACTGTCAATTTGGTCATCCTTGGAAATAGGAATCTTTCTTTTGTGCCTCTGTTGTGTTATTGAGTTATCTTCTAGTAGACATGTTATGGTCAGTAGGTTTATGACGTGTTTACAGTCATTAGACCAGTACTGCATCAAGATTGGCTTGTTTGAATATCATAAAACCACACTTGACTGTCACATTTAGTGACTAAAAGTAGACTAACATTCCAATCTAAGGTTTGGCAGACATACTGGGTGGAAGTATGGATATTACATTTGCAGCTCTCAGTTTTAGGTCACCTGGCAGTAATAGGAGGGATGTATTTTGGGTCTAATGTTTGAGATTTCTGTGAATGAATTTTTGGTTTCATGTTCAAGATGTTTGTTATGCTAGTTTCTCTGTTTTTGTAGTCATAATCCTGTTGGTATGTTCACTTTTCACAGACCAAGGCATGACTTTGTCATTACATAGACAACATCTCCCCACCCACATAACATGTGCACCAGAGAGTGCTTTATAAATTCTGCAAGCAGCATGCTTGTTCAAGTTTGAACGTGACACATGCTATAGTTTGGTTCAGTAGAAGGCCACTACAAATGCACCAGTTGTCCCATTATACTGCACAGCTAGGAGTATACCCTTGTTGTACTGAGTGCTGCTAACTGTAGGCTACACACAGCTAGGAGTATACCCTTGCTGTACTGAGTGCTGCTAACTGTAGGCTACACACAGCTAGGAGTATACCCTTGTTTTACTGAGTGCTGCTAACTGTAGGCTACACACAGCTAGGAGTATACCCTTGTTTTCCTGAGTGCTGCTAACTGTAGGCTACACACAGCTAGGAGTGTACCCTTGTTGTACCGAGTGCTGCTAACTGTAGGCTACACACAGCTAGGAGTGAACCCTTGTTGTACTGAGTGCTGCTAACTGTAAGCTACACACAGCTAGGAGTATACCCTTGTTGTACTGAGTGCTGCTAACTGTAGGCTACACACAGCTAGGAGTATACCCTTGTTTTACTGAGTGCTGCTAACTGTAGGCTACACACAGCTAGGAGTGAACACTTGTTATACTGAGTGCTGCTAAATGTAGGCTACACACAGCTAGGAGTGTACCCTTGTTGTACTGAGTGCTGCTAACTGTAGGCTACACACAGCTAGGAGTGTACCCTTGTTGTACTGAGTGCTGCTAACTGTAGGCTACACACAGCGAGGAGTATACCCTTGTTTTACTGAGTGCTGCTAACTGTAGGCTACACACAGCTAGGAGTGAACACTTGTTATACTGAGTGCTGCTAACTGTAGGCTACACACAGCTAGGAGTATACCCTTGTTTGACTGAGTGCTGCTAACTGTAGGCTACACACAGCTAGGAGTATACCCTTGTTTTACTGAGTGCTGCTAACTGTAGGCTACACACAGCTAGGAGTGAACACTTGTTGTACTGAGTGCTGCTAACTAGGCTACACACAGCTAGGAGTGTACCCTTGTTGTACTGAGTGCTGCTAACTGTAGGCTACACACAGCTAGGAGTGTACCCTTGTTGTACTGAGTGCTGCTAACTGTAGGCTACACACAGCTAGGAGTGAACACTTGTTGTACTGAGTGCTGCTAACTGTAAGCTACACACAGATAGGAGTGAACACTTGTTGTACTGAGTGCTGCTAACTGTAAGCTACACACAGCTAGGAGTATACCCTTGTTTTACTGAGTGCTGCTAACTGTAGGCTACACACAGCTAGGAGTATACCCTTGTTTTACTGAGTGCTGCTAACTGTAGGATACACACAGCTAGGAGTGTACCCTTGTTGTACTGAGTGCTGCTAACTGTAGGCTACACACAGCTAGGAGTGTACCCTTGTTGTACTGAGTGCTGCTAACTGTAGGCTACACACAGCTAGGAGTGAACACTTGTTGTACTGAGTGCTGCTAACTGTAAGCTACACACAGCTAGGAGTATACCCTTGTTTTACTGAGTGCTGCTAACTGTAGGCTACACACAGCTAGGAGTATACCCTTGTTTTACTGAGTGCTGCTAACTGTAGGCTACACACAGCTAGGAGTGAACACTTGTTGTACTGAGTGCTGCTAACTGTAGGCTACATACAGCTAGGAGTGTACCCTTGTTGTACTGAGTGCTGCTAACTGTAGGCTACACACAGCTAGGAGTGTACCCTTGATGTACTGAGTGCTGCTAACTGTAGGCTACACACAGCTAGGAGTGAACACTTGTTGTACTGAGTGCTGCTAACTGTAAGCTACACACAGCTATGAGTATACCCTTGTTTTACTGAGTGCTGCTAACTGTAGGCTACACACAGCTAGGAGTATACCCCTGTTTTACTGAGTGTTGCTAACTGTAGGCTACACACAGCTAGGAGTGTACCCTTGTTGTACTGAGTGCTGCTAACTGTAGGCTACACACAGCTAGGAGTGAACACTTGTTGTACTGAGTGCTGCTAACTGTAAGCTACACACAGCTAGGAGTATACCCTTGTTTTACTGAGTGCTGCTAACTGTAGGCTACATACAGCTAGGAGTATACCCTTGTTTTACTGAGTGCTGCTAACTGTAGGCTACACACACCTAGGAGTGAACACTTGTTGTACTGAGTGCTGCTAACTGTAGGCTACACACAGCTAGGAGTGTACCCTTGTTGTACTGAGTGCTGCTAACTGTAGGCTACACACAGCTAGGAGTGTACCCTTGATGTACTGAGTGCTGTTAACTGTAGGCTACACACAGCTAGGAGTGAACACTTGTTGTACTGAGTGCTGCTAACTGTAAGCTACACACAGCTAGGAGTATACCCTTGTTTTACTGAGTGCTGCTAACTGTAGGCTACACACAGCTAGGAGTATACCCTTGTTTTACTGAGTGCTGCTAACTGTAGGCTACACACAGCTAGGAGTGAACACTTGTTATACTGAGTGCTGCTAACTGTAGGCTACACACAGCTAGGAGTGTACCCTTGTTGTACTGAGTGCTGCTAACTGTAGGCTACACACAGCTAGGAGTGAACACTTGTTGTACTGAGTGCTGCTAACTGTAAGCTACACACAGCTAGGAGTATACCCTTGTTTTACTGAGTGCTGCTAACTGTAGGCTACACACAGCTAGGAGTATACCCTTGTTTTACTGAGTGCTGCTAACTGTAGGCTACACACAGCTAGGAGTGTACCCTTGTTGTACTGAGTGCTGCTAACTGTAGGCTACATACAGCTAGGAGTATACCCTTGTTGACTTGAGTGCTGCTAACTGTAGGCTACACACAGCAAGGAGTGTACTCTTGTTGTACTGAGTGCTGGTAACTGTAAGCTACACACAGCTAGGAGTATACCCTTGTTGTACTGAGTGCTGCTAACTGTAGGCTACACACAGCTAGGAGTGTACTCTTGTTGTACTGAGTGCTGCTAACTGTAAGCTACACACAGCTAGGAGTATACCCTTGTTGACTTGAGTGCTGCTAACTGTAGGCTACACACAGCAAGGAGTGTACCCTTGTTGTACTGAGTGCTGCTAACTGTAGGCTACACACAGCAAGGAGTGTATCCTTGTTGTACTGAATGCTGCTAACTGTAGGCTACACACAGCAAGGAGTGTACTCTTGTTGTACTGAGTGCTGCTAACTGTAGGCTACTCACAGTTAGGGGTGTATCCTTGTTGTACTGAGTGCTGCTAACTGTAGGCTACTCACAGTTAGGGGTGTACCCTTGTTGTACTGAGTGCTGCTAACTGTAGGCTACACACAGCTAGGAGTAAACACTTGTTGTACTGAGTGCTGCTAACTGGGGTTTGTATAAAGACTGCCAACCAGTATAACCCTGTAGGCATGACCCAATGCTTCAGGAGGGGCATGGCACCTATAACCAAATAAAATACCCATCAATTTAGCTGGGCTAACAAGGATTCATGTTGCATATATTTATAACTTAACATGTAAAACTGATAAGCACTTTAGAACCTTTTTATATGTATCACGTTACATAATTATTATTATCTGTTTACAGAAGAAATGAAGATGATTGATTATAATGTATAAATTTACCAGCGATAACAAAACGAACAAAGACGTCTTGCCTGTACCTAATGTATGCCTTATATGTCATACAAGTCTTACTTTTTATAAGTATTCTTTTGATAGAACCCACTAATGCTGTTTACCTTGTAACTGTTTGCATCCTGTTAGATCTGCCTTTCCTCCCACAGTTTACCATTGTAAGTTGATATAATGTAGATATAACTAATTCAAGCACTGACTCCTACAGTGGTTTGTCTGAATAAATGTAAATAAAAAACATACAATGTCAGCGGAACTATTGCGATGTCACCTTCAAAGAAGGTTCACTCATTAAACGGGCCGACTGCCAATGTGTTGTTGAATGCCTGGGCACAATTCATGTTGGCATGAATCACTGCTGGAGTATTCAGAACAATATAAATGACTGGTGGAACTATTCAGGATGATATGAATCAGTGCTGGAACGTTTCCAAAGTGGCGCACCTTTATTCAGCTATGGCAATGGGCGGAGATGTTGGTTTCTTGTCACTTCTACGTTTCACTGCATTATATAATGGTCACATCAGTGCAGTTTTCCAGCTATCAGAGTATAACCCAACAACTTGTGCACCGGTGTTTCGAATACACGCTAATGATCATAGGTGGATGCAGGAGGGCTGGGGGGATTTGGTTGTGTTATGTGGCGCTAGAGTGATATGCCTGGTAGACCTATTGAATGTACCCCTTGTGAACATGACCACAAAATATTCAACCCCAGCCCCTGTCTTCTGGTGTCACCAGCAGTTGAGCTGAGACACAGAAAGCGAAGTTACGTCTGTGCAGCGGCGACAACATTTCAACAGCATCCCCTTCCTCCCGTCTTCCGATGTCATGATCTGACAACGTGACAGTGCAGTCGTGCTGAAGCTCCGGCTCAGACCACCCAATATGAATTTGGATCGACGGCCAGAGGAGGTTTTTTGGCGAGCCTCAATGGGTGAAATTCGAGGTTTTGATGCCTCCCAGACTACCCTCTCTGGACTGGATCCGCCGGTCTTGATCATGTCCGGTCTTGTGTTAACTTCATGTCATTCGTACTACGGTGGGGTCTGATGTTAGAGTATACCTCCTTCTATTTCCAAACGTGGTCCTCTGGGTCTGCTGGAGCAATGCCCAACAAACGTTTCATCTCGTGAGCGTACCACCACGATCCTACATTACACACGCTCCATAATGTGGCGCCACCAGTTGTCGCCACACAACCTCCTGGTGACAATTCTTGCCGTTAAAAACGATTGCTTACGCTGAATCAGGGTAACCAATGAAATCAAATAAGAACGAACTTATTTATTTTATGCAAATTTTTCGAACCACCTTTAAATTTTGATTACACTGACACAGTGATATATATATATATATATATATAATATATATATATATATATATATAGTCAAATAATTTTTTTTTTTAATAAATAAAACGGCAACCTTTAGGCCGCTGGTTCAAATCCCTTAATAGTACACAGTTTTCGCACATTTTTTACGGCCGAAGCGAAAAAAGACGTCGAAACGTTTTGAAATGATGAGAGACCTGCTTGAGTCTGTGTGAGTGTTGGCTGAGTTTGCGTGAGTACTGTTTGAGTCTTTGAGTGTTGGTTGATTCGGTGCAATTGCTGGTTGAGCCGGTGTTAGTGTTGGTTGAGCCGGTGTTAGTGTTGGTTGAGTCTGTATGAGTGCTGGTTGAGTCTGTATGAGTGCTGGTTGAGTCTGAATGAGTGATTGTTGAATCTGTGTGAGTGTTGGTTGAGTCTGTATGTGTGCTGGTTGAGTCTGTGTGAGTGTTGGTTGAGTCTGTGTGAGTGCTGGTTGAGTATGTGTGAATGTTGGTTGAGTATGTGTGAGTGCTGGTTGAGTCTGTATGAGTGCTGGTTGAGTCTGAATGAGTGATTGTTGAATCTGTGTGAGTGTTGGTTGAGTCTGTATGAGTGCTAGTTGTGTATGTGTGAGTGTTGGTTGAGTATGTGTGAGTGTTGGTTGAGTCTGTATGAGTGCTGGTTGAGTATGTGTGAGTGTTGGTTGAGTATGTGTGAGTGTTGGTTGAGTATGTGTGAGTGCTGGTTGAGTCTGTATGAGTGCTGGTTGAGTCTGAATGAGTGATTGTTGAATCTGTGTGAGTGTTGGTTGAGTCTGTATGTGTGCTGGTTGAGCCTGTGTGAGTGTTGGTTGAGTCTGTGTGAGTGCTGGTTGAGTATGTGTGAATGTTGGTTGAGTATGTGTGAGTGCTGGTTGAGTGCTGGTTGAGTCTGAATGAGTGATTGTTGAATCTGTGTGAGTGTTGGTTGAGTCTGTATGAGTGCTGGTTGAGTATGTGTGAGTGTTGGTTGAGTATGTGTGAGTGTTGGTTGAGTATGTGTGAGTGCTGGTTGAGTATGTGTGAGTGTTGGTTGAGTATGTGTGAGTGTTGGTTGAGTATGTGTGAGTGCTGGTTGAGTATGTGTGAATGTTGGTTGAGTATGTGCGAGTGTTGGTTGAGTATGTGTGAGTGCTGGTTAAGTCTGTATGAGTGCTGGTTGAGTCTGAATGAGTGATTGTTGAATCTGTTTGAGTGTTGGTTGAGTCTGTATGAGTGCTGGTTGAGTATGTGTGAGTGTTGGTTGAGTATGAGTGAGTGTTGGTTGAGTCTGTATGAGTGCTGGTTGAGTATGTGTGAGTGCTGGTTGAGTATGTGTGAGTGTTGGTTGAGTCTGTATGAATGCTGGTTGAGTATGTGTGAGTGTTGGTTGAGTATATGTGAGTGTTGGTTGAGTATGTGTGAGTGCTGGTTGAGTATGTATGAGTGCTGGTTGAGTCTGAATGAGTGATTGTTGAATCTGTGTGAGTGTTGGTTGAGTCTGTATGTGTGCTGGTTGAGTCTGTGTGAGTGTTGGTTGAGTCTGTGTGAGTGCTGGTTGAGTATGTGTGAGTGCTGGTTGAGTATGTATGAGTGCTGGTTGAGTCTGAATGAGTGATTGTTGAATCTGTGTGAGTGTTGGTTGAGTCTGTATGTGTGCTGGTTGAGTCTGTGTGAGTGTTGGTTGAGTATGTGTGAGTGCTGGTTGAGTATGAGTGAGTGTTGGTTGAGTCTGTATGAGTGCTGGTTGAGTATGTGTGAGTGTTGGTTGAGTATGAGTGAGTGTTGGTTGAGTCTGTATGAGTGCTGGTTGAGTATGTGTGAGTGCTGGTTGAGTATGTGTGAGTGTTGGTTGAGTCTGTATGAATGCTGGTTGAGTATGTGTGAGTGTTGGTTGAGTATATGTGAGTGTTGGTTGAGTATGTGTGAGTGCTGGTTGAGTATGTATGAGTGCTGGTTGAGTCTGAATGAGTGATTGTTGAATCTGTGTGAGTGTTGGTTGAGTCTGTATGTGTGCTGGTTGAGTCTGTGTGAGTGTTGGTTGAGTCTGTGTGAGTGCTGGTTGAGTATGTGTGAATGTTGGTTGAGTATGTGTGAGTGCTGGTTGAGTCTGTATGAGTGCTGGTTGAGTATGTGTGAGTGTTGGTTGAGTCTGTGTGAGTGCCGGAAAAAATGTTCCGAAGCTTCCAAAAAGTGACCATCTGGTGAACACTGACTGGCTTCGTTAAGTTAATTCTAAAACACACAGCCAGATGTTCGCCGGAAGGGTTACCCTTTGTGTCGCCAAGACATGGCTCAGAAACTGTTGGCATCCCAATAAACAAGGTACTAATGTCCCGGGTGATGACAACCTCCAAGGTATGGCCCATCTTGTATGTGGGTCCCACCACGTGTTGTACCTTTTTTTTAAATAAAACGGCAACCTTTAGGCCGCTGGTTCAAATCCCTTAATAGTACACAGTTTTCACACATTTTTACGGCCGAAGCGAAAACAGACGTCGAAACGTTTTGAAATGGTGAGAGACCTGCTTGAGTCTGTGTGAGTGTTGGCTGAGTTTGCGTGAGTACTGTTTGAGTCTTTGAGTGTTGGTTGATTCGGTGCAATTGCTGGTTGAGCCAGTGTTAGTGTTGGTTGAGTCTGTATGAGTGCTGGTTGAGTCTGAATGAGTGCTGGTTGAGTCTGAATGAGTGATTGTTGAATCTGTGTGAGTGTTGGTTGAGTCTGTATGTGTGCTGGTTGAGTCTGTGTGAGTGTTGGTTGAGTCTGTGTGAATGCTGGTTGAGTATGTGTGAATGTTGGTTGAGTATGTGTGAGTGCTGGTTGAGTCTGGATGAGTGATTGTTGAATCTGTGTGAGTGTTGGTTGAGTATGTATGTGTGCTGGTTGAGTCTGTGTGAGTGTTGGTTGAGTCTGTGTGAGTGCTGGTTGAGTATGTGTGAATGTTGGTTGAGTATGTGTGAGTGCTGGTTGAGTCTGAATGAGTGATTGTTGAATCTGTGTGAGTGTTGGTTGAGTCTGTATGAGTGCTGGTTGAGTATGTGTGAGTGTTGGTTGAGTATGTGTGAGTGTTGGTTGAGTATGTATGAGTGCTGGTTGAGTATGTGTGAGTGTTGGTTGAGTATGTGTGAGTGTTGGTTGAGTATGTGTGAGTGCTGGTTAAGTCTGTATGAGTGCTGGTTGAGTCTGAATGAGTGATTGTTGAATCTGTTTGAGTCTGTATGAGTGCTGGTTGAGTATGTGTGAGTGTTGGTTGAGTATGTGTGAGTGTTGGTTGAGTATGTGTGAGTGCTGGTTTAGTCTGTATGAGTGCTGGTTGAGTCTGAATGAGTGATTGTTGAATCTGTTTGAGTCTGTATGAGAGCTGGTTGAGTATGTGTGAGTGTTGGTTGAGTATGAGTGAGTGTTGGTTGAGTCTGTATGAGTGCTGGTTGAGTATGTGTGAGTGCTGGTTGAGTATGTGTGAGTGTTGGTTGAGTCTGTATGAATGCTGGTTGAGTATGTGTGAGTGTTGGTTGAGTATGTGTGAGTGTTGGTTGAGTATGTGTGAGTGCTGGTTGAGTATGTATGAGTGCTGGTTGAGTCTGAATGAGTGATTGTTGAATCTGTGTGAGTGTTGGTTGAGTCTGTATGAGTGCTGGTTGAGTATGTGTGAGTGTTGGTTGAGTATGTGTGAGTGTTGGTTGAGTATGTGTGAGTGCTGGTTGAGGCTGTATGAGTGCTGGTTGAGTCTGAATGAGTGATTGTTGAGTCTGTATGAGTGCTGGTTGAGTATGTGTGAGTGTTGGTTGAGTCTGTGTGAGTGCCAAAAAAAATGTTCCGAAGCTTCCAAAAAGTGACCATCTGGTGAACACTGACTGGCTTCGTTAAGTTAATTCTAAAACACACAGCCAGATGGTCGCCGGAAGGGTTACCCTTTGTGTCGCCAAGACATGGCTCAGAAACTGTTGGCATCCCAATAAACAAGGTACTAATGTCCCGGGTGATGACAACCTCAAAGGTATGGCCCATCTTGTATGTGGGTCCCACCACGTGTTGTACCTATCCGTGAGCTTCCAACGTGCCATTGAAGCGTACCACATCAGCATCGTTAAAGTTGTCAAGGTGGAAGTTGAGGTCTCCTGGTTTATAACAGCAAGGCGGTTCAAGTACAAACTCCACTCGTCAAAAAACACACTGTTCTTAAAACCGTTGAGTACGGCCACACCTCCACCGCGCTTCTAACTGGGTCGAGAGATGTGTTGTGTTGTGTAACCAGATGGCACGAGTTCGTTTATAACCTTATTGCCAGTGTCCAACCTCGCATGCCAGGGGTCGCTGCTGCTGATTACGTCAGTGCCAGCCAGCAGTACCTCCTGGCTGATCACTTTACGAAACTCTGAATTTAAGCTCAGCCTATGAAATCGCTCACTAGATCAGTGGATCTCGGCAGGTCAGGTGGTCATAATAAAACTAATTTCAACCAACCGTGGCTCGTGTTACATGCAATGTTTAGGAAGTAGAAGCAATTATTCGAATACACAATTGTTCTGTTCGTGCTAATGAGCGAATGGGTCATTATATATTGGGATTCCTAGAAGTCGTTTATCCGTCTTAAAATTGGGGCGGGTATTTGCATTGTTCTCACGGGTGATGCAGTCGCGACTGGCGAAGTCAATTACTAGTTTGACTCATCTAACTTCCGCACTTCGCGTAGGAGGTCTGCCAGGGATAGTTTTGCATGGCAAACAGCCCTGGCTTGCGAGGATGTCAGTGTGGGTTCCTAGCCATATCTCAGTACATCGATGTCCTGGGAAGTAACAAAATCTGCCACCGACAGAACTTTGTTCTTGACTGAACAATCGTTAAGACAACATATTGTCAATGCAATGTCTCGTTCACGGTGTTTAATGACACGTGGATTAATCAGCTGGGATACATTTGCACTGACAGATTTACAGCCCGCGGAACAACATCAAAGTGGTGAACGTGTAATGCGTATTGAATCACATGTTGTTTGCGAAGGCCCCCTCGTTCATTTGCTATGTAAAGTTGGGCGCGTTACGGATAGTCCCAAGGGTCTGATCAATCAATGCATGTAGTGTATCCGATAATTGCGGAGTGACACCCGTAGAGGCTGGGCACAAAGTCCGAATGGTATTTGGTAGACACATCATGAAACAAAGAGCCTTGGTAATTGCAACCAACCGAATTAGATAACTTGCTTTATCGGACCTACAAAAACTTCTGGTCCACGAAATGCGTAGGCGTCACGGATGGCTGTCCAAAGGCGCACTGCTTAAAATTATATATAACATACTTATAATATTTATAACATGATTGGCCGTTCCATGTGAATAGATATGGTGATATGGACGTAAGTTTAAATGGGATAATATTACGGCGTATAGGGATGTCGTTATAATGAAGATTTTATACTTGTTGATTTAGAGTATCACCTGTTGGGTGGTGTTGAATTGTTACAATGGAGTCAGCATCAGCAGGGATCACATGAATGATGCTAGGTATAGGGTGGAGGTACTGAGGTTTGAAGGTAGAATAGAATAGAACAGACAAATCCAGAACCCGACAGACCAAAGAAATGTAATCTGGTCTCTTCTGTGGAGAGAAACCATTAATGTGCGGTTGGCAAACATGAAGTATTTACCCAGTGGTGGCTTTGACGTTGAATGTCTCCATGCATATATTGAGTAGAAGAAATACCGGAGTGTCGGGGCGGGGTGACGTCTGACAAAGTGCACTCGATAGACGCCGAGTAACACCTCATGTAAGAACAGTGCGAGAATAGACGGCTTACGCAACAATGGAGAATTCACACCCGAAGAGGGAATTCCCGACAAACCGAGCGAGAACTACTTCGCACAACAACTGAGGGACAAATTATCCTCAAGTTGCCTGTGATGACGAAATGTGGTATCGTTCATTATAAACATTATGTTCTCGCATCTCTACATTGCGAGTGCCACGCAGACAGCCGTAGGGTGTTGAACCTTTGAGCCTATATGGTGATTATGTTATAGAATCTTTTTGTTGAAATAGTATGGGATTGAAGAACTGGTCAATCCTTGTGTACCTATGAAATGTTATGATAGAGATGTATGTATGTAAAACTTTGTATGATAGGAGGTTAGGGAGGCTGACGAGTCTTCCTTGAAGAATCGCTGTATTTTGTTGTTTGGAAGATGGGTAAATAAATTTGGAAAATTATTAATTGTGTATAACTACTTACCTTACACTAACTTAACCAACACTCAACCAGTACTCACACAGACTCAACCAGTACTCACACAGACTCAACCAACACTCACACAGACTCAACCAACACACACACACACACACACAGACTCAACCAGTACTCACACAGACTCAACCAACACTCACACAGACTCAACCAGTACTCACACAGACTCAACCAACACTCACACAGACTCAACCAACACACACACACACAGACTCAACCAGTACTCACACAGACTCAACCAACACACACACACACACACACACACACACACACACACACACACACACACACACACACACACACACACACACACACACACACACACACACACACACACACACACACACACACACACACACAGACTCAACCAGTACTCACACAGACTCAACCAGCACTCACACTAACTTAACCAACACTCACACAGACTCAACCAACATACACACAGACTCAAATAACACCCACACAGACTGATCCAACACTCAAACAGCACTCACCCAGACTCAGGCAACATTCACACAGACTCAACCAACACTCACTGTGAGTGTTGGTTGAGTCTGTGTGATTGCTGGTTGAGTCTGCGTGAGTACTGGTTGAGTTTTTGTGAATCTATGTGGTTGCTGATTTAGTCTAAAGGAGTGCTGGTTGATTCTCAGTTCCACCACTTGCCTACCCACTTTGGATAAGCTAAGATTGTCAACAGCGATAAACAACACTGTTGACGCCATGTTCCAGAGCCGAGCGGTCTTGTTATCGCTATCACTTATTGAGACGGTGGCTTTGTTGTTACCTTAGGCCGTGTATGTTATCAACAATGATATTTTTCATTGTCGACACAGCAACACTATTCAGCTGTTGGCCAACTCAGATACATGGAAGTGTGTTTATTTTGTTGATAGCATTTATGTAAGGTAACGTGGTGCCAAACTCAACGCAGTTCACTTGTCTCACGGCAATTAATTGCCTTCGTGTCTCTGGGTATGGAAATGGATTGTTGGTCTTAATGGTGTTGGTAAATGCGAGCTGCATATTGTTGCTTTGATATAATAGACAAGGCACGTTTTGGTTCAGTAGAGTACTGGGATGTCTCCCCATTTCTGACTCTCCTGCCACCCCCCCCCCTCCCTCTGTAGTGCTTGGCAGCTGATCGCCTGTCTGACAAGTCTCGTTGTCATGGTGATAACGGTACGTTCCAATCACCTCGTGTATACCGTGAATACGACTCGGTGAACTCGCACACATAACCGAGCGGTGTTATGCTAGAAGCTCATACAGAATCATGGAACCAAGGAAGTGCCAATGCTGATATGAGAGGTCAGTCAGGTCACTAGTCTAGTGAAGGGACTGAGTCATACGTGGTCTGAGCAGCGAGAACTAGGGCTCAACCTATATTACACGGCTGAGTGCTTCTGAAAGGATGTTTTCAAGAATGTCCTATATATACGGTCAGATATTAACTACGTCACTGCATCTGGTTTTCTCAAACTGACGGCTTACGTTATCACATGTTGTTGTTCTCTTCTGTGATTGGCTTACTGGGTACGTTTCGCACACCCCACCCGTACCACACAGGTGTTACGTGTTTGATCATATTCGCGTGTACGTCCGCTAAGAGTCGCATCACGAGTACTTTGCTACAGACAACTAGCCCCAGTTACGTTGAAGGTATCCGCAAGCCCAAACACGGGTAGGAAACACTGTGTGGCGTTAGAATTGTTTGCAGTCATTTCACAATGTCTACACTAAGGCGCGGTTCATTGTTGATTTACAGCATTGTATTCCAGCAGTCGATGCGTGTCTCTTTAAACACATATAGGCGCACATCACCAACATGTTTATCAAAATAGGGAGTTTAAATATGCAAGCTCAATGACACCATTTGTTGTCCCTTGTACTTTCAATATTTCAGCTAAAGTGTTGCTTGTGTACAGCCAAGTAGACAATGTGTTTGTGCCGGTTTCACAGATTTAGACGTCGTTAGAAGAAACTGCATTTCAGTAGGTTGACTAACTGTGTAGGTGGTGTTGGCGCAGAATATAGTCATTGTTATTCACGGAGCTTGTTACACGGCGTACACAACTAACTGTGTAATATTTCACTTGTATTCATTCACTTGACATGTCGTGTTAATAGCTGTGTGTGAGTAGGACATTGTACTGGTCATCCGCAGATGTGTAAGTTGTATAACATTTTATGTGACAGCCGCACCCTCTAACTGTACGGCCGGGCGAGTGGTCACGGTTGAGTGCAGCAAACCGGTTGTGTGAAGTGAACAGTAGCAATGTGCAGCGCGATTGACAGAACCGACCGCGACCACGACGCACTCATACAGCGCCGCTTGTCTATTTATAAAACACTCGCCTGCCGCTCAAGCATTGCACTAGAGCGAGTGGCTGGCGGCAACACAAAGCCATATTCTCTTTTTCTTATTACAAGTAGTTATACTGTCAGCTCTTTGATTTATTACCATTACATTTTGGCCTTTCAGGAAGGTTGTAGATGTTCTGGTCAATGTGGTCATTGCGTTATGTATTTGTGTTATTTATTATATGTCCGTTTTTCATGTGACACTTATAATGGGGGGGCGCGCGATAGTGTAGTGGTTAGCACATCCGCCTGACATGCCGGCGCCCCGAGTTCGAAACCCGAACCGGGCAGGTATGGTATATTTGGTGTAAAAACCTGGCTCTCAACATTGGGGACTGTGTATCCTTCGTGACTCGGAGATCACGTTAATGTCGGTCCCGTCTCAATTTGGGACGTAAAAGAACCACTGAGGACGACAAGCACCGTGGCAGTGACCACCCTCAGTGCCAGCATAGAAAGGTCGGCTTGGCGATAATGTTCTGAAAAAGGCTGACTAGTTGAATGAGACCTCATAAGATCACTGTAACCACAATATATACAGACTAGTCAGTTAATAGAACGTTGCCGAGTGCTGGAAACAACTAGAACTAGAACTAATGAGAGTTTTGTGTACACCCTACAGACAACGGCAACAACGGGTTGTATCATGTGTTATCTTGGTGTAAATAAGTGTTATCTTACAGAGAAATGTCTGCAATTAGAAAACGCGCAAGAGAAGATCACGATGATTGAGCGTAGATCCCTGTCAGCACGGAGTAGCCGACATATATTCACACGAAGAATAGGCTAGCTATGTCATTGTGGTTAATGTGCTGGGTGCAGTCGTCTAAAACGAACCTATTGGAATCTAAGTGTTTGTTGTCGAATCAGTTTTTACTGATAAGATTGTTCTCCGAGTGACTGGTATCGATGACAAATTGTGAACTAGTGATTCATGCCCAAGACAGATCATCATAATACCCGTCATGGATGAAACTATGTTTGATAATACAACGTAGCACAATTGAGTACACCGCTAACGCAATATGTGTATATACGTCCATTGGCAATCTCTCTATACAATAATTATTAGTACGTTAACTTTGACATGTTTTAAGTGCATCACTTTCCAGGGGCCGAGGTCCGCTCACCTCTTTCCAGGGGCCGAGGTCCACTCACCTCTTTCCAGGGGCCGAGGTCCACTCACCTCTTTCCAGGGGCCGAGGTCCACTCACCTCTTTCCAGGGGCCGAGGTCCACTCACCTCGAATATACAATGGGGGTACTGTACTAAGTACTACTATAAAAGAAAAGGACTTAGGGTTAACCATTAGTGCTGATATGAAGGTTTCAGAGCAGTGTGGAATTGCAGCTTCAAAAGGAAATCAAATCCTTGGATTAATTAGGCGAAACATAACGTATAAGGAAAAAGAGCTAATAATACCGCTGTACAAAACAATAGTTAGGCCTCATTTAGAATATTGTATTCAACCGTGGAGGCCATATTGCAGGAAGGACATAGATATGTTAGAAAGAGTGCAGAGGAGAGCAACTAAAATGATACCAAAACTTAGGGATCTTTTTTACGAAATACGCCTAAAAGATGCGGCTTAACAACACTAGAGACCAGGAGATTGAGAATAGATCAGATAGAAGTGTTTAAAATAATGAATGGTTATGAAAATATTGATAGAAATATTTTTTCTCAGTTAAGAAAGATAGAAGGACTAGAGGACATGAAGTTACATTAGCAAAGGAGCAATGTAGATTAGATATAAGAAAGTTCTCATTTTCACAAAGGACTGTAAATGAATGGAACAGATTATCTGCTGATTGTGTGGGTGCTAGTAGCATGAATATGTTTAAAAATAAAATCGACACATACCTCAGAAGGACGGGATACACATAGATAAAAGGGACGGACTCTCGATAAGCCAAAGGGCTTCCTTGTCCACCTGCCACCTAGAGTAAATTCTCTGGGTGGCAATCTTGTTCGAACTCTTTCCACGGGCCGAGGTCCACTCACCTCTTTCCACGGGCCGAGGTCCACTCACCTCTTTCCACAGGCCGAGGTCCACTCACCTCTTTCCACAGGCTGAGGTCCACTCAGCTCTTTCCTAGGGGCGAGGTCCACTCACCTCTTTCCACGGGCCGAGGTCCACTCACCTCTTTCCATGGGCCGAGGTCCACTCACCTCTTTCCACGGTCCACTCACTTTCACCTTCAGTCCCATCCTTGGACCATTGGCGTCTGGTCTCCCAACTGGCGATGTATTGCAGAAAACAAAGATTTATTACTATGTATATATTATTTTCTCACATGTTTTTGATATGCTATGCTTTTTAGAGGATCTTTCTCCTATCTGAGAGCATGAGTAGTGAACCACTTTCCTTCAGAGGGCGCCACTTTGGGAACGAGTTAGAAAAGATCAAACTACTGAAAAGTTGATAACTGCTACCCTTGGGCGTAGATTAGTTAGCAATGAAATGGGTATTAGTATTCAACTATCGTACAGTTAATATAACGTGAATGACTTACAGATTAGACATGGCTCAATCAAGGAGACCCACAGGTGGCGCCACTGCCCGCGCTGGTGAAGGGATGCCAACAAGAGGTAATTACCGTATTGCTATACGCCAGTTTTCTAGATTTCAGTCATGTTAAAGACCTGTATTTTTCAAACATTTGTTAAAAATATGATGCGAGAAAAATAATACTTTCAAATCTTCGCTTTAATTGTTTGTATGTATAGCACTTTTGTTGTGCCATCATAATAATGGCTATAATTATATTTGTATGTATAGCACTTTTGTTGTGACATCATAATAATGGGTATAATTATATTTGTATGTATAGCACTTTTGTTGTGACGTCATAATAATGGGTATAATTATATTTGTATGTACAACACTTTTGTTGTGCCATCATAATAATGGGTATGATTATAGTTGTATGTATAGCACTTTTGTTGTGACATCATAATAATGGGTATAATTATATTTGTATGTACAACACTTTTGTTGTGACATCATAATAATGAGTATAATTATATTTGTATGTACAGCACTTTTGTTGTACCATCATAATAATGGGTATAATTATATTTGTATGTACAACACTTTTGTTGTGACATCATAATAATGAGTATAATTATATTTGTATGTACAACACTTTTGTTGTGCCATCATAATAATGGGTATAATTATATTTGTATGTACAACACTTGTTGTGCCATCATAATAATGAGTATAATTATATTTGTATGTACAACACTTTTGTTGTACCATAATAATAATGGGTATAATTATATTTGTATGTACAACACTTTTGTTGTGACATCATAATAATGAGTATAATTATATTTGTATGTACAACACTTTTGTTGTGACATCATAATAATGGTTATAATTATATTTGTATGTACAACACTTTTGTTGTGCCATCATAATAATGGGTATAATTATATTTGTATGTACAACACTTTTGTTGTGACATCATAATAATGAGTATAATTATATTTGTATGTACAACACTTTTGTTGTGCCATCATAATAATGAGTATAATTATATTTGTATGTACAGCATTTTTGTTGTACCATCATAATAATGGGTATAATTATATTTGTATGTACAACACTTTTGTTGTGACATCATAATAATGAGTATAATTATATTTGTATGTACAACACTTTTGTTGTGCCATCATAATAATGGGTATAATTATATTTGTATGTACAACACTTTTGTTGTGCCATCACAATAATGAGTATAATTATATTTGTATGTACAGCACTTTTGTTGTACCATCATAATAATGGGTATAATTATATTTGTATGTACAACACTTTTGTTGTGACATCATAATAATGGTTATAATTATATTTGTATGTACAACACTTTTGTTGTGACGTCATAATAATGGGTATAATTATATTTGTATGTACAACACTTTTGTTGTGACATCATAATAATGGGTATAATTATATTTGTATGTACAACACTTTTGTTGTGACATCATAATAATGGTTATAATTATATTTGTATGTACAACACTTTTGTTGTGACATCATAATAATGGGTATAATTATATTTGTATGTACAACACTTTTGTTGTGACATCATAATAATGGTTATAATTATATTTGTATGTACAACACTTTTGTTGTGACATCATAATAATGGGTATAATTATATTTGTATGTACAACACTTTTGTTGTGACATCATAATAATGAGTATAATTATATTTGTATGTACAGCACTTTTGTTGTACCATCATAATAATGGGTATAATTATATTTGTATGTACAACACTTTTGTTGTGACATCATAATAATGGTTATAATTATATTTGTATGTACAACACTTTTGTTGTGACATCATAATAATGAGTATAATTATATTTGTATGTACAACACTTTTGTTGTGACATCATAATAATGGTTATAATTATATTTGTATGTACAACACTTTTGTTGTGACATCATAATAATGGGTATAATTATATTTGTATGTACAACACTTTTGTTGTGACATCATAATAATGAGTATAATTATATTTGTATGTACAACACTTTTGTTGTGCCATCATAATAATGGGTATAATTATATTTGTATGTACAACACTTTTGTTGTGACATCATAATAATGAGTATAATTATATTTGTATGTACAACACTTTTGTTGTGACATCATAATAATGGTTATAATTATATTTGTATGTACAACACTTTTGTTGTGACATCATAATAATGGGTATAATTATATTTGTATGTACAACACTTTTGTTGTGACATCATAATAATGAGTATAATTATATTTGTATGTACAACACTTTTGTTGTGCCATCATAATAATGGGTATAATTATATTTGTATGTACAACACTTTTGTTGTGACATCATAATAAGGTGTATAGTTATATTTTTACTTAGATATGTTTCAGTTTTAATCTATCCCCATTATGCAGGTATGCTGAAGTTATGGAACTATGCAGACTTAGGCAATGACAGTCCATCTTAAAGTATTTCGTTTGTAGCAAATATGTATGAAAGCAGCTTCATTGTGTCCATGTCACTGTTTTATGATTTCAAAAAACAATCGCAATACTTTATTGCATACACTGCTGCATTTGTCTTTCTAGAAATTATTGACTTTACATTCCTCATGAAACTTGCGCAACAAAACATAACGTCGACTGAGCAGCTTCAGCTGGGAGTATTCCTCAAGATTAAACCGTCTTCAGTCCGAGACATCATGCGTGACTCCGACGATGCAGTGACCAACTCATTCGCCATTTTGGAAGCCTGGGTAGATTCGAGAAAGAATGTAGGGAAACCTAGCATCATGTACGATGAACTCAGCGGAGCTTGTGTCGATATAAAACGGGCAGACCTCGTTGACATGGTTCGGTGCGGTGAGTGTGCAGCAGTGACGGCTGGTAATTTCTCCATGTCGTAGTTTATTGTTGAACATTTTATGTAAAGCCGGGAATGTAGATACACGAAAGATAATGTTATCCACAGCTACAATACTATTAACAGTGCGTTCTGCACAAATGATCTCTTCGTCTCTGACAATAATGACGTGTTCGATATAGAAGCGGTGTGTGAACATGGAGGCGGTAGTTACGACGTGAACGGATTAATCATGACCACATATGTCGCACCTTTGTAGATGAAACGTATCGTATCGTCACCGGAAGTCAATTTCTGTTTTGGCTGCGTAAAAATGCAATATTTTATATAACGTTGTATATATATATATATATATATATATAATATACATACATACAATGCATACATACATACATACATACATACATACATACATACCTACGTAAACATATATATTGTGACTGTTTTAGAGCAAGTGCGCCATCTCAACGAGAGGTTACAGAAATCGAGGGAAACTGCACAATCGTGCAAAAATAATTCGAACGGTACATACATTGTGAAACTGGTAACAAAACATGTCTGTACAATTAATGGTCATCCTTATAGTATATCACTCTTACGGATGGTGGGGATCTCAGAATCAGGATGACGAAGCATTGTGTAGGGTGGGGGTTTGGAAGGCTGATGTAACAATTAACAACGAAAATGTGTTTGCTTGTTTACCTGTCAATATCAAACTGATAGTAATAGTTGCACCAACAGTTACATTCTAAAGTGTGCTTTTGGAGTCGTGATTGTATCGATACAAAGAAGAGCTTCCAGTGCAATGGCTTCAATACATATGCCATAACCGCCAACGTGATTTGTTTCAGAGCAAATGCTACTTGTGAAAGTGGAACTGAGACAGACCAAGGAGCAGCTTGAGGAGACAACACGAGAACTACAGCAGACCAAAACGGAGTCACAGCAGACACAAACAAAATTACAGAAGACACAAACGCAGTTGCAGAAGACACAAACGGACTTCCAGAAGATGCAGACGGAGCTGCAGAAGACACAAACGGAGCTGCAGAAGACACAAACGGAGCTGCAGAAGACACAAACGGAGCTGCAGAAGACACAAACGGAGCTGCAGAAGACACAAACGGATTTGCAGACGACTGTTAAAAGGACCTGTGTCCCGAAAGCTGCTGCGATGAAACCAGGTACGTTTTATTATATTTGGTAGGAGGGCGTTGTTCTCCTGCACAGCGTGGCTCTTCATCCATTTACAAAACATTGGTCAATAAATGTGGAGCTCCAACGTCCTCATTCTCGAAAATATTACCAATGTGTGATGTAATACTTGATTAAGTATATCAGTGACGTTATACTTGATTAAGTATATTAGTGACATAATACTTGATTAAGTATATTAATGATGTAATACTTGATTAAGTATATTAGTGACGTAATACTTGATTAAGTATAGTCGTTATTATCATCCTTTGAATAAACACTTTCCAAATTGTCTTTGAACACACGTTTGCCCACGTGTTCTACGAATGTTACTTGTTGGCCGCCATATTCAGAATAGGGAATACGGGTCCTGTATATATACCAGCAATGCAAATATTATGTGTGTTTCTAATACTAAGCTTACGTTTGTGAAACGAGCTTTGTCTCTAGGTGCACCTAAACTTTGGAATCAGCTCCCATTACCATAGATTCATCTGAAACTGTAGCTTTCCTTCATTATCATAACTCAAGACTTATTTGTTTGAAATTGCACTCCCACCCTAAATCTTTGGCGGGTCTTTGCTCTAATGATGGCTCTTTGTGTCCACATTCTTGTTTTCATTAGTGATTATTGTATGTATATAGAAGTTGACTACTATATAACTATTATATCATGCCGGTGGAGGTGTTCATAAATATTACAACAATAATGACTGTTTCAGATCCGACCAAGGAAATGATCGATGCTCTTACGACTGCGGCAAAGCCAGGTACGCTACATTGGTACTACGTTCGCTTACAAATACTATGCAGTAGTCGCATGTGTTTATTTGTGCTGATGCAAAGTCAGCACAAATAAACACAAGTAGTCACATAGGTTTATTTGTGCTGATGCAAAGTCAGCACAAATAAACACAAGTAGTCGCACAGGTTTATTTGTGCTGATGCAAAGTCAGCACAAATAAACACAAGTAGTCGCATAGGTTTATTTGTGCTGATGCAAAGTCAGCACAAATAAACACAAGTAGTCGCACAGGTTTATTTGTGCTGATGCAAAGTCAGCACAAATAAACACAAGTAGTCGCATAGGTTTATTTGTGCTGATGCAAAGTCAGCACAGATAAACACAAGTAGTCGCACAGGTTTATTTGTGCTGATGCAAAGGCAGCACAGATAAACACAAGTAGTCGCATAGGTTTATTTGTGCTGATGTAAAGTCAGAAACTTTGTGAGTTTTCGAATTGTGTCATGTATTGATGCCTCTATGGTAAAATATACCTGTGGTCACGTCGGATTTATGTGTCCACATTCCAACGAACATCGCAGTGTTCCTGATATGAAGATGTATGTAGACAACTGTGTGCGTGGACATTTCAAGGAGCGCCAACTTACACACCCTGGGGCTTCTAACGGCCGTCATATAATATATATGCATATATATGTATATATATATAATATATCTAATCATATATATGCTAAACAAAACACGGCGTAGCTACTGAAATGGTAATCGGGTTTGGATTGTTACGTGAAATATCCGATTGTGTATCGGATGAATGCAAATATAAAAGTAGGTATACTATTGTTTCATTGTATATATATATATACATATATATATATATTGGAGAAGGATAGGAGTATGGTAGTTGTGTAACAGGAATATCAAACAAGTTCATTCAAGCTGCGTGTGTTACGTCTACAGTGCACGGGGAGAGTGACAAAGACAAGAAGCTCCGGGTCCTCCGCGTGATGGCGATGCTGAGGGTGCATGGACGGCCGGAGCTGTGGGGGCACGTCGCCCAGTACATCGTGAAGAACGGGATGTTGGACATGACAGAGGTGCTGACAAGTACCAACCTGCCGGACCTGCTGCACCTGATTTCATCAGGTGCAGCATCCGACATCCAGAAACTAAAGTGAGTGGACATCTGATTTCTTACTCGTATTTGAATATGACTACTTAGCCACATCCGACATGACCAATTTACCCACTCTCACACCCACCACAGTCTACTTAGCCACATCCGACATGACCAATGTACCCACTCTTGCACCCACCACAGTCTACTTAGCCACATCCGAGATGACCAATGTACCCACTCTCGCACCCACCACAGTCTACTTAGCCACATCCGACATGACCAGTGTACCCACTCTTGCACCCACCACAGTCTACTTAGCCACATCCGACATGACCAATGTACCCACTCTTGCACCCACCACAGTCTACTTAGCCACATCCGAGATGACCGATGTACCCACTCTCGCACCCACCACAGTCTACTTAGCCACATCCGACATGACCAATGTACCCACTCTCACACCCAGCACAGTCTACTTAGCCACATCCGACATGACCGATGTACCCACTCTCGCATCCACCACAGTTTACTTAGCCACATCCGACATGACCAATGTACCCACTCTCGCATCCACCACAGTCTACTTAGCCACATCCGAGATGACCGATGTACCAGCTCTCGCACCCACCACAGTTTACTTAGCCACATCCGACATGACCAATGTACCCACTCTCGCACCCACCACAGTCAACTTAGTCACATCCGACATGACCAATGTACCCACTCTCGCATCCACCACAGTCTACTTAGCCACATCCGAGATGACCAATGTACCCACTCTCACACCCACCACAGTTTACTTAGCCACATCCGACATGACCAATGTACTCACTCTCGCATCCACCACAGTCTACTTAGCCACATCCGAGATGACCGATGTACCAGCTCTCACACCCACCACAGTTTACTTAGCCACATCCGACATGACCAATGTACCCACTCTCACATCCACCACAGTCTACTTAGCCACATCCGAGATGACAGATGTACCAGCTCTCGCACCCACCACAGTCTACTTAGCCACATCCGAGATGACCGATGTACCCACTCTCGCACCCACCACAGTCTACTTAGCCACATCCGAGATGACAGATGTACCAGCTCTCGCACCCACCACAGTCTACTTAGCCACATCCGAGATGACAGATGTACCAGCTCTCGCACCCACCACAGTCTACTTAGCCACATCCGAGATGACAGATGTACCAGCTCTCGCACCCACCACAGTCAGGTTGTAATATCCAAAACGTGATTTGATTCACTGAGTAGTTGAACAAACGTCGGCACAATGATACCACTGTTTTACTATGAAGCCTAGTTATATTTACTGGTCATATATTAATACGTTTCACGCAATGCGTGGCAAAATGGTGTCTGATGCTAATTTATTTAGAAAAACATGCATGATACGAACGTTGTTTTTTTGTCATTTCAATGTGTAAATTGTAAAGTTTACGTTTTTGCTAACATTTAATTTGCCGGAGTTGTTACCCTATATTTTAGGCATGCAGGCATGCTGTTTACAGGAAAGTTAGAAAGGAACACATAAATTACTGTAGTGATAACTAAAAATTAAACATCCATCTAAGAAATGTCGCATTGCCGTTAGTGGTTTTTGTGTTTTCTAATCCTTGCAGAATTTTGGAACCATTGATACAATTAATGTGTAATTGTTATGCATGATAATAATAAGCTGTCTTTCTAATTTGCTGTTAGTGTGAAATCTATATCATAATCATATTATCCATGTGGTTTCTCGTGTGGATTCATATTCAGTTTCATATATTCATTTATATATCTCGCGGCTCGCTCAGTTCGGTAGTTCAAGAGAGAATTACTACAACTGTAAAAAGGTATAATGATGTTTTAATAGCAGAGTCTACGTACAAACATGTGGCTTTACCAGCCAGTGCCAGGACTCTGCCCAGTACATGTACAATACAATAGATACAATAAACAACTGCTACAACTGTATCAATGCCTTGTATCAAACTCAGAACATATTAAGTAAAACACTTGTAGACATAGTGTTATTGACATATCTGATAGGTGACAATTAGTTATTGTCAATGGCTATATAACACTAACATAACTAGTAATAATTAAACGCAACATGTATTTCAAAATAACATATAAATAGACTATGCACTTTTAGTTTACAATAACATAAAGGTAGATAATATAACATACCTGTAAAAAGGTATAACGATGTTTTAATAGCAGAGTCTACGTACAAACATGTGGCTTTACCAGCCAGTGCCAGGACTCTGCCCAGGTTGACACCTCAATCCCTTGATGGCTAATGTGTCAAATATACCCTTTTACTAAATACCTGCCCCAGTGTGGCAGCTCTATGACAACTATAGTGTGTAACTATAGTACCTGCTACATCTACCCCCTCCATCAATGAATGTCGTCCCGACATTCCTATAGTAAACACAATAATACATATTACTCTTGAACACATGTTCAAATGTTGTCTATGACAATTTAGCAAGTACATCACAAAATCCTTGATTAAACATGGAAAGTGCTAAGGCAGGAGTCAGTACTTGTTGAGCAAAGTCAGTGTAACGAGCAGGTTTCCGTATTTCCCGTTTAGGCCAGTTACGCACAGCTGGTGATGGCAACCTTACCCGACACGGTGAGCGTTCAACAATGTCCGGAATCTCTGCATTCTCACCAAGCTCTCCTTCGCCCTTTTCCTCATCTGACACTTCCGATTCCGTGTCTCCATCCTCAGCAAACTCTCCGTCGTCCCTTTCCTCATCTGACGTCTGATACTCCCTGCATCCATCCTCATCAAGTAGTTCCATTTCGCAATTGGGATCTGAAATATCCATGTCTCCAGATGTTCCTTCTGACGCACATTCTAATGCGGCAGGCACAAACTCTCCAGCCTCTGGATCAAGTGGTTTCCTCATGACCACTCTAACACAGTCGTCATCCTCCGACTCGTACTCGGTCAGTGTTGCTTCTTCTTCCTCTCTCTCAGAGCCGCTCACAGACACACCACCGCGCCTCTCTGTCCGTGCACCCGCCGGCCGACTTTGCATACTCGCTACAGATTCCTTCTCCTTCGCAGACAGCGGAAGGAAGTTTACTGGTAGCAACATGTTCCGGTGCAGTGTCCTCTTGACTCCACGGCGTCCTTCTCGCTGCACCACAAACACAGGAATCTCTCTCTCCGGCTGCTCCTTCACTACATAGATATCTTCTTCCCACCGGTTTGCCAGCTTATTGCGGCCTCGCAAGCCAACGTTCCGTACCAACACGCGATCACCAATTTCAACTGTTCTTCCTCTAGCGCGTCTGTCGTAGGGCCTTTTATGATGCCTGGCAGACTTGTTGCTTTCTGTTGTAGCAATCTTATAAGAAGATTCCAACCGTTCCCGCAGCTGCTTCGTGTAATCAGTGTGGTCTGCCACTTCTGATTGACGTTCACTTGATTCTACACCCATGGCCAGATCGATTGGCATTCGTGGGTGTCTGTCAAATACCAGGTAGAATGGCGAGAAGCCTGTTGCTTCATTTCTGGTAGCATTGTAAGCATGCACCAATGTTGGTACATAAGCCTTCCAGTTGGCCTTCTTCGTTACATTTAATGTACCTAACATGTTCATCAGTGTTGAATTGAACTTTTCACACTGCCCATTTCCCATTGGATGATACGGTGTAGTTCGGCTTTTTTCAATCCCTGCAAGTTGACACAATTCTTTGATGACATGACTCAAAATTTCTACCCTGGTCCGAATGGAGTCTCTGTGGAAAACTATAGTGTAGAAATGTGTCATACAAAGCTTTTGCTGTGGTCTTGGCAGTCTGATTGCGTGTGGGAACAGCCTGGGCATACCGGGTGAAGTGGTCAGTCATGACTAATACATTTTCAATCCCTCCTTTTGATGGTTCCAGGGTTGGATAATCAATACAGACAATCTCAAACGGCTGGTGTGTGCGAATGTTCACAAGTGGTACTCGATCTGGGTTGACTTTTCTTCGTATACAGGCTTCACATGTTTGCAGTTTCTTGCGCACATCTTCTGCCATGTGTGGCCAGAAGAATCTGGCACGAACAAGGTCTAGGGTCCTAGTTCTTCCCAAGTGGCCTAACTGATCATGCAGACCCATCATTGATTCGTCTCTCTTTGCCGCTGGAAGAACTAGCTGGAACGATTCGTTACCGTCCTGGTGTACTCTCTTTCTGTGAAGCAAACCATCTCGTATACATAGCTTATCCCATTCCTTCATGTATATCTTGAACTCTGGTGATTCCTGCTCTAGTTTGTGCTGTTGATCTAGACTGCGTTTGCTGCCCTGTCTCAGCAACATTAGCATCTTCTTGATCACCGGATCTTCACTTTGGATGAGCTCCCAATTAGGGTCATTGATCTTTGTCCCTCTGGCATCTACCAGTTCCTCCTCGTAGGTTACAGCTGCTTGGCTGCAGCACATCACCTCAATCTGGCCAAATGTGCCATCATCTTCTTCCATTGCTGCCATCTCACACACAGCCTGTACCACAGGTTCAGGTAAGTGTCCTCCTTGTGCAGGCTTTGTGTGCATTCTAGAGAGTGCATCGGCATCAGCATTATTTTTTCCCGAACGGTACTTGATGCTGAAATCATAAGTTGCAAGTTCTGCTAGCCACCGATGACTTGTCGCATCCAGCTTTGCAGAAGTCAGGACATAGGCTAATGGGTTGTTATCAGTCATGACCACAAATTGATGTCCGTACAGATAGTCCTGGTACTTCTCAGACACGGCCCATTTGAGTGCTAGGAATTCAAGTTTGTGGGCTGGGTAATTAACCTCGCTTGGCTTGAGTGCACGACTTGCATAGGCTATGACTCGCTGCTGACCTTGCTGTTCCTGATACAGTACTGCTCCAAGGCCGTGTAGGGATGCATCCACGTGTAATTCGAAAGGAAGACTGTAGTCAGCATATCCCAAAATGGGTGGTTCTATCAGTCTTTCCTTCAGTCTGTTAAATGCAGCGATTGCACTTGTGGTCATCACAATCTTGGTGGTTTTATTTACAGATGTCTTGTTTTCTTGCCCTTTTAACAGATTGTGTAAGGGCTTGCATATTTCAGCATAACCCTTCACAAAGCGACGGTAATAGCCAAAAAAACCAAGCGCTTGGCGAAGCTCGTGTACGGTTGTCGGTATAGGCTATGCCTTTACACTCTCTATTTTGTCTGGATCGGCTTCGATCCCTGCCTCCGAGATGATGTGGCCTAAATACTTCACACGCTCTTGGCAAAGATGACACTTCGCAGGTTTCAATTTCAGACCAGCTGCTCGCAGGCTAGTAAACACAGCCTGTAGATGTTCAAGGTGAGTCTCAAATGTCCGTGAATGAATGATGATATCATCCAGGTAAACCAACACATTGGTCAAGTCAGCCAGAGTGTGTTCCATAAGCCTTTGGAACACAGCAGGAGCGTTCGTGAGACCAAACGGCATTCGATTGCATTCATAAAAACCGAGGTTTCCCACTCTGAATGCAGTCTTGGCTTTATCACACTCCTCTATGTCCACTTGTCAGTAGCCACTCTGGAGGTCTAATGATGTAAACCATTTTGCGCCAGATAGCCTGTCCAGCGTCGACACAATGAGAGGCAACATGTACGCATCTCTGATTGTCCGGCTGTTCAAACGCCTGAAGTCCAGACACAAATGCAAACTCTCATCCTTCTTCCGCACTAGGACTACATTCGAGGCCCATGGACTGTGCGAATGACGTATTGCACCGCATGCCAACATCTCTTTCAGGTGTTGTCTAACTTCTTCGTACATTGCTGGAGGAATGCGTCTCGGTCTATCTTGAAATGGTGTTTCATCTGTCAGTCGAATTTTCTGCTTCACTCCTACAGCTTCGCCTAGCTCCATTGTCCGAGAGGCAAAAATGTCACCGAAATCATGACACAGTGCTTGTACCGTCTTCTTCTGTTCTTCCGAGAGCTTTGTGGCATCTAGATTCACTAGTATTTCACCCTTTGTACCTTTGCCGCAATCTCCATTACTCAACACATCACTATGTGTTAAGTCTCCAACAGTCTTATCCCTGTCTAAAATGACACTATTCGTGATAGTCACTATATTCTGTCGTTTGGGAATTTTCATTTCCCTACATGAAACATTCGTTAGGACAACATCAACTCGGTGGTTGTTGTCAGCTTGCACAACTGAGGCGGGGATGAGTATTCCCCCGGGGAGTGTTTCTGCTGGTTGAAGCATGCTAGCTGAGAAACCTTTCTGGGCTCCCATTCTTCCTTTCACAATGATAGATGTGTTTGTAGGGATCACTGTGTGGCAACATGAATACACTGCTAATTCCTGTTCTGTGACTTCTGATTGGTCAATGTGAGCAAGTGCTTCTAAGATGGCTGCATCATGGAATGGGGTATTCCGATCTCTCAAGGCTGTCAGGAAATTAGTTCCAATTATAATAGGCACTATTCTGTTCGACCGACTAGGGGGCACAACAAATGCTGTCACAGCAATTCCTTCACTTTCTCCCGTAGACGACTGCAACTTCACCTCAACTTCAATGTACCCCAGGTAAGGCACCAACTGTCCTCCAGCACCTTCAATGTCAACTAGTCGTGACAGGGGTTGCAAGGTAAGGTGAGACAACTCTCTCTCAAAGAATGGCTTTCCAATTGTGGTGACCATAGACCCACAATCGAGTAGTGCTGTACATGTTTTACCCTCAATGGTAATCCCAATTTGGCACGAGCCGCTGACCAAGTCACAAGTAGGGCTGTGATTATGTTTCCTGTTACTGACCCCTTTTTGCCCTCCAGAAGGGATAAATTTGCGTTTAAATGCACTCTGCAATTCTTGGACAAATGCCCCTTTTGTTTGCAACGGTGGCATTCGATGCCGGTATTCATGCGACAACCAAAAGATAGATGTCCAGGTATACCGCAATCATTGCAGGTAAGTGGCTCCTTACTTTGTTTCATCTGTGCCCTGGACTGTCTCTTCTTGATCATTCCTTCCAAGTCTTCCACTTTCTTCACAAGAGCTTGCCAGGTTGGTTCTGTCTGTTGCCCTTGTTGTAAATGAACATGCACTGCATTCTGGTTTCCAAACTCTTCTTCCAGGGTCCGTGCCTCGATCACAATCTCCTCGAAGTTTAGAGAATCTTTTCTGTGGCGAAGGGCATTTTTTATCTGCAAGTCCCTGAGGCCTGCCCAGAATCTGTCTCGCAACATAGGGGGCATGGATTCCCTAGACACAACACCCTTTTCCACGGCAACATGACAGAGGTCTTCCAGTCTTGTCGACCACTTTGTACAAGGTTTACCTACACGCTGCGGTTCGCTGTAGAAATGTTCTAGTACGGTATTTCCTGACATCACTGTACCATACAGTGATTGTAATTTGTAGAGAATGTTGGCGAGTGTAGCCTTTTCTTCCAAATAGATCATTTCATCTGCAGCAGGGCTTCTCAATGATTTCCTCACACTTGTGATAATATCACATTCTGAATACTGTGACTCCTCCACCAAGCAATTCACCTCATACTTCCACCTCGAATATGTGGCATCCTTGTCGGTTCCAATGCTGGCAGTTTGGGGATTTCCCGCAATACATATGGCGAAAATCCCACATGCGGAGACTCACTGGGCTCCTGCTTCACAGATGTCTCCTCTGTGAGAGACCCTAGCAATTTCTCCTTTTGTGAAGTAGACATGGTCTTGATTAGACCCAACAACTGGTGATCTATGTCACCCCCTTTATCCTCTACTATGTCACCCCTCTCATCTCTTTCCACTACTATGACATCAGCTTCAGCCATATTCACCAGTAATTTACCAGTACAGGTAATCAACAATCAATCATTCAATTTGCACCTTCGCAATTACACATTTCAAAGTTTAACAAACATTAAGCATCATACTCCATAATGGAGTACAACAAATACATTCAACAATAGACACAATCAATGTTCCGCTTCACCGCACTTGCCCAGTGCAGTAGCCAGACAGTCACACCTGCACCTGCAGCACCACTCCCTCTCTGCTTCTCTGCCAGTCACAGGGGCTGACCAGGGCTTTGGCTGTCTACAGTCAGTGTCCCAAGTTTCAACAAGCTGTTGATACGGCCTCTCCAGCCCCACATCGGGCGCCACTCTCGCGGTTCGCTCAGTTCGGTAGTGAGAGAGAGAATCACTACAACTGTAAAAAGGTATAATGATGTTTTAATAGCAGAGTCTACGTACAAACATGTGGCTTTACCAGCCAGTGCCAGGACTCTGCCCAGTACATGTACAATACAATAGATACAAGAAACAACTGCTACAACTGTATCAATGCCTTGTATCAAACTCAGAACATATTAAGTAAAACACTTGTAGACATAGTGTTATTGACATATCTGATAGGTAAACATGTATTTCAAAATAACATATAAATAGACTATGCACTTTTAGTTTACAATAACATAAAGGTAGATAATATAACATACCTGTAAAAAGGTATAATGATGTTTTAATAGCAGAGTCTACGTACAAACATGTGGCTTTACCAGCCAGTGCCAGGACTCTGCCCAGGTTGACACCTCAATCCCTTGATGGCTAATGTGTCAAATATACCCTTTTACTAAATACCTGCCAACGTGTGGCAGCTCTATGACAACTATAGTGTGTAACTATAGTACCTGCTACATATATAACAACATAATTAAACCTCATTACTTTTAATCTATGCGAGGAGTAAATAGGCCAGTTCTAGTGCTAGGTCAATATGTAGATATAGTTTATTACAGTCCCTATACAGGAACACTGTAGTATGTGTATTGCCAGCGACATATGGCGAATGCATTAGAACTACGTTAGTTCAACAGTTGCCTGCAGGTGGTAGCACTCACGATCAGATCAGATGTCGTCTGCTTGAAATAGCCGCTTCCATGCCGGTTTCTTTTCAGAGTTCTATATAATTAGTTTTATCTAAAACCTGTATCGATAAGGCAATCCAACCAATGTCTAATTAACATCATGTAACAAGGTAAGTATAACACGGTAAGTTGTGTACATATCTGTAAAAAAACACAACAAATACACCATTTCATTTGCATAGTTTATTTTCCCGCCGGAACAATATCATGTTAATCAAAGACAAAGTTGAAGCAGCAACAATCACGCTTTATGTTCTGGTCCTGTTGGAGCGACGAGGAAAGGTAAGGCAAACTATAATCAGCACCTAATAATCATTGTTAACTTATTGACGATCTGAAAGTCATAGACATGGCTATTATGTCATTTATGAGTATTAGATCTTTGCCGTTGTGTTAATGTTGAAGCCGCGTTTAAAAATACTGCATACAACGGGCATCTTAACTCTGATGTATAATATTCCTGGGTACATGAACTCAACAGTCGTCAACACTTAACTGACAGGGTTTAGCCAACATTGCAACAACAGCAAACACATGCCAACAAAAGTCAAAACGAGTAAGTTATAAAGCCATCTTACGGCAACAATATAAGAGATTTTATATTATGTTATCAATGTTTTCATTAATAATTTTGTACTGCAATCAAATGTCAATTTTATTGTTTCAGTTAAAAACGCCCAGTCGCCAGAGGCTGCGGTCTGACGGGTTGATTATGATGCTAATTGTGAATGTTATTTGTAGAAATGTCCAGGTCACTGACCGCTCGTTGTAATACAAAGTATGTCATTGCTCCGGACGCGGCCGACTAAAATGAAACAAACTGAACACAAAGTGTCGTCCAAATCTGTTGTTTGTCGCCGCATAATGAGACACGGGGTCGACACATTCGTGAGCAGGAAACATTAAACAGTTGTTATTTAACGGAATGTGACAGACTTGAGCAGGAAAGTGTTGTCAATTCTGTTGTTGGTCAGTGGTCAGTGAGTGTAGTGGACACGAGTGGACAACATGCGTCAGTTTATCGTGTGTTGTAGACGTATTGTGTAGTTTAATGTGCGACAGCGAGTGACGGGGTCGTGAGTTTGTCGAGTTTAATCAACCAATATATTTCATCCACAGCTTGAACGACAACGCCGCCGTATTTCGTGACGACGACGCGGCGCGGAGGCTGGGGACAGCCGTCGCGTCTCTGTCACGACTCAGTCGCATAGAGTAAGTTTAATTATTTATTACAACATGTGTTGACAGTGTAGTAGTAGTTGTAGTAGTAGTAGTAGTAGTAGTTGTTGTTGTAGTTCTGTTAATGTAGACATGTCGTCGTGGGAGAGTTGAGAGAAGTGAGTTTGTGAGACGACAGATGTGTGTTGTTGGTGACATAAAACAACTCGTTGTTTACGTTACAGCCTCAGCGACTGTCAACTGTCGGACGACGGCCTCCGACACATCGTGGACGCCGTCGTCCGGGGCTGTCAGCGGTTGACCGTCCTCGGGTAAGGACACATTTCCTTATTCACCCCACATCACTTCACATTTACCCCGTCACACTAATGATGACTTAACCAAATTATACACATAAATTACCTAATTACTGTTAACATTTCATAAACTTTAACTTTTTAATCGAACTGTTTAAACTGTAAATTAAAGCCACATTTAAACTACATTGTGCATTAATATAATGTAAACGATTTGCTGCACAAATAAAATAAGTGTCATTGAAAGAGTGAAATATGTGTCGCGAGCGCGTTGTGTCAACGTCACACGTTAATCACAGGTAATTGTTGACAATACAGTAAATAGTTGTTTATTCACCCCACCACATTTACACCCCCTCGTGACTTGTTGCTGATGTAGTCGGGTTATTTGTGTGTAGATGGACGTTGTTTATGTTTGTGTGTTTAGTGAGGTGAGAGAAAGTGTGACCAGACGTCGTCACTCGTGTCTCCTTCTTTACAGGTGTTGGGACTGGGACAGTCAGTTGACATCAGCCAGTGAGGAGACCCTCAGACGGCTCCTCACCCAACTACCCAGGGTGAAGATAGGGTAAGTCTTTACTACATGCACGTGTTAGTGTGTTGACAGTGTGTAGAGAGCTGTGTGAGTGTCGTGTGTCACCCCGTCTCCTCTCTCTTCCAGGCTGTGGTGGAGGTCCCCGTCAAACCCGCCGTGGTACAGTCGTCTCGAGGCCGAGTTCCCCCGGAGGGTTCGTTAGGTAAGTGACTTGTCTACAGTCGCCGTCCACGTGACACACCAACCACACAACTGACAAATAACACACCCTCACAACTCTGTCCAACTCGTCAACGACCACCGAGTGTCACCAAATGTCGACTTTATTAGACTCGACTGTAGAAAGTGCCGCGAGTGATAAACAACAGCGTCCGACCGACCTTCACCTTAGGTCACGTCAGACGTACGGGCGGCTGTGCAATGTATCACAAAGTATCGGAAGTCGCCGGAGTCGCTACGTCTGACGTGGCAGTCGGGGAAATATAGTCTTCTTGAAAGAGGTTTTAATCGTGGCCAGATGACAACGTGGGAAACACTGGGACATTAACAAGGTCTGGAAAATAAATTAATAGGGAGTTGCTACGTCTGACGTGAGTGATGACGTCACGCCGTGCCTTGTGCAGTCGGTGAAATGTACAGTGAAACATTCAGTAATAATAGACAAAAGAGAACGAGGAAACATTGGGCAGTTAACGAGGGGCAAAACCTTAATAACAAATGAATATGGTTTGATAAATATGTCCTTTATCTGGGTTCCTGAGGATCAGGCCTTTAGTAGCATCACTTAATATATTGCTATGATCATTTACTAGCTACTTTTCATTGTTTTGAGCAGTTACAACACCAGTAGGGGTCTACACACATTTATGTATGGTTTAAATAAATAATCCCTAATACTCTTGTTCATTGCAAAAGAATAACGGGCATGAATTTAGTCATAGACTATACGGCCATGACATTGGATATTACTAAAGTATTTCTCATTATTTTGAGAGGAAAGCAAAAGGAACAACTTCGTAATGCCGTTCTTCGATGTTGTATGTACCGATAGTTATAGAGAGTAGTTTCACAAAGTTCCAACATGTTCCTTGTAGCCACAGTCCCATGTATATCACACGTAACGGTGATAATGACACATTGTGTTTCTGTACAAAACCAGTCAGAGATGGTAAATATTATGTTTACAGATTTGATGACGACATCGACGATGAGAACTTCCACCAAGACACCGCTCGCTTGTTACACATCATCGCCGGATTTGATTAACTTTGAGACCGATTTGATGAATGTTGAGACTAAAATGATGTATATCGACTCGACAAATATTAAAATGTAATATAAACTAGTAAATTGTGTTAATGTGAGTTACTTATCGTATAAAATGTACTCGGTGAACAGCTCACACAGTATAGTGAACAGGAAACAGTTGTTGATTCGACAACAAATCACTTAGAACAGCCTCAATTAACGTCCCATACAGACAAGAGCTTCAGTAGACCCGGTGAATTTATTTGGCACTTCACAATAATACGTGCTTCCTGCTACACGCTCTCACATTAGACATTTTAGTAGGTGGAACATGTTTTGTGTTATAATTTTCGTAACAGGGAGGGAGGGAGACAGAGAGAGGGGGGAGGGGGAGACAGAGGGAGGGGGAGGGAGGGAGACAGAGAACGTTGAAAACTGAGGAAGGTGGCATGAGAAGAGGAAGACTAACAATTGTGATAGAAAGACCTTGTGAAGAAGGAGGTAGACGGTCCGAGCACGTGGAAGAATAATACAGAAGGCCGGTATAGATGGAGAAGAATCATACCGAGTACGGGACGGACAGAGTAATATGAACCCCAACCCGCAAGGGATCACGGGGAAGAATGTGAAGGCAGAAGAGTAGCGTGTTTTGAGTGTGGCATAGCTCCCGACCACACCGCGATCATTCTAGCACTTTACTGTGCAAGAAGTGCATTGTACTATTGTGCGGTTCAAATATGACTTCTTGACTAACGAACGGCGCATGTTTTATTCCCGTGTAATCGACAGTTGCAAAATACAAGTGGCGCCTCCATGTGACCAGCTGACGTGACAATCTTCACTTACATCGGAAACTGCCAAAATGGTGCTGCCACCAAGCGACTAATGACTAAGTTATTCATATTTACAATGGCACTGGACCAGTTGAAATAGTAAGCTCCTACACTACAGTGGAACGTCTCTTGGCCGACGACCTGTCTTCTGCAACCGCAATTCTAGGCATGGGTTATTTCTGACAGTCATGTACCTGTCGTAAACGACCACCTGCTAATTGCAGCCAACGACCAAAAACAAACTGGACAGCAGACCACTATTTGTACCTGCCATGAGAGGCTAGGTCGAAAGCCGCAATCCGATCAATTACAGGTTGTGAAATAGCCGACTGAAGAGTATTGACGTGTTACATTATTACTAACAGCTGTTCCGATGACGTTACACAAAATATCGACGACATGATTCATCATCATAGACCCGACTCTATGCTTGACAATTTTCATTCAGCGCTTGTCGATCAAGCTTGGATTCTGTGAAGTGGTTGACCCATTCATTTTAGACTAAATAAAATACATGTTGACATTCTTCATTAGTACGATCTTCTTCTGGATAATGCGATAGCCCCGGCTTCCGGATAATATCCTATACAATTGTTTGTACACAATCAATAGAAGTGTAACCGTATACGTACAGCCTACAGGTAGCATCGCCACTAAAATACAAATTAATAAAATTAGCAACATAAGATGCAGATTAATCATTCCTTGAAAAATGCAAATACACGGAATCACAGTTTAACTTATATGGGAAAATAGGTCGGGTCACGCAATTGGTGCAACACGTCAAATCGCCTATGATGCAAAATAAACCGCCGTTGGATCGCTATGGCGCATGTGTCACCTATGTTCCTTTTAAACATTGTTTTATGTTTCAGTATGCATCCGACTCGTGTATACAATTAATATTAAAACACGCTATCTCCAAATACACAGTGTTATTTGCTATAATTTCCAACACTCACAGTGAACCAGGCTTTTACTCGATTTGAACTTTGAAACTGATTGGGTGTATGGTTGCTTAAGCCTCGTTTTTTGTACGCGCATGCTCATTACGGCATCTTTAGCCTCGATTATCCACGCGCCGTTGGGTGGCAGCACTCACTAGCCTTGAACATTAATGGTTTGGAAATGTTCTCCGGTAGGCGGCTTTACCCCCGAATCGGGGTAGAGATCATGATTGGCTCGGAGGCCAACTATGAAACAATTAAATGCGAATAAACTTTTATCAGCTAATAATATGCTTTCGAAATCATTCAACATTTAATTAACTTATATTGAAACAATTCACACAATAAAATATACCAAAATGAAAATTCTCCATTGTTACTTTTTCTACCATATCACCCGCTTAGTCACTAAGTGGCGCATCGCACAGTGAACATTTGTTCATGTTCTTCTTTTTATTTTGTATGTAGCTATTTTGTAATTTAGTTTTGTTATCGAAAACATACTTAAGATACATATAAATAATAACAATAATATATATATATTTGTTTATTATTATACACGTAGACCTTTGAATTAATCTAAAACAGTGACGCCATCTAATGCTAGTGAGCAGTCGATATACCTCTTTGAAACCAGACTCTCTTCTTGGCGAAGTCACGCGGCCGGGCGAGAGTCAGTTAAGTGATACCATCGCATCGCACATAGCACATCCTCGCAAGCCAGGGGTGTGGCTATACGTACCCCTGGCAGATCCCCTACGCATTGTATGGAAGTTAGTTTAGTCAAACTCATGATTGACTTCGCCGTATCACCCGTGAGAACAGTGCAGTCACCCGTCCGACTCGCGCCCAAGTTCCAGGAATCCCAATATAATTACTTATTCGACGATTGTAACGAGCCGCTGACCTGTATTGTGTATTTCAGTAATTATGTCTGCTGCCCAAACAGTCCGTGAAGACCAACCAGAAGACAAGCGATATTATTGGCTGACCGTATATTCCGAGTGTTGCAAGGTGAACTGCCGGGGTACCATCCTCGCAGGCCAGGGCTGTTTGCCATGCGAAACTAGCCCTGGCAGATCTCCTACGCGAAGTGCGGAAAAAAAGTCAAACTAGTAATTTACTTCGTCAGTCGCGACTGCGTCACCCGTGAGAACAGCGCAAATACCCGCCCCAATTTGAAGACGGATAAACGACTTCTGGGAATCCCAATTTTGTGTATTCGAATAATTGCTTCTACTTCTTAAACATTGTATATAACACGAGCCACGGTTGGTTGAAATGAGAGTTATTATGAACACCTGACGTGCCGCCAACGACTGATATAGTAAGCGATTTCATAGGCTGAGCTTAAATTCAGAGTTTCGCAAAGCGATCAGCCAGGGGGTACTGCTGGCTGGCACTGACGTAATCAGCAGTAGCGACACCTGGCGCGCGAGAATGGGGGGGGGGGGGGTAGTGAAATTGATGTAATCAGCAGCGCCCCCTGGTGAACGAGGATGACAGGATCGCACACGTCGCATATAGCATCGCCCATAGCATCGCTTATAGCTACATTACATTGCATCGCGTATAGCATCGCGTATAGCATCGCGTACTCACACACGCACGCACACACGCACATAGACACATGCACGCCCACGCGGACGGACACACACTGCAAAGAAATTGATGTTGAAAGGACAAACCTCCCATCCGTAATGATTGAAGGCCCAAAGATACATAAATAACACAGTTGAGATCGGGATGCCTGCAAACACTCGCTATTGTTCTCTTAACACAGTCTTACTCTTTTAGGAAGGACCGAGAAAACATCGCTTTTTAAGTCGTCCACGCTAAGAGTGGGGTTAATTCGCACCATAAGCCCCTACGTTTAATAACTCCAACTTGACCACGTCTAAAGTTGGCGGCACTTTTAATTTCTACCGGGATATTGTGCGCCTTTCGCTCCTTAGTTTATTACAGGAATCTTGCACCCGAAGAATCTGTTGAAGGATTGTGTTTATGTATAGTTTTAATGAGCTTTTTATTTGAGTGAAATGGGTTCCTTCGGACGCTTATTCATTCTTCCATCTGAATCTGGTTAATACATGGTGGAATGCAGCGATTGAACATAGGCCCCACTTAGACATACTCTTCGCCCAAAGTAAAGCAATGGATGGCCACTTGGGAATTCAAATGGGCTATGCAGTTTCACCTCCTAAAGTGTAGCGTGGTCCGACGTAAAGGTCCGTTAGTTTGGAATTCAATTCCACCTAGCACTCAAAATAAACCCAATTCAAAAAGTTGTGTATTATCGTTAGAAGCAAAAGGTGTAAGGGGGTATGGTGTTCTACCTTTATCTCTATTGGAACTCTCGATAAATGTGTATTTAATGTTTATCTAATCTTCTACTACCTTATGTATTCTGCTATAGATGGTCCTTGGTATCTCCATATGTTTATCTAATGTTCTACTACCTTATGTATTCTGCTATAGCTGGTCCTTGGTATCTCCATATGTTTATCTAATGTTCTACTACCTTATGTATTCTGCTATAGCTGGTCCTTGGTATCTCCATATGTTTATCTAATGTTCTACTACCTTATGTATTCTGCTATAGCTGGTCCTTGGTATCTCCATATGTGTATCTAATGTTCTACTACCTTATGTATTCTGCTATAGCTGGTCCTTGGTATCTCCATATGTTCATGTTTGCGCTACACTACACTTTTGAACTTTATTATGTAATACTATCATTGTTACATTGCACAAATATAGCAAATTAACGCTATACGTGAAATTATTGTGTTGTTATGTAATTATGTTTGGGTTGACAGCGACTAGTTATTGAATAGTGACTTAATCTTGTTATTCTACTATCATTTATCAACTGGTTACAATTCCAAAATAAACTGTCTATCGTCATCACTCACTGTCGTCGTCACAAAGCAGTATCTCCATACGCTTCGTGATCACACCCTCCGACACGAAATATCAGTCAAATAAATCGGTGCCATCATCAGTTCTGATCTTAGTTGGCAACAGCACATAAACAGCATACGCTCAAAGGCAAACAGAGCGAAACGTGAAGATTGCATTCTCATCCATCAAGGAGCGGGTTTATCAGGTTCTCGTTAAACTCCTAATGGAACTCGCAAGCACAGTCTGGGATCCATTCACCGAAAGATCGAATCAGTGCAGAGACGTACAGTCAGGTGTTGCCTTGGCAAGTTTCGAAACACGTCTTGTGTCAACACCATGCTCATTGCCCGCCTCACGATGTTATTCAAGATCTTTCAATAGCCTAGTAAACATCTCCAGCCATAACCTGACAGCACCGACCAATAGATCTAGATGTCACCACATCAAGACATTCCAGAAGCTATCCTTCAGAACGGATTACAGACAATTCTCAACTCTTCCACAGGACCATATGTCAGACTGGAAGGGACTTCCAGAGGAAGTAGTGTCAGCCCCCAGCCTTGGCTTCTTCAAGGCTAGTGCTGCTGCCCATTTCCATTTCCGTAAATAAAATAAACACCGCCCCGCGCACCCCATCACCCCCATCCCTCATCCATGTCATGTGTCCACCTCCCCCGCCAACCCATAAACTCATCTACGCACCTGCAAACTACCTTCCCGTGTTTCTCTACAACTCCGGCGCGTACATCATGAAACCAACAATTACTGCTCTTCAAAATTTTGAAGTTGGCTGGTAACGAGGAAGAAGAAGAAGAATATACATAAACGACAATGTATGAGAGATGTCCAATGCATTCGTTGCGTCTTCATTTCTCCGGTACGTATCGCCTTCAACTGTTTTAGGGTCTAAATGGTTTTCTTTTTTCGTCTTCATTTCTCCGGTACGTATCGCCTTCAACTGTTTAGGGTCTAAATGGTTTTCTTTTTTCGTCTTAATTTCTCCGGTACATATCGCCTTCAACTGTTTTAGGGTCTAAAACAGTTGAAGGCGATATTACTAAAGTATTTCTCATTATTTTGAGAGGAAAGCAAGGAAAGCGTTCTTCGATGTTGTATGTACCGAGAGTTATAGAGAGTAGTTTCACAAAGTTCCAACATGTTCCTTGTAGCCACAGTCCCATGTATATCACACATGTAATGGTGATAATGACATAGTTGTAGTAGTAGTAGTAGTTGTTGTGTTAATGTAGACATGTCGTCGTGGGAGAGTTGAGAGAAGTGAGTTTGTGAGACGACAGATGTGTGTTGTTGGTGACATAAAACAACTCGTTGTTTACGTTACAGCCTCGACGGGTGTCAACTGTCGGACGACGGCCTCCGACACATCGTGGACGGCGTCGTCCGGGGCTGTCCACAGTTGACCTACCTCAGGTAAGGACACACTTCCTTATTCACCCCACATCACTTCACATTTACCCCGTCACACTAATGATGACTTAACCAAATTATACACATAAATTACCTAATTACTGTTAACATTTCATAAACTTTAACTTTTTAATCAAACTGTTTAAATTGTAAATTAAAGCCACATTTAAACTACATTGTGCATTAATATAATGTAAACAATTTGCTGCACAAATAAAATAAGTGTCATTGAAAGAGTGAAATATGTGTCGCGAGCGCGTTGTGTCAACGTCACACGTTAATCACAGGTAATTGTTGACAATACAGTAAATAGTTGTTTATTCACCCCACCACATTTACACCCCCTCGTGACTTGTTGCTGATGTAGTCGGGTTATTTGTGTGTAGATGGACGTTGTTTATGTTTGTGTGTTTAGTGAGGTGAGAGAAAGTGTGACCAGACGTCGTCACTCGTGTCTCCTTCTTTACAGGTGTCAGGACGACAGAGACAGACGGTTGACATCAGCCAGTGAGGGGACCGTCAGACGGCTCCTCACCCAACTACCCGGGGTGACGATAGGGTAAGTCTTTACTACATGCACGTGTTAGTGTGTTGACAGTGTGTACAGAGCTGTGTGAGTGTCGTGTGTCACCCCGTCTCCTCTCTCTTCCAGTCTGTGGTTGTCCCAGTCACCCCCGCCGTCGTGGGTCAGTCGACTCCGGGCCGAGTTCCCCGGGAGGGTTGGTTAGGTAAGTGACTTGTCTACAGTCGCCGTCCACGTCACACACCAACCACACAACTGACAAATAACACACCCTCACAACTCTGTCCAACTCGTCAACGACCACCGAGTGTCACCAAATGTCGACTTTATTAGACACGGCTGTAGAAAGTGCCGCGAGTGATAAACAACAGCGTCCGACCGACCTTCACCTTAGGTCACGTCAGACGTACGGGCGGCTGTGCAATGTATCACAAAGTATCAAAAGTCGCCGGAGTCGCTACGTCTGACGTGGCAGTCGGGGAAATGTAGAGTCATCTTGAAAGAGGTTTTAATCGTGGCCAGATGGCAGCGTGGGAACCACTGGAACATTAACAAGGTCAGGGAAATAAATTAATAGGGAGTTGCTACGTCTGACGTCATTGGGCAGTTAACGAGGGGCACACCTTAATAACAAATGAATATGGTTTGATAAATATGTCCTTTATCTGTGTTCCTGAGGATCAGACCTTTAGTAGAATCACTTAATATATTGGTATGATCATTTACTAGCTACTGTTCATTGTTTTTAACAGTTACAATAGCAATAGGGTTCTATATACATTTATGTATGGTTTCAATAAATAATCCCTAATACTCTAGTTCATTGCAAAAGAATAACGGGCATGAACGTAGTCATAGACCATACGGCCGTGACATTGGTTATTACTAAAGTATTTCTCATTATTTTGAGAGGAAAGCAATAGGAGCAACTTCGTAATGCCGTTCTTCGATGTTGTATGTACCGAGAGTTATAGAGAGTTGTTTCACAAAGTTCCAACATGTTCTTTGTAGCCACTGTCCCATCTATATCACACATGTAGTGGTGATAATGACACATTGTGTTTCTATACAAAACCAGTCAGAGATGGTAAATATTATGTTTACAGATTTGATGACGACATCGACGATGAGAACTCCCACCAAGACACCGCTGACTTGTTACACATCGCCGGATTTGATTAACTTTGAGGCAGATTTGATGAATGTTGAGACTAGAGTGATGTATATATATCGACTCGACAAAAATTAAAATGTGATATAAACGAGTAAATTGTGTTAATGTGTGTTACTTATCGTATAAAATGTACTCGGTGAACAGCTCACACAGTATAGTGAACAGGAAACAGTTGTTGATTCGACATCAAATCACCCAGCACAGCCTCAATTAACGTCCCATACAGACCCGGTGAATTTATTTGGCCCTTCACAATAACACGTGCTTCCTGCTACAAGCTCTCACATTAGACATTTTAGTAGGTAGACCAGGTGTTTTGTGTTATAATTTTCCTAGGAGGAATGTATGAAGTCACCAAGAAAAGGTCGGCTTGAAGAAACACATGGCATCAAAGTAGTTGGGATCAGACCGTATATAAACTCTGGTGTGGTATAACTCCCGACCACACCACGGTCATTCTAGCATTTTACTGTGCAAGAAGTGCATTGTACAATTGGGCGGTTCAAATATGACTTCTTGACTAACGAACGGCGCATTATAACTACAACACGCTGAAGTGTAAGAATAACAAACATGTTTTATTCCCGTGTAATTGTCAGTTGCAAGATACAGGTGGCGCCTCCATGTGACCAGCTGTTGTGACAATCTATTCACTTACATAGCAAACTGCCAAAGTGGTGCCGCCACCAAGCGACTAATGACCAAGTTATTCATATTTACAACGGCACTATTCCTGTTGAAACATAGTAGGCCTCTACACTACAGTGGAACCTCTCTTGGCCGACCACCTGTCTTCTGCAACCACAATTCTAGGCACAGGTTATTTCTAACAGTCATGTACCTGTCGTGAACGACCACCTGCTAATTGCAGCCAACGACCACACAAACTGGATAGCAGACCACTATTTGTACCTGCCATGAGAGACTAGGTCGAAAGCCGCAATCCGATCAATTTCAGGTTGTGAAATAGCCGACTGTAGAGTATTAACATGTTACATTCCGGGTGGTGCGTGTGGAGTGAGGTTGTGCATTGAATCTGTAGATTTATAGAAACACAAAAACATCACACATACCTACAGGACACATCATGCACGACTTGTAAAGTATAGGAATGACGTCCAAAACGGAACTTAAGCGATATTTGTCGTAAAGTTGTTATGTTTCATTATAATACATGTTTCTCTACGGGATCATCTCCTCCACTTACCCGACTACGCATATGCTAAAATTTAGCACATATCTATTAAAATAGCCGTATCTAAGATGTGTTTCAGAACTGAACACCACCCGATTATCGTCTCACTAAAAAGTGCTTTCAAAATATGAGCCCATCATAATTTTCGCAAACACATTGTGTACACTTGGACCCTGACCAGATGTGGTGTTCCCACGCCGCACATCAAACACATTGTATACACTCTGATCCTGACCAGGGGTGGTGTTCCCACGCCGCACATCAAACACATTGTGTACACTCTGATCCTGACCAGGCGTGGTGTTCCCACGCCGCACATCAAACACATTGTGTACACTCGGACCCTGACCAGACGTGGTGTACCCACGCCGCACATCAAACACATTGTGTACACTCGGACCCTGACCAGACGTGGTGTTCCCACGCCGCACATCAAACACATTGTGTACAGTCGGACCCTGACCAGACGCGGTGTTCCCACGCCGCACATCAAACACATTGTGTACACTCGGACCCTGACCAGACGTGGTGTTCCCACGCCGCACATCATTTACATTTATCCTTTCTTCCCCGTCCTTACTCACCGAAAACAGTTGTTGCATTATAGTTTCTGAACCCATGTGTCACGTTTTTTTGCAGCTTCGAGACATCGCAGTGGCAGGACGAACGAAATCTTCCTACGCCGTATAGTTCCACCCGTGCTGGGTTGTAAAAACATAATACCATAATCCATTACAAATGCAGGTATGTATATTCTACCAACAGCTGTTCCCGATGACGCTACAAAAAATGTCGACGACATGATTCATCAACATAGACTCTATATACGACCATTTTCATTCAGCGCTTGTCGATCAAGCCTAGATTCTGTGAAGTGGATGCCCCGTTCATTTTAGACTAAACTAAATCCATATATATTGACGTCCTTCATTAGTACAATCTTCTTCTTGTTAATGCGGTAGCCCCGACTTCCGGGTAATGTCCCTTACAATTGTTTGTGCAAAACAAGCCTCGTTTTTTTCGCACGCGCATGCTCATTACGGCTTCTCGATTATCCACGCGCCGTTAGGTGGTAGCACTCCCCTCACTACAGCCTGGAACATTAATGGTTTTGTAATGTTCTCCGGTAGGCGGCTTTACCCCCAAATCTGGATAGAGATCATGATTGCCTCGGAGGCCAACTATGAAACAAACAATTAAATGCGAATAAACATTTATCAGCTAATACTATGCTTTCGAAAAATTTCAACATTTAACTTATATCGAAACAATTCACAAAATAAAATAAACCAAAATGAACATTTTCCGTTGTTAGTTTTTCTACCACATCACTCGCTTAGTCACTAGGCGGCGCATCGTACAGTGAACGTTTGTTCATGTTCTAGTCTTTATTTTGTATGCAGCTATTTTGTAATAATTTTAGTTTTGTTATTGAAAACATAATTGTTTATTATTATACACGTAGACCTTTGAATTAATCCAAAACATCTTTGAAATCAGACTCTCTTCATGGCGAAGTCACGCAGCCGGGCGAGAGTCGGTTAAGCGATACCATCCTCGCAAGCCATGGCTGTTTTTTATTTTTTTTATTTATTTGATTTTTGATTTGAATTGGAGGAACCATCCCCCGATATCACAAAAATTAGTTGCTGCTGGGTCTTTGGTGGTGGAATGCCTCCTAAATCACCCCCTGAAGTGGACAAAAAAGTACCTTTATTTATGTGAACAGCGCCAAGGCTAAAAACAGTTTCAAAAGTTTCCCTGGTGTTCCCCGAGTACGGAATGACCAATGACGGCAACTTTAGGGGGTGGAACCCCCCTGACAGCAGCCCCCGAAGTGTGTAAAAAGTAACTTTATTTATGTGAACGGCGCCAAAGCTAAAAACAGTTTCAAAAGTTTCCCTGGTGTTCCCCGAGTACGGCATGACAAATGCCAGCAACTTTAAATGGTGGAATCCCCTGACATCAACCCCCAATGATTGGCGAAACTGCATTTATTCGCGCAAACACCTAGCGGATTTCGCAGTCCGGTAGATGGCGTCGTTGTAGAACAGCTGTGTTAACAACAGAATTGCGACATAACAAATTAACTTCTTCAGCTCGTCCATCATTAGTGCAGACGCAACAGGCCAACTGTTTACATATTTTCAGCACTTTCAACCGACGCAACAGGATAAATGTTCACTCTGCTTATTAGTGCAGACAAACACGGCAGGGCAACTGTTCATATTATATCTTTACCAAACACATCATCAGTACAGTCGTGACAGGGCAACTGTTAATATTATATCTTTACCACACACATCATCAGTACAGTCAGGACAGGGCAACTGTTAATATTATATCTTAACCACACACATCATCAGTACAGTCAGGACAGGGCAACTGTTCATATTATATCTTAACCACACACATCATCAGTACAGTCAGGACAGGGCAACTGTTAATATTATATCTTAACCACACACATCATCAGTACAGTCAGGACAGGGCAACTGTTAATATTATATCTTTACCACACACATCATCAGTACAGTCGTGACAGGGCAACTGTTCATATATCTTCAGCACACTATCGTCAGTACAGACGCGACAGGATAATTGTTCAAATATTTTCTTGCAGTAGGGGAGGGGACAGTTCCCTCTGGTGGGATGAGTAACCTGTAGTGGGATAGGGGACTGTTACTTGAAGTAGGAGAGGGGGCAGTTCCCTCTGGTGGGACAGTTAGCTGTAGTGGGACAGAGGACTGCTACGTGTATTAGGAGAGGGATAGTTACTTGCGGTGGGACTGGGGACAATTACATGTAGTGGAAGATGGGACAGTTACTTGTGGTGGACAGGGAGTGCTACACGTGGAGGTACAGGGGAGAATTATCTGTAGGGGGCATTCCACCACCCAAGACCCGGCAGCAACTCATTTTTGTGATGTCGGGGGGTTGTTCCTCTAACACATGGGGTGAAACACTTTGGCCCTTTTTACATAAATAAAAGTGCTGGGCTCCCGGTCTATTAGCTGAGTCAAACTAGTAATTGACTGCGCCAGTCGCGACAATCCTCCCAAGCCAGGGCTGTTTGCCATGCAAAAGTAGCCCTGGCAGATCTCCTACGCGAAGTGCGGAAGTTGGCTGAGTCAAACTAGTAATTGACTTCGCCAATCGCGTCTGCGTCACCCGTGAGAACAGCGCAAATACCCGCCTCAATTTCAAGACGGATAAACGACTTCTGGGAATCCCAATATTGAGTATTCGAATAATTGCTTCTACTTCCTAAACATTGCATGTAACACGAGCCACGGTTGGTTAAAATGAGTTTTATTATGACCACCCGAGTTGCCGCCACCCGCTGTTGTAGTCAGCGATTCTACAGGCTGAGCTAAAATTCAGAGTTTCGCAAAGCGATCAGCCAGGGGGTACTGCTGACTCGCACTGACGTAATCAGCAGCAGCGACCCCTGGCGCGCGATGATGCGCGATACCTTCGCATCGCGCATAGCACATCCTCGCAACCCAGGGGTGTGGCTACGTACCCCTGACAGATCTCCTACGCATTGTGTGGAACTTAGCTTAATCAAACTCATGATTGACTCCGCCGTACTACCCGTGAGAACAGTGCAGTCACCCGTCCGACTCGCGCTCCAGTTCCAGGAATCCCAATATAAGCTTAATTTTACTTATTCGATCATTCTCACGAGCCACTGAGCGGTATTTTTATATTCAAATAATGACGTCTACTGCTAAACAGTCCGTGAAGACCACCAAGAAGGCCACTGGAATGTTCCGGCCAGCGATGTTATTGGCTGAGTTTATATTCCGAATTCTGCAAGGCGATCTGCCGGGTACTGAGACTGGTGTCATTAACAGCTCCCCCTGGTGCACGAGGATGACATAGCATCGCACAGCGTAGCATTTAGCATCGCGCATAGCCATAGTACATTGTATCGCGCATAGAATCACCTACTCACACACGCACGCACGCACGCACGCACGCACGCACGCAGGCGCGCACACACACAGACACGCACACACGCGCACACACCCGCACACGCGCACACGCCCACACGCGCACACACGCATACACGCACACGCACACACACACACACACACACACACACACACACACACACACACACACACACACACTCGCACAAACCCACACAAGCACGCGCGATGTGGTAGGTGGAACGTCATGGCAAGAAAAACGGAGTGAAACAGAAGAAAACATACACCAAGCTGATCTGCAAAGAAATTTATGTTGAAGGGACATACCTCCCATCCCTAATGAACGATCGACCCATACAGAAACGACTCGTGTATGTTCCGGCCCCGGCCGACAAATGATGATGATGACAACGAATGAGACGGTGCGCTCAGTCGGAACACGACACACGTTTACAATGGACTGTGGTGGAAGGCTTCCGGAGTATAAACGAGTTGTTGGCTTGGCAACGCTATTGTTGTTGATGATATAACTATGCATGTGCGTAGCGTGACATAGTTTTAAAGGAAAACGAGCCTCACTATGTTTTGTTTGTAACATTTTCTATACAGACATTATTGACTTTATCTATTTACTTTTATAATATTTATTTTTATTGTTTTAATTCGTTCTCTAACCAAAAACGTACCCGTCACGTGGTTGAAGTACGTCATTGTTATCTTAACTACGTCATTCAGCGTATTGTTAAGTATACCTGTTAAACACGGTGGGTAGCAACAGCGATTTGTTAACAGTACCGACATGAAGTTGCTTGTAGATTTAGTATCAGTTTCAGTAGTGGCATCGTACAAGGCAAGCGCAACGTAGATCTATATTTCACTACACAGTCATGTTGCGGTCAGTGACGGAAAGGACGATTGACGGCCCAAAGATACATTATTCTGCTATACCTGGTCCTGGGTATCTCCATATGTTTATCTAATGTTCCACTACCTTATGTATTCTGCTATAGCTGGTCCTTGGTATCTCCACATGTTCAAGTTTGCGCTACACTACACTTTTTAACTTTATTATGTAATAATATCATTGTTACATTGCACTAATACAGCAAATTAACGCTATACGGGAAATTATTGTATTTTTATGTAATTATTTTTGGGATGACAGCGACTAGTTATTGAATAACGACTTAATCTTATCATTGTACTATCATTTATCAACTGGTTACAGCATTCATTTGCTCCGCTGTCAACCCGGAGTTGTATACCACTTTACTGTTTATTTTACTTGCTTGTATGTATGATTAATACAATTCCAACATAAACCATCTGTCTCCATCACTCACTGTCGTCGTCACAAAGCAGTATCTCCATACGCTTTATGATCACACCCTCCAACACGATACATCAGTCAAGTAAATGGGTGTCATCATCAGCTCTGATCTTAGGTGGCAACAGCACATAAACAGCATACGCTCAAAGGTAAACAGAGCGAAACTTGAAGATTGGATTCTCATCCATCAAGGAGCGGGCTTACCAGGATCTCGTCAAACTCCTAATGGAACGTGCAAGCACGGTCTGGGATCCATTCACTGAAAGGATCAGCAAGATCGAATCAGTGCAGAGAAGTTTCGAAACACGTCAAGTGTCAACACCATGTTGATTGCCCGCCTCACGATGTTATTCAAAATCTTCAGTGGCCTAGTAAACATCTCCAGCCAGAACTTGACGGGCTCAGCACATTGTTAGTTTTCCCATTGGCGACCATGTTAACGTTTCGTGTGATTATAAGAAAACGTGACCTACACAAATTGTCTTAAACTTCCCACCTGCTGTTATTACCATCTCATTTACATGCTGGTCGAGTTTAGTCAAAATCTAATATTTCTAGCTCTCGTAAAATGCCTGTGTGTTTGTGACACCCGTCAGTATTTACGAATGGATGCAGGCAATAATTCGGCTAAAGGTTCAATTAGCCAAATTGCTGCCAAATACCTTTCCGCTTTGTAAACAACAGCTTCTACAATCACACCGGGAAATCTGACTACTCAAATGCACTTATGTCAGAGCAGATGAATTTTGTAAAAAAATTATTTCTCAAAAATACATTGCACTTTTATCGTAACCAAGCAGGTAGTCCAACTGTGTCATGACCCCAGACAGGACCGACCAATAGATCTAGATGTCACCAAAGCAAGACATCATGCTGAATGTCCGCCTCACGACTTTATCCAAGATCTTTCAATGGCGTAGTAAACATCTCAAGCCAGAACCTGACAGCACCGACCGATAGATCTAGATGTCACCACAGCAAGACATCATGCTGATTGCCCGCCTCACGATGTTATTCAAGATCTTCAATGACCCAGTAAACATCTCCAGTCATAACCTGACAGCACCGACCGATAGATCTAGATGTCACCACATCAAGACATCATGCTGATTGCCCGCCTCACGATGTTATTCAAGATCTTCAATAACCCAGTAAACATCTCCAGTCATAACCTGACAGCACCGGCCAATAGATCTAGATGTCACCACATCAAGACATCATGCTGATTGCCCGCCTCACGATGTTATTCAAGATCTTCAATAACCCAGTAAACATCTCCAGTCATAACCTGACAGCACCGGCCAATAGATCTAGATGTCACCACATCAAGACATCATGCTGATTGCCCGCCTCACGATGTTATTCAAGATCTTCAATGACCCAGTAAACATCTCCAGTCATAACCTGACAGCACCGACCAATAGATCTAGATGTCACCACAGCAAGACATCATGCTGATTGCCCGTCTCACGATGTTATTCAATATCTTCAATGACCCAGTAAACATATCCAGTCATAACCTGACAGCACCGACCGGTAGATCTAGATGTCACCACATCAAGACATCATGCTGATTGCCCGCCTCACGATGTTATTCAAGATCTTCAATGACCCAGTAAACATCTCCAGTCATAACCTGACAGCACCGGCCAATAGATCTAGATGTCACCACATCAAGACATCATGCTGATTGCCCGCCTCACGATGTTATTCAAGATCTTTCAATGGCCTAGTAAACATCTCCAGCCATAACCTGACAGCACCGACCAATAGATCTAGATGTCACCACATCAAGACATCATGCTGATTGCCCGCCTCACGACGTTATTCAAGATCTTTCAATGGCCTAGTAAACATCTCCAGCCATAACCTGACAGCACCGACTGATAGATCTAGATGTCACTACAGCAAGACATCATGCTGATTGCCCGCCTCACGACGTTATTCAAGATCTTCCCATTTCTATTTCATTAAATAAAATCAGCACCGCCCCGCGTACCCCCTCTCTCCTACCCCAATTCATGTCATGTGCCCCCTCCCCGCCAACCCACAAACTCATATATGCAGCTGCAAACTATCTTCCCTTGTTTCTCTACAACTCCGACGCGTACCTCCTGAAACAACAATTACTGGTCTTCAAAATGTTGAAGTTGGCTGGTAACGAGGAGGAAGAAGAAGAATGTACGTAAGCGGCACTCTGTGTCTTCTCCAACGCATTCGTTGCGGCTGTCAGCAAGTTTTTCCAGATGGTTTTATTCGTCTTTAATTCTCCACGTTACGTATGGCCTTCAACTGTTTTAGGGTCTAAATGTTTTTTTTTTCTTTATTTATCCGGCTACGTATCGCCTTCAACTGTTTTAGGGTCTAAATGGTTTTCTTTTTTTCTTTATTTCTCCGGCTACGTATGGCCTTCAACTGTTTTAGGGTCTAAATGGTTATCTGTTTTCGTCTTCATTTCTCCGGTACGTATCACCTTACACTGTTTGAGGGTCTAAATGGTTTTCATTTTTCGTTTTCATTTCTCCGGGTACGTATCGCCTTGAACTGTTTTATGGTTTAAATGGTTTTGTTTTTTTTGTTTTCATTTCTACGGCTACGTATTGCCTTCAACTGTCTTATGGTTTAAGTGGTTTTGATTTTTGTTTTCATTTCTACGGCTACGTATCGCCTTCAACTTTGTTAGGGTCTAAATGGTTTTCTTTTTTCGTCTTCATTTCTCCGGTACTATCGCCTTCAACTGTTTTAGGGTCTAAATGGTTTTCTTTTTCCTTGCGATTTCCTTTATAAACCCTGTCTCAAAATATTTCAGATTTCCTTCTGGAGGGTGTGGTCATTTTACTGGGTTATCTCTAATTCTTGGATAGGTTTGGTTTGTCCTCCTTATGAACTCTGTGTCTGTAGTCTTGCCTTGCCATTTCATTTAGAGGATGTATCTGAGACATTTGTTTATAGATGTTTGGAGGTTTTCTGTTGTTGCGTGTATCTCTCTCCATATCGCAGAGCCATATATAGCAATATGCTTTCTCATTATTATTGAATATTAGAAGAGTATCTAAACCAAGTGAACCATTTCTGGGGACTGTCTCACTGAGACAATGATCTCGTAAGGAAAATATTAGAAGACTATCTAAACCAAGTGAACAACTTCTGGGGACCGTCTATTTGAGATAATGATCTCGTAAGGAAAATATTAGAAGACTATCTAAACCAAATGAACAACTTCTGCGGACCGTCTCATTGAGATAATGATCTCGTTAAAAAAATATTAGAAGAATATCTAAACCAAGTGAACAACTTCTGGGGACCGTCTCACAGAGAAAATGACCTCGTAAGGAAGATATTAGAAGAGTATCTAAACCAAGTGTACAACTTCTGAGGACCGTCTCATTGAGACAATGAGCTCGTAAGGAAAATATTAGAAGACTATTTAAACCAAGTGAACAACTTCTGGGGATCGTCTCACTGACATAATGAGCTCGTAAGGAAAATATTAGAATAGTATCTAAGTCAAGTGGACAACTTCTGGGGACAGTGTCACTGAGATAACGGCCTCGTAAGGAAGATATTAGAAGAGTATCTAAATCAAGTGGACAACTTCTGGGGACTGTCTCATTGAGATAATAATCTTGTTAGGAAAATATAAGAAGAGTATCTAAACCAAGTGAACAACTTCTGGGGACCGTCTCACTGAGATAATGAGGTCGTGAAAGAGATATTAGAAGAGTATATAAACCAAGTGAACAACTTTTGGGGACCGTCTCACTGAGATAATGACCTCGAAAGGAAGATATAAGAACAGTGTCTAAACCAAGTGACCAACTTCTGGGGACCGTCTCACTGAAATAATGAGGTCGTAAGGAAGATATTAGAAGAGTATCTCAACCTAGTGAACAACTTATGGGGACCATCACACACACACACACACACACACACACACACACACACACACACACACACACACACACACACACACACGCAATAGATTTTAAAGAGCAAAATCCAGTTTATGAGTTCATACGAATCTTAGAGAAACGTTGTCCTGGTCATCTTCTGGCGTTTTATGTGTTCATAAGAATGTTAGAGAAACGTTGCCCTGGTCTTCTTCCTGTCGTTTTTGAGTTCATACGAATGTTAGAGAAATGTTGCCCTGGTCTTCTTCCTGTCGTTCTATGAGTTCACAAGAATGTTAGAGAAACGTTGCCCTGGTCTCCTTCCTGTCGTTCTATGAGTTCACAAGATTGTCAGAGAAACGTTGCCCTGGTCTCCTTCCTGTCGTTCTATGAATTCATACGAATGTTAGTGAAACGTTGCCCTGGTTTTCTTCTTGTCGTTTTTGAGCTAATACGAATGTTAGAGAAACGTAGCCCTGGTCTTCTTCCTGTCGTTTTATGAGTTCATACGAATGTTAGTGAAACGTTGTCCTGGTCTTCTTCCTGTTGTTTTATGAGTTCATACGAATGTTAGAGAAACGTTGCCCTGGTCTTCTTCCTGTCGTTTTATGAGTTCATACGAATTTTAGCGAAACGTTGCCCTGGTCTTCTTCTGTCGTTCTATGAGTTCACAAGAATGTTAGAGAAACGTTGCCCTGGTCTCCTTCCTGTCGTTCTATGAGTTCACAAGATTGTCAGAGAAACGTTGCCCTGGTCTCCTTCCTGCGAATGTTAGTGAAACGTTGCCCTGGTTTTCTTCCTGTCGTTTTTGAGCTCATACGAATGTTAGAGAAACGTAGCCCTGGTCTTCTTCCTGTCGTTTTATGAGTTCATACGAATGTTAGCGAAACGTTGTCCTGGTCTTCTTCCTGTCGTTTTATGAGTTCATACGAATGTTAGAGAAACGTTGCCCTGGTCTTCTTCCTGTCGTTTTATGAGTTCATACGAATTTTAGCGAAACGTTGTCCTGGTCTTCTTCTGTCGTTTTATGAGTTCATACGAATGTTAGAGAAACGTTGCCCTGGTCTTCTTCCTGGCGTTTTATGAGTTCATACGAATGTTAGTGAAACGTTGTCCTGGTCTTCTTCCTGTCGTTTTATGAGTTCATACGAATGTTAGAAAAACGTTGCCCTGTTCTTCTTCCTGTCGTTTTATGAGTTCATACGAATTTTTGCGAAACGTTGCCCTGGTCTTCTTCTGTCGTTTTATGAGTTCATACGAATGTTAGAGAAACGTTGCCCTGGTCTTCTTCCTGTCGTTTTATGAGTTCATACGAATTTTAGCGAAACGTTGTCCTGGTCTTCTTCTGTCGTTTTATGAGTTCATACGAATGTTAGTGAAACGTTGCCCTGGTCTTCTCCTGTCGTTTTATGAGTTCATACGAATGTTACAGAAACGTTGCCCTGGTCTTCTTCCTGTCGTTTTATGAGGTCATACGAATTTTAGCGTAACGTTGCCCTGGTCTTCTTCTGTCGTTTTATGAGTTCATACGAATGTTAGAGAAACGTTGCCCTGGTCTTCTTCCTGTCGTTTTATGAGTTCATACGAATTTTAGCGAAACGTTGTCCTGGTCTTCTTCTGTCGTTTTATGAGTTCATACGAATTTTAGCGAAACGTTGCCCTGGTCTTCTTCTGTCGTTTTATGAGTTCATACGAATGTTAGAGAAACGTTGCCCTGGTCTTCTTTTGTCGTTTTATGAGTTCATACGAATGTTAGAGAAACGTTGCCCAGGTCTTCTTCCTGTCGTTTTATGAGTTCATACGAATGTTAGTGAAACGTTGCCCTGGTCTTCTTCTGTCGTTTTATGAGTTCATACGAATGTTAGTGAAACGTTGCCCTGGTCTTCTTCTGTCGTTTTATGAGTTCATACGAATTTTAGCGAAACGTTGTCCTGGTCTTCTTCTTTCGTTTTATGAGTTCATACGAATGTTAGATAAACGTTGCCCTGGTCTTCTTCCTGTCGTTTTATGAGTTCATACGAATGTTAGTGAAACGTTGCCCTGGTCTTCTTCTGTCGTTTTATGAGTTCATACGAATTTTAGCGAAACGTTGTCCTGGTCTTCTTCTGTCGTTTTATGAGTTCATACGAATGTTAGAGAAACGTTGCCCTGGTCTTCTTCCTGTCGTTTTATGAGTTCATACGAATGTTAGTGAAACGTTGCCCTGGTCTTCTTCTGTCGTTTTATGAGTTCATACGAATGTTAGAGAAACGTTGCCCTGGTCTTCTTCTGTCGTTTTATGAGTTCATACGAATGTTAGAGAAACGTTGTCCTGGTCTTCTTCTGTCATTTTATGAGTTCATACGAATGTTAGAGAAACGTTGCCCTGGTCTTCTTCCTGTCGTTTTATGAGTTCATACGAATGTTAGTGAAACGTTGCCCTGGTCTTCTTCCTGTCGTTTTATGAGTTCATACGAATGTTAGAGAAACGTTGCCCTGGTCTTCTTCCTGTCGTTTTATGAGTTCATACGAATGTTAGAGAAACGTTGCCCTGGTCTTCTTCCTGTCGTTTTATGATTTCATACGAATGTTAGAGAAACGTTGCCCTGGTCTTCTTCCTGTCGTTTTATGATTTCATACGAATGTTAGAGAAACGTTGCCCTGGTCTTCTTCCTGTCGTTTTATGAGTTCATACGAATGTTAGAGAAACGATGCCCTGGTCTTCTTCCTGTCGTTTTATGAGTTCATACGAATGTTAGAGAAACGTTGTCCTGTTCTTCTTCCTGTCGTTTTATGAGTTCATACGAATGTTAGAGAAACGTTGCTCTGGTCTTCCTCTATCGTTTTATGAGTTCATACGAATGTTAGAGAAACGTTGTCCTGTTCTTCTTCCTGTCGTTTTATGAGTTCATACGAATGTTAGAGAAACGTTGCCCTGGTCTTCTCCTGTCGTTTTACGAGTTCGTACGAATGTTAGAGAAACGTTGCCTTAGTCTTCTTCCTGTCGTTCTATGAGTTCACAAGAATGTTAGAGAAACGTTGCCCTGGTCTCCTTCCTGTCGTTCTATGAGTTCACAAGATTGTCAGAGAAACGTTGCCCTGGTCTCCTTCCTGTCGTTCTATGAATTCATACGAATGTCAGTGAAACGTTGCCCTGGTCTTCTTCCTGTCGTTTTATGAGTTCTTACGAATATTAGTGAAACGTTGCCCTGGTCTTCTCCTGTCGTTTTATGAGTTCATACGAATGTTAGAGAAACGTTGCCCTGGTCTTCGCCTGTCATTTTATGAGTTCATAAGAATGTTTGAGTAACGTTGCCCTGGTCTCCTTCCTGTCGTTCTTTGAGTTCACAAGAATGTCAGAGAAACGTTGCCCTGTTCTCCTTCCTGTCGTTCTATGAGTTCATACGAATGTCAGTGAAACGTTGCCCTGGTCTTCTCCTGTTATTTTATGAGTTCATACGAATGTCAGTCAAACGTTAACCTGGTCCTCTCCTGTCATTCTATGAGTTCTTACGAATATTAGTGAAACGTTGCCCTGGTCTTCTCCTGTCATTTTTTGAGTTTATACGAATGTCAGTAAAACGTTGCCCTGGCCTTCTCCTGTCATTTTATGAGTTCATACGAATGTCAGTCAAACGTTACCCTGGTCTTCTCCTGTCATTCTATGAGTTCTTACGAATATTAGTGAAACGTTGCCCTGGTCTTCTTCTGTCGTTTTATGAGTTCATCAGAAGATACGGCGGCAGCACCGTCTCATGTCGCGTGACGTCATAGACTAACGAGTTACGCCTTGCGGTACCTAGGACGCGAATACCAACGCACACAGCTTTGATTGAATGCTAATTTCAATAACAGTTGACGTCAAGTAAGACAAGTGTGTGTGTGTGTGTGTGTGTTTGCGTGTGCATGTGCGTGTGTGTGCGCGTGTGCGTGCGTGCGTGTGTGCGTATGTCTGCGAGCATGCGTGTGTGCCGCGTTGTAAGTTTACGTCGCACAACGAACCTGACGGCCCAATGCGTGACCGCAACGTTGGCTCAAATCGTGGCGACAAAAGACCTAACGTAGTCAGAGGCTCGAGCAACAAACATAACGTAGACAGCGGCTCGAGCAACAAACATAACGTAGACAGCGGCTCGAGCAACACACTTAACGTAGACAGCGGCTCGAGCAACAAACATAACGTAGACAGCGGCTCAAGCAACAGACTTAACGTAGGCAGCGGCTCAAGCAACAAACATGACGTAGACAGCGGCTCGAGCAACAAACATAACGTAGACAGCGGCTCGTGCAACACACTTAACGCAGACAGCGGCTCGAGTAATAAACTTGCGTAGACCGCGGCTCGAGCAATAAGCATATTGTTAATAAATTAATAGGCCCAGTAGATTGTTTTATAAATATATTTTTATCTGAGTTCCCGTCCGATAGATCACGGTTTTAAGGACAGACACAGCTGCTAAAATGACACTTGATAGAAATACTCAAAATGTGTTTCTGCTGTATTCTGATAGAATTTAATTTTTACTGTTAATGAAGATAACTTTTATAATATTTACGTACCTCTAAGTAACTGATATTCATGGAGAAAGTACGCCTTTGTCATGCAATAAACCTCATTACCCAATCTTTGACAGCCGTTTATACCCATTTGCAAAAAACGGTGTTTTCCCAATTTGGAAACATATCTCTAGAAATAAGTATGCTACATTGATTAAATTTTCAAAGGATGTGTTCTTTTTTATCTTCTCTATGCAACTCCGAAGATATATATTTTTGTTTATTTTATAGTTATAGTAATCGAAAATATGGATATTTTACCAATAACATATAAATGTTTTAATATTAAATAATGATAATACATAAAATATATCTTCGACATTGCATAAAGTAAGGTGCTTTAAGTAAGAAATAGAAAGAATTACATTGATTACTTCATTAAAGGAGGAGCTACAATATTTCCAAATCATGCTATATTTTCCCTATTCGGTGGCCATCTTTGATTGTTGCCATGGAAACGGAGGTTTGGCAGAAAAAGTCAACATATTTTTATTCAATAAGACATACTTTAACGTGTGCACAAAACATTATATTAATTATGCATTAAAAAAATGTCCTATCCAGCTGCCATATCTGCCGTTAATAGCATGGCTTGATATATTTGATCTATTCTTTTACTATTCATGTTATGCGAGATTGTTATATCGCGTGCAGGGTAATTTGTCCGAACTGTTGGTTTGCATATTTCCAACATTTATCATCATCATTAGCACGGGTAACAAGTTATCTTCACCTTTACCCGATTTATTCATGTACAGTTATCTGGTGAAGTTTTATAGCACTATTAATGGAAATTATGCAGCAAGGCATATATTAGATATACGTGGTAACAAGCTAGAAATAGTAGTAAACACAAATACTACTAGGTAGCTAATTTCCTTAAAATAGCTGCGCTGTCTGCATCTAAGTGGGATTGTAGTCTCTGTGTGTGAATTGTCTTGTGTTGGAGATCATTGCAGATAATCTGAGACGAACACCTGGTGTTTGATTGACCGATCACTTGTGTTTACTTTTATAATCACCAGAGGCGAGTTTTTGCTACCTTAATTAAATACTATTTACACGGTCGGATTTCACCAAACTAAATTACTACATATGTATATATCTCAGCTTTGTGTCGTTTATTTTTATACTATTTTGTGTATCTGAATATGCTGATTATTTGTTTGAAATAAATACAAAATCTGCCCAATCAACGTTCTGGTAACACTTGCTATGCCTAATGAGTTTGTGGTTTGAAGGTTGTTTGGTAACATTGTAGTTCAATTTATTGTTCTTGATTCTAAGTTGTACAGGGGTCACCCGTATGGTAGGTCATACACTTAGGGAAGTGGGGGTCTTTGGGGTAGGCGTCAGGAAGCCTTACATGGAGGTGTGGTATGTCTTGGTGGACTTGGATCAACAGCCCGGTGCGACTACCCACGGAGGTACCGCCCCACCCCTCCCTCTACCGCCCCACCATCCCTCGTCAATCATTACACCGACTGAAAGTGCGTAGGTCTAAACATGGACATTTGGCATTATTGTTTATTATTCGCGACGCATATTGCTTTATTCTTCCGTTGAATTATTTATAAATACACATGCGACGAGTTAATATATTGATGTGCCGACAATATATAGGGTGGGGTCTTTCAAAAAACGAACATAGGCGGTCTAGGCCTAGTTTCAGAGGGGGGGGGGGGGGGGCGAACAGCCATCGTTACAAGGAGTGGACTCTGAAAAATCCAAATTTGTGTGTGACGCCTATGTGGATGGCATCTACTCGATGAAAAGTACGCAGTGCACGGGACTAACAAAACTACAGCACCGATATGTATGGTGACGTAATCACGACAGGATACATGTGGCTCCACCACGTAGACAGCGGGTGTGACAACCTGGTACAACTCCATGGCAAACAGCTAAATCATGGTCGCCAACTAGTGACTAACTAATAAATATTCTTCTAAAAACAACGTTACTAGACTAAATTGCGTTACTAGAAGACATTTTCCGAGGCGCATGCGCAGTACGGTTGCGGGTCACCTCGGCGGCTAGTGCCAAGTTTTGCATTGATTCAGATGAGCCTCCAGGCAGTACTATGCTATCATTTACATGGGCTAAACCGGATTAATACGTATATCAGATAGTATCTTCCAACTTAGTCTTTCCTTTCAACTTGCCATGATTTGCCATATGTACCCAAGGGCGCACATACGCGAGTACGCACGCACATACAAGCAAGCACACGCATTCAGACACGCACAACGTACACATTTTTATCAAGCAACACAGAATCGTTATACAAATTTCCTATATCATATCAACTTTGTATAACAATGCTTTAAAATGCCTGCGTTTGTACAGTTTGGAATTGTCCCACTTATTTACCACACGACTGTCACACAACACACGCATACACACGTACACACACGCACACTACTACATTTTGAAATGAACAAACTGCGTATGGGAGACGTTTACAACCGCCTTTACGTTGACATCAAATTTTCTGAAATAATAAACATATATATTTATTTCCTGCATTAAATATCCTGCCCATCGCAACACGGGTGAAACAACGACAACATGAATATGGTAATGTGGATTTGAATGAAAATGGGTGCGGTATATATATATATGTATATTGTCTTCAGCAACCATTCAGATCGACAGGTCCTATATCTTCGACAGCTTTTCTAGTGGCCGCCCAGTCGGCCAAATCGACACAAACTGTGAATATCGGGATTCTGAAACAACACAAACACACTTAATAATTAACTTGTAAAATCTTTGAGTTTTGAATGGACTTATTTGCGAAAAATGTACATTTTGGCATAACAAAATTAAATACTATGTACACAAAATCCCCTTATAGCTTTATTAGTTTCTTTAATAACTTATTTAGCTTCTCGTTTTGGCCACGACACTTTAATTAGGCATTTTACTGAATGCTTTACTGGGAGATGTTAGGGTACTATTAATGCCCAAATCTCTATATTCTGAAATGAAAAATATGACCACCTAACATTAAAGACAGGTCGTTATGAGTTTTCGGTGTACTTTCAGGATTTTTATTTAAAAAACAGACAAATTTCACATATTTTTATTGACTTATTCATTACCGTTACTGTATACCTTTCGCGAGAATCACCCATATAATGTGTGCTAGACTGCACATTAATGTTACGTTGGCTGAGAGGGCTACGGCGGGCGGGCTTTCTTTGTGTCCGCACCAACACTTAAGGAACTGTTAGAAAACATGCGTCAAACAAACACTTTGACCACCTTCAAGACACTCCCTAACACTACCTCAGCCTTCATTGGATCCACGTCTGCCTGCGTTCGGCTTAGGGCAGTTCCCTGCAACGTTAGAGAACGGTAGATGATGACGTAGTGACAAAATCACATGATTTATTCAATCACTGAGTAATTCTTCCGGGAATATATTGTATAGAGGCAGATCAATGTTTCGCTTTAAAAAATTACCCTATGTTTTCTGTAGCAAAGAAAACATTTGGGGGCCACAATGTCAATAAAATATACGTCGGAATGTCTGATACTCGACATCGAAATTGATGGCTTGATGATACTTATTGCTAGGCTACGGCCGTAGCAATCGCGGAGGGGTGGCAATTGTCCCCTCAGAAAGTGCCATTTTTGTCTAGCCTACATTACTGATGTCACTGATGTTTTTATGTGTGATTTCTTATTGGTCAAAATGCCTTATTTTCATAAACCGGTCCGCACTATATCTCCCGAAATCCTGGATACGTGCCTGAAAACGATCGTGCCTAGGATTGAGGATAAAAGACAGGGTGAAGGTGCGGGTAGTTCCTTCAAGTACAGCAATACTGTAATTGAGTGATACCCGGTATTTTAAGTGCTCTTTTCCCGATATGAAAAGGCCAATTTCGTCGTGTTAGATCCGCCCCTGGTCAAGACCGTCCATGCGTGTAGAGGCGAATGAATCACAAAATGATGTAGCCGCATACGGCCGTCTTCTAGAAGATTTCTAGGATTCGTGACCAACAACCTCCAAGCCAAAACGGCCCTTTTCTGCCTTGCAACGCCTTCCGTGGTGGAATCGGTCAACAGTGACAGAAAAACGATTCAATGGCCTCGGAATGTTATATATCCATAAAAATCTTCCCACCCCCGAAGTGGTTTGTTTGTGTAAAGCCAATTCACGAATCACTGCACGCGACGGAGAAAGGAAGTGATCTTGTAAAACAATTTCGGACGGATGTAACTATTGGACCGACATTGCGTATGTGATGAATAGCTGTCGATTTTTATTAATGTATTGTCATTTGATAGTAATTATTTCTTTTTTTTGTATTTTTTTCATTCCCACGCAGCATGCGGCCGGCACTGACACTGGGTACATGGGTACATTTAAAACAATTTCTGGTAGAGAACCACCGCGTGAATTTCTATGCTTTACAGTAATTTTGTTACTGCCCTCCCCCAGTTGTTTAGGCTACACCGGCCCTGTAGACAACAAGTCATGTAATGTATACGTCAATTTGATATAAAAGCTGATAATGGACGATGATGATTCCGTACCTTTGTTGGTCAAGCTAAGTTATTTGTACGAATGTTTCATCATTATGTTACGTAACTCGTCCACTGATTAGTTGGGATCGGTTTACGTAACTTGGAATAATTATCAATTGATCGTTAACAGAAAGAGTAATAATGGGTTGAATTCCGGGAAAAAAACGGAAGATATTACGGATTCGTCACGTGGTAGTAGATAATCTCGGGAAAGTTTGGCGACCGAAATGCAACACATCTAGAAGTAGCATAACATATTATATGCATGTATTGACACGTACACACACAAACACGCACGCACAAACACGCACAAACACGCACACACACACACACACACACACACACACACACACACACACACACACACACACACACACACACACACACATATGTTATATGCATGTATTGACACGCACGCACAAAAACACGCACAAACACGCACAAACACGCACAAACACGCACAAACACGCACAAACACGCACAAACACGCACAAACACGCACAAACACGCACAAACACACACACATGTTCGGGTGGGTGAGTGGGTGGTTGGTTGAATGGGAGAGATAGGGGAGGGGAGAAAGTTCGTGTTTGCGTGCGTGCGTGCGTGCGTGCGTGCGTGCGTGCGTGCGTGCGTGCGTGCGTGCGTGCTTGCATGCATGGCGCATGCGTGCTTTCGTTCGTGCGTGTATGTACGCGCGTGTACAGTCTACTAAGATACATTTTATCTATAACCAACCGTTATGATTAACGTAAGTTTCCTTAAAATAAAATATTTCGAAATTATGCAGGTAAGTCACATTGCTATACCACTATGTTTTACAATTAATTTAAAGTGTCCAAAACAGTTAGGTCCTACCTGCAAACTTCCGTTGTGGTGTTCTGGCCAACATTAGGCCACTTTTAGCAGGACCAGTCCAAGCTTCTCTCCCCGTCCGAGTCATCACAACCGTCGGATTGACGCTGTTCACTCGAATATAAGAAGATAATGTTTCAATATGTTAATACGCTAATTTTGGATCATTGTAAATGTGTCTCCTCCGAGGTTCATTCGCCTCTATGTCCTGTGGCATGCGATCTAATTGCATATTTAACTTTCATGATACTATAGCGATATAACAATGAGGGAATAGTATCGCAATAGTAATTACATATATCGCGATACTATCGTAAAACTACCCCCTATTTTTGCCCCTTTCATTTAGCCAGGACAGCAGCTTTCCCTGTCTGCCTACAGACACCAACTCGCAGGGCAGGTTTCAGTGTAACACTCTGTCGAATGTTCTACTGATGTCAAAGCAGATCAGTCTTGTGTCTTGTTCTGGGTGGGTACCCGCAGTCTATGGCATAATAGAGATCGGCTGAGTATGCGGGATGGGACCTTGTATTACCGACGGGAGGTAGAGATTGGTCCTTCTGCACTAAAGTAGTACATCATGCGATGAGACAGGAAGTCCTCCAAATGACCCACGATAACCGTATTGAACGACACTGAGGGAGAGAGAAATCATACGCAAAACTACGAAAAAGCTTTTTTTGGCCTTCTAAGCATCAGGACTGTCGGTTGTTCGTGGAAACATGTGCTTTATGCCATATTAGTGGGGTCGATCACAGCCAGGAGTCCTCGGGAGCGGGTACACCGAGACGTCATAGGGTCATTTACAACAAGTAAAGAACAAACTGCCAAGGTAACAGCTAAGACATTTTTGGGCAATGGATTGCCAGGTACGGGGCACCCCTACATGTACATACAGGGGCAGAAGCCTTGATAGCCAACTATTCACAGATCTATGCAAATTATTGGAATTCACAAAGACAAGGACGACACCCTATCAGCCCAGTTCCAATGGACAAGTAGAACGCCATAACCAAATGGTTTTGTCCTTTATCAGATGTTATCTTGCTGATAAGATGTCCCGATGGGATGAGCACCTGGATACACTGGGGATGAGCCTACGAACCACGGTGAATCGAAGTACCGGGTTCACGCCTAATATGTTGCTATTAGGACGAGAGGTGTGCAGATACATTGCGGGAATGGCTAATTCCATCTGCCTCATTCTACGGCATTCACAGCGCGAGGGAGACTGCAGTAGATACACACCGCCATCTGCAGCTCCTGCAAGAAAGAGAGATGCTGACGAGGGAGACGCAAGCGAGAGGGACCCGTTCAGTTTCACAACGGAACCCGTCCCGGCATAAGAAACAGCCTTCTACATGTGGCAAATAGAAGGTGCGGTCCACCTGACAACAGTAGTAGACAACCTTAACGACTGGCTACGGTCATAAATGGTGTCACAGTCAGTCATCAGACGGTGGTCATCAAGACCAGACACGGTGTTCACCCTCGACTGGCAAAGTCACTGTTTGAGAACGCGTGACAGACAGTGCAGGCCAATATATGTAGTTCTGACTGCACTGCCATCGGTGAACGCGGCCTTGACTATACATAGTCACCCCAGTCGCCGCCTCACCAGCGGCAATTGTTTAACAAACACATTGCCCTGGCCAAGGAATTGGAAAAGCCGCGTCTGCAGCACTTGCGGGGAAACGCACGCGTCGCCTTCTAGAGTGTCATGTCTGAGGCACTGGCAATTCTGCGGGACAGTACACACCAGCACCAACTCCTTCACGGGCACTGTTTCACCGGAAGTCTCGCAGACTACAGACGCTGGATGGGACACTTATTGAACAGTGTGTTCGGAATGACGCACAAGTCGGTGTCCTCGGCAGAGTTTGGCGAGCTAGCACGCCAGATCGACATCTACAGGTTGGTCTTGGAAACAGACGCTCCCCTGTTGTAACCCTGGGGACGTAACCGTGGTCACCCATATGAGATGGTTCGCCAAGCCCAACACATTGCGAACTATCGCAACTTACCCAGGTGGGTAATTCTCCGCGTGGCCAATCACAACGTGCGGGCGTTTTATAAGAAGTAAAACGTCTGCCATGAGCCCTTTTACAACGGCACATGCACCGTTTTATGATCACATTATAACAAGTCTCGAGTGTCAACATTATATTATTATTTTTTCACCACCGTCACGCGTAACATATTATTATTAAGAATGGTTGTTTTATGGGGGGTGTCGTGGGCGTCCAAACGTCATAGGGAGGGAGGAATGTGGTAGTCACCAGTCGGCAGCACCGTACACCCTCACCGCACACACTGTACCCCTTCACGCACCACTGCACAACTAACCCTTTATAAGGGCCGATTAAGACAATGCACCCCGCCACACGATCCACGACGTCAGCAAGCGTCACACGTCCGTCCCTGAACGACACACACCGCCCAGCTGCTGGATCATTGTGTCAGTCACCGCTGGACATCTCGTACAGCAGCCACACTCATCTACACCCGCGCTACAACCCAGAGCAGAGCGAGCGACGTAAGTTACCATTACATTACCAGCTCGCTCTCTACAACAATTGCAGTTCGCACTGTAGAAAACATAGCATCTGTCCTATGGAGAGTCCACTCATTTGGTGCACGAGCGTATTGAACTGTCTGTGATTATTGCGATGAACCTATTGTCAACATTAAATAATTGTCCTCTGAATAAGAGTTTATTGTGGCATGTTCTAAATAATCAATTGCTTGCGAAACAAACCTTAGGTGCCTGGGAGAAGACAAACACAGTCCTCTCATTTGGAGCATGAGCGTATTGAAATGTATGTGATTATTGCGATGAACCTATTGTCAAAATTAAATCATTGTCCTCTGAATAAAAGTTTATTGTGGCATGTTCTAAATGATCAATTGCTTGCGAAACAAACCTTAGGTGCCTGGAAGAAGACAAACACAGTCCTCTCATTTGGAGCACGAGCAGAATTGAAATGTATACGATGATAATTGCATTGAACCTGCACAACACTTTCAGAAAGGTGCCATAACTCAATACAGCTGTATTTGTATATTTGGTGATCAACCAATAAGCACCAATTGCGTCAAGTTCCAAATGCACAACTGTTTACGATACCAATCGTAGAAGAAAAAACGCAATCCTCTAATTTGGAGCATGATAAGTATTGAAATATCTACGATGGTAATTGCATTGAATTTGCACTACACAGGTGTCAAAACTCAATATTGTTATCCTATGAATACGAGTCAAAACACAGTTGAAGATAAAACGGTAAGAAAGCCCTCTAATAACAGCTTAGTTTACGTAATATATATATAATAAATTTATGTATATATATAAAATATACATATATATATATATATACACCCACACACACTCACACACACACCACACACACACACACACACACACACACACACACACACACACACACACACACACACAACCACACACACACACACACACACACACACACACACACACACACACACACACACACACACACACACACACACACAATCAATATTATATACCGTCGGATCGTGTATAAAACATTGAGCGTGCCTACTTTCTCCGATCGGCATCTTCAGCGCCGTTTGGGTTTTTGCTCAATGGAACGTCCAAAAAAGTTGTTTATATATATTGCAGTATCCAGTCCTTAGGACAGCTCAAAGCGCTTTACATTTTACTTTCTGGCAGACCTGTTCAATCGAACACCGTCTCGACTTCTTTGGGAAGCATCCAGCCCCGCTGCAATTAATGCGCGAAGACTATTCGTACCAAAATATCCAACACTGTCTATAGCCAGGTACTCATTCATACAGCTGAGTGAACTGAAACAATGTAGAGTAAACGAACTTGCCCAAGGTTCGACACAGCCGCATAGGATTCTCTTGGATGAAAGTCCGAAGCTCTAGCCACTGCACCACGGCGTCCACCCAAGAGGTGACCAAATAGTCCGTCATTCAAACTGGTAGAGTAATCCAGTTTTTGGCAATCGCGCCGGTACTATTTACCAGACAGTATGGATTACCCGAACTTATCCTACACTATTTATTGTCAGGTTGTTAACATACTATTGTTTTGTAGGCGTTCCCCGTGTGGCGCCAAAGTTCGTCGTTTGAGAACATAGCGATATTGTAAGCTTACATTACTTTGGAATTTACTCCGGTATGTAGTCATCTCTGTTGGTTAACAGGTTTATAATAATAAGATAACTTCTATTGCGCCTAAATCCTTGGAAACCAAGCTCAGATGCGCATCAAGACAAAATGATTGGTCAATCTCAAAATCCATAAGCAGTATTCCAGTTGTCAATAGATGGGTCAAAGCGTTGGGGAGCTATGGTGGGTAAGCAAGGTTGTAAAGATTAAACGACGACGGAATTTTGTAATATTTTCAATTGATCTAACACTAAGAGGGAGCACCTTCCAAAGAGTTGGTGCAGCAACAGAAAAAGCGCTAGTTTCAATGTTAATGTTGACTCTAGGAACATCTAGGTCAGAAATAGTTGGTCGAAGCTGGATAGGTTTTCTTACAGGAGTAAGCATTGAGTGGAAATAAGATGGTTGCTCACTGGACAGTGCCTGGTATGTAATGGTACAGATCTTAAATATTATACGATATCGTACAGGAAGTCAGTGCAAATATTCCAAAAGTGGTACAGAGCGAGAAAAACGAGGATATCTTGTCACTACCCTTGCTAGACAATGCTGGACACGTTGAAGTTTTGTAATATCCTTGCTAGCGATATCATAAAGGAGGGAATTGCAATAGCCTGCTGCTAACAAGCGCTGTTGCAATAGTTTTAGCAACAGAAAATGACATGCGAATACGGCAAAGATCACGAATATGATAAAAACAGCAGCGACATGTTTCAGATATGTGTTGTCGGAAATTGAAGTTACTGTCAAAGATCACTCCTAGATTCCGCACCGAGGTTGCTGGCGTGATATACTGATTCAAAATACACGTAGGGAAGAAATCATCAAGTTTACTACGCTGCATTGGAGTACCACTAATGACAATTCAGTTGTATTTGCTTGTAATTTCAACTTGCTGTCAGTCATCCAGTCAACGATATCTTGAAGGCAATCACTAAGTTGGTTAAGGGAGCGATTTGTATCCGGGGTAGCCAACGAAATGTAGATCTGAGTATCATCAGCATAAAGATGATGATCCAAGTTATATCGTTGTATAACAGAGCTTATAATACGTTATGTCGTTGTATAACATAGCTTATAATAAGTTATGTCGTTGTATAACAGAGCTTATAATAAGTTATGTCGTTGTATAACAGAGCTTATAATAAGTTATGTCGTTGTATAACAGAGCTTATAATAAGTTGTGTCATTGTGTAACAGAGCTTATAATAAGTTATGTCTTTGTATAACAGAGCTTATGATAAGTTATGTCGTTGTATAACAGAGCTTATGATAAGTTATGTCGTTGTATAACAGAGCTCATAATAAGTTACGTCGTTGTATAACAGAGCTTATAATAAGTTATGTCTTTGTGTAACAGAGCTTATGATCAGTTATGTCGTTGTATAACAGAGCTCATAATAAGTTACGTCGTTGTATTACAGAGCTCATAATAAGTTACGTCGTTGTATAACAGAGCTTATAATAAGTTATGTCTTTGTATAACAGAGCTCATAGTAAGTTACGTCGTTGTATAAAAGAGCTTATAATAAGTTACGTCGTTGTATAACAGAGCTTATAATAAGTTATGTCTTTGTATAACAGAGCTTATTATAAGTTATGTCTTTGTATAACAGAGCTCATAATAAGTTACGTCATTGTATAACAGAGCTTACAATAAGTTACGTCGTTGTATAACAGAGCTCATAATAAGTTACGTCGTTGTATAACAGAGCTTATAATAAGTTATGTATGTGTATAACAGAGCTGATAGTAAGTTATGTCGTTGTATAACAGAGCTCATAATAAGTTACGTCGTTGTATAACAGAGCTTATAATAAGTTACGTCGTTGTATAACAGAGCTTATAATAAGTTATGTCTTTGTATAACAGAGCTGATAGTAAGTTATGTCGTGTATAACAGAGCTCATAATAAGTTACGTCTTTGTATAACAGAGCTTATAATAAGTTACGTCTTTGCATAACAGAGCTTATAATAAGTTATGTCGTTGTATAACAGAGCTTATTATAAGTTACGTCTTTGTATAACAGAGCTTATAATAAGTTATGTCGTTGTATAACAGAGCTTATAAGTTATGTCGTTGTATAACAGAGCTTATAATCAGTTATGTCGTTGTATAACAGAGCTTATAATAAGTTACGTCTTTGTATAACAGAGTTTATAATAAGTTATGTCGTTGTATAACAGAGCTTACAATAAGTTATGTCTTTGTATAACAGAGCTTATTATAAGTTATGTCTTTGTTTAACAGAGCTCATAATAAGTTACGTCATTGTATAACAGAGCTTACAATAAGTTACGTCGTTGTATAACAGAGCTTATGATAAGTTATGTCGTTGTATTACAGAGCTTATAATAAGTTATGTCGTTGTATAACAGAGCTCATAATAAGTTACGTCGTTGTATAGCAGAGCTTATAATAAGTTATGTCGTTGTATAACCGAGCTTATAATAAGTTACGTCGTTGTATAACAGAGCTTATGATAAGTTATATCGTTGTATAACAGAGCTTATAATAAGTTATGTCGTTGTATAACGGAGCTCATAATAAGTTACGTCGTTGTATAACAGAGCTTATGATAAGTTATGTCGTTGTATAACAGAGCTTATGATAAATTATGTCGTTGTATAACAGAGCTTATGATAAGTTATGTCGTTGTATAACAGAGCTTATAATAAGTTATGTCGTTGTATAACAGAGCTTATAATAAGTTATGTCGTTGTATAACAGAGCTTATAATAACTTATGTCGTTGTATAACAGAGCTTATAATAAGTTATGTCGTTGTATAACAGAGCTTATAATAACTTATGTCGTTGTATAACAGAGCTTATAATAACTTATGTCGTTGCATAACAGAGCTTAAAATAACTTATGTCGTTGTATAACAGAGCTTATAACAAGTTATGTCGTTGTATAACAGAGCTTATGATAAGTTATGTCGTTGTATAACAGAGCTGATGATAAGTTATGTCGTTGTATAACAGAGCTTATAATAAGTTATGTCGTTGTATAACAGAGCTTATAATAAGTTATGTCGTTGTATAACAGAGCTTATAATAAGTTATGTCGTTGTATAACAGAGCTTACAATAAGTTATGTCGTTGTATAACAGAGCTTATAATAACTTATGTCGTTGTATAACAGAGCTTACAATAAGTTATGTCGTTGTATAACAGAGCTTATAATAAGTTATGTCGTTGTATAACAGGCTTATAATAAGTTATGTCGTTGTATAACAGAGCTTATAATAGGTTATGTCGTTGTATAACAGAGCTTATAATAGGTTATGTCGTTGTATAACAGAGCTTATAATAAGTTATGTCGTTGTATAACAGAGCTTATAATAAGTTATGTCATTGTATAACAGAGCTTACAATAAGTTATGTCGTTGTATAACAGAGCTTATAATAACTTATGTCGTTGTATAACAGAGCTTATAATAAGTTATGTCGTTGTATAACAGAGCTTACAATAAGTTATGTCGTTGTATAACAGAGCTCATAAAAGTTATATCGTTGTATAACAGAGCTTATAATAAGTTACGTCTTTGTATAACAGAGCTTATAATAAGTTATGACGTTGTATAACAGAGCTTATAATAAGTTATATCGTTGTATAACAGAGCTTATAATAGGTTATGTCGTTGTATAACAGAGCTTATAATAAGTTATGTCGGTGTATAACAGAGCTTATAATAAGTTATGTCGTTGTATAACAGAGCTTATAATAATTTATGTCGTTGTATAACAGAGCTTATAATAGGTTATGTCGTTGTTTAACAGAGCTTATAATAAGTTACGTCTTTGTATAACAGAGCTTATAATAAGTTATGTCGTTGTATAGCAGAGCTCATAATAAGAATCAAAACAATAATGAGTAAGTATTTATTCCAATCGTTTGATGATCACACTAACTATTTATTCCCGTCGTCTGACTAATTCCAACGATTAAGCTATAATTAACCTGAACCTGAACAACAACTAACTGAAACCATAACTCCTTATAATAATGGCATTAAACATAATTAATATTATGTCATTAACACTAACTATTTATTTCCAACGATTACGAACTCGACGCTAAGCTAGTTTATAGGGCGATTCTCAAAAAGATGTCTAATGCAATTGGTTTGTACAATATATTGACGGTAGTGTATTGAAATTGGGTAGTGTTTTGAGCGTGCGTAGGGGTAGTGTTTTGAACTTAACATTAGTGTTTTGAGGGTACGCTCAAAACACTACCGTAGTGTTTTCAGCGGGGTAATGTTTTGAGCGTCCTACACAGGCACTAACCACACTCACCAATCACATCGAAAATAGATGACCGAATTTAATTTTTGACGAGAAATGTTTGTAGAAAAAGGTCAGCTTCGTAACTATGAATGACGGGTAATTTATATTAATGATATGTCATGTTTCAAAGTAAAACATTTTTGGAGACGGAGAGAAGGAGAGAGACGGGGAGACTGGGAGAGACGGGAAAGATGGGGAGACTGGGAGAGACGGGAGAGAGGGGGAGAATGGGAGAGACGGGAAAGACATTGAGACGGGGAGGCCGACAGAGACAGGAGAGACGGGGAGACTGGGAGAGATGGGAGAGACAAGGATACCTGGGGAGACGGGGGAGACAGGGGAGACAGGGGAGACGGGGGAGACGGGAGAGACGGGGGAGACGGGAGAGACGGGAGAGACGAGAGAGACGGGAGATACGGGAGAGACGGGCGATTGGGAGAGACGGGAGAGACGGGAGAGACGGGAGAGACGGGAGAGACGGGAGAGACGGGAGAGACGGGAAAGACGGAGAGACCGGGACACTGGGAGAGACGGGAGAGACGGGAGAGACGGGAGAGACGGGAGAGACGGGAGAGACGGGAGAGACTGGGAGACTGGAAGAGACGGCGAGACGGCGAGACGGGAGAGACGGGAGAGACTGGGAGACTGGGAGACTGGGAGACTGGGAGATACGGGAGAGACGGGGAGACTGGGAGAGAGGGGAGAGACGGGGAGAGTGGGAGAGACGGGGAGACGGGGAGACTGGGAGAGACGGGAGAGATGGGAGAGCTGGGAGAGACGAGAGAGACGGGAGAGACGGGGAGACTGGGAAAGACGGGAGAGACGGGGTAACTTGGAGAGAAGGGAAGACGGGGAGACGGGGAGACGGGGAGACGAAGACGGGAGAGATGGGAGAGATGGGAGAGACGGGAGCGAAGGGTAGAGACGGTGAGAAGGGGAGACTGGGAGAGACGGGAGAGACGGGGAGACTGGGAGAGACGGGAGAGACGGGAGAGACGGGAGACGGGAGAGACGGGAGAGACGGGAGAGACGGAAGAGACGGGAGAGACGGAAGAGACGGGAGAGACGGGAGAGACTAGGAGAGACGGGAGAGACTGGGAGAGACGGGGAGACTGGGAGAGACGGGGAGACTGGGAGAGACGGGGGAGACTGGGAGAGACGGGGAGACTGGGAGACGGGAAGAGACGGGGAGATTGGGAGAGACGTTGGACTGGTGAGACAGTGGGAGAGGGAAGACGGGGAGGGAGAAAACTGGGGATGGGGATTATAAGGGATTGGGAGAGGTGGTGGGGGAGAGAGGAGTAGTCCGAGTTCGACACTCATTGATTTGTTTTTGTACCACTTTCTACTTACATCCTAGTCCGAGTTCGACACTCATTGATTTGTTTTATGTTCCACTTTCTACTTACATCCTAGTCCGAGTTCGACTCTCATTGATTTGTTTTATGTACCACTTTCTAGTTACATCGTAGTCCAAGTTCGACACTCATTGATTTGTTTTATGTACCACTTTCTACTTACATCCTAGCCCTAGTTCGACATTCAATGTTTTGTTTTATGTACCACTTTCTACTTACATCCTAGTCCGAGTTCGACATTCATTGATTTGTTTTATGTACCACTTTCTACTTACATCCAAGTCCGAGTTCGACACTCATTGATTTGTTTTATGTACCACTTTCTACTTACATCCTAGTCCGAGTTCGACACTCATTGATTTGTTTTATGTACCACTTTCTACTTACATCCTAGTCCGAGTTCGACTCTCATTGATTTGTTTTACGTACCACTTTCTACTTACATCCTAGTCCAAGTTCGACACTCATTGATTTGTTTTATATACCACTTTCTACTTACATCCAAGTCCGAGTTCGATTCTCATTGATTTGTTTTACGTACCACTTTCTACTTACATCCTAGTCCAAGTTCGACACTCATTGATTTGTTTTATATACCACTTTCTACTTACATCCTAGTCCGAGTTCGACTCTCATTGATTTGTTTTATGTACCACTTACTACTTACATCCTAGTCCGAGTTCGACACTCATTGTTTTGTTTTATATACCACTTTCTACTTACATCCAAGTCCAAGTTCGACACTCATTGATTTGTTTTATGTACCACTTTCTACTTACATCCTTCTCCGAGTTCGACACACATTAATTTGTTTAATGTACCACTTTCTACTTACATCCTAGTCTGAGTTCGACACTCATTGATTTGTTTTATGTACCACTTTCTACTTACATCCAAGTCCAAGTTCGACACTCATTGATTTGTTTTATGTACCACTTTCTACTTACATCCATGTCCAAGTTCGACACTCACTGATTTGTTTTATGTACCACTTTCTACTTACATCCTAGTCCGATTTCGACACTCATTGATTTGTTTTATGTACCACTTTCTACTTACATCCAAGTCCAAGTTCGACACTCATTGATTTGTTTTATGTACCACTTTCTACTTACATCCTAGTCCGAGTTCGACACTCATTGATTTGTTTTATGTACCACTTTCTACTTACATCCTAGTCCGAGTTCGACACTCATTGATTTGTTTTATGTACCACTTTCTACTTACATCCATGTCCAAGTTCGACACTCATTGGTTTGTTTAATGTACCACTTTCTACTTACATCCTAGTCCAAGTTCGACACTCATTGATTTGTTTTATGTACCACTTTCTACTTACATCCTAGTCCGAGTTCGACACTCATTGATTTGTTTTATGTACCACTTTCTACTTACATCCTAGTCCGAGTTCGACACTCAATGATTTGTTTTATGTACCACTTTCTACTTACATCCTAGTCCGAGTTCGACTCTCATTGATTTGTTTGATGTACCACTTTCTACTTACATCCTAGTCCGAGTTCGACACTCATTGATTTGTTTTATGTACCACTTTCTACTTACATCCTAGTCCGAGTTCGACTCTCATTGATTTGTTTAATGTACCACTTTCTACTTACAACCTAGTCCAAGTTCGACACTCATTGATTTGTTTTATGTACCACTTTCTACTTACATCCTAGTCCGAGTTCGACACTCATTGATTTGTTTTATGTACCATTTTCTACTTACATCCTAGTCCGACACACATTAATTTGTTTAATGTACCACTTTCTACTTACATCCAAGTCCAAGTTCGACACTCATTGATTTGTTTTATGTACCACTTTCTACTTACATCCTAGTCCGAGTTCGACACTCATTGATTTGTTTTATGTACCACTTTCTACTTACATCCTAGTCCGACACACATTAATTTGTTTAATGTACCACTTTCTACTTACATCCAAGTCCAAGTTCGACACTCATTGATTTGTTTTATGTACCACTTTCTACTTACATCCTAGTCCGAGTTCGACACTCATTGATTTGTTTTATGTGCCACTTTCTACTTACATCCTAGTCCGCGTTCGACACTCATTGATTTGTTTTATGTACCACTTTCTACTTACATCCTAGTCCGAGTATCCAGGAGCAGTGGAGAAACGGACATCGTAGTGTTGGTAATGTCAATAATTGTCAATAATTGTGCCTTCTAGTTGATCGTCACTGACGGTTTCCTCGATACCACACACATTCATTTGTTCTATGTACCACTTTCTACTTACATCCTAGTCCGAGTTCAACATTAAAGTCTCCTCGATCTCTTTCACTACGGTAGTGTTCTGAGGGTACCCTCAGAACACTACGGTAGTGTTTTGAGGGTTCGCCCAAAACACTACGGTAGTGTTTTGTGCGTACCCTCAAAACACTACCGTAGTGTTTTCGAGGGGTAGTGTTTTCAACTTACTACACCGGCACTAAACCATAACATCGAAAATAGGTGGCCGAATTTAATTTTCGATGAGAAATGTATGCAGAAAAATTTCAGCTTCGCAACTATAAATGACGGGTAATTTATATGTATGATCTGCCCTGTTTCAAAGTAAAATATTTTTGGAGACGGGGAGACTGGGAGAGACGGGAAAGACGGAGATACGGGGAGACTGGGAGAGACGGGAGAGACGGGGAGACACGTGAAAGACGGGGAGACTGGGAGAGACGATAGAGACGGGAAAGGCGGGAGAGACGGGAGAGACGGGAGAGACGGGAGAGCCGGGAGAGACGGGAGAGACGGAAGAGACGGGAGAGACTGGAGAGACGTGAGAGACGGGAGAGACGGGAGAGACGGGAGAGACGGGAGAGACGGGAGAGACGGGAAGTCTGGTAGAAACGCGAGAGACTGGGAGAGACTCTAAACAAATAAACTGGGAGGGACTGGGAGAGACGGGAGAGACTGGAGAGACGTGAGAGACGGGAAAGACGGGAGAGACGGGAAGACTGGGAGAAACGCGAGAGACTGCGTGAGATGGGGAGACTGGGAGAGACGGGGAGACTGGGAGAGACGGGAGAGACGGGAGAGACGGGGAGACTGGGAGAGACGGGGAGACTGGGAGAGACGGGAGAGTTTACAGTCTGATCCCTGGTTATCAGATGTATATGAAGGAATTCAGCACAAAACGCAATATATATATATATATATATCCATTTTCTTGATTTTGAGAAAAAGTCACTTTTGTGTTTCATCCTGAAAGTTTAAATAAAAACTTGTAAATTAATTTGTTGTATATTAAGAATCACAAATCGTAGATACTGGGAACAAAGTCTTAAACATGTGTGGCAGTTTTGTTATGCAAATTGTGATATTAATTGATTTTGATATCAAAACGCAGTATAGTCATATAGTACACGTTGTCACCTCGTCTAGGCGGTGCATATTGGCTGAAAATAGATATATCGCGTTTTCATAAAAAAAGATGGCGCTTATCGTATTAATGGGGATTTATTGCGTTGGTGTATAAATTAGATAGTATTAAAATGCTACAGGTGAAATTAATATTACATTGTTTATACAGCTATTTGTGGGGTTGACAGCGACCAGTTCACTTAATGAGTACTTATTTTATATTATTATCATATAAACCAACTGGTTACAGCCTTAATTGCCTCGGCTGTCAGCCTGGAATCGTATATTATATCACCGATTGTTATACTTTGCTTCATTCTAATTCTAATTATTTACGTCGTAAGGAGCCACTGTTGGCTATGGTTTACGACGGGGTGGGTGCGTATGGTGTTATTGAGTGTTTGAGCCGCAGGATAGGAGACTGAAATCGTTTATGGTCTCAGCCGGGACCTGCGACTCGTTTAGTTTATTCCAGTCTACTATTGTCTTTACAATTTATGTTTGTACGTATGATTTGTACGATTCCAAAAATAAACTCTGACTATCTATCTATCCTAGCTCAACACTTTAAACAAACATGTTGTCTTTATTGGGGAGATATATCAAAAATGGTATTTATTGCACTTTGCATGGATATATATCAGTTACACTAATGACAGCTGCACAAACACTATTTGCAGGTGCAACAATGGCAGCGACGGTTCTACGTGCTGCATGACGTCACACAAACGACAACGGCGCGACTAGACTGCTACCAGGATGAGACGACCTTCAAAGGGAAACAGCCTCCACAAATGACATACAGTATCAACGACATTTCTACGATAAAGAACAAGCCTGGACATACTGCGGAACACAAGTTTACATTTGAAATTGTTTGCAGCTCCCAGAATAAGGTTTGTAAGACGTCTTTTCGCTCAATATCAAAGGCAAAGCTTAATTATCTAATAGTACATAACATAAAAATTGTGACATTATCATGTAGCGTGGGCCATGTCAAATCAATCACTCACATCATCACCCGACTCCTATTTTTTCTTAAATTTTCTACAGTTATTACCTCACATGAGAACATAAAAACTGCAAATCATTAAAAACATCAATGTCAAGTATTATTTAAGATATAGGTCATTGAACTCTGACACAATTCACATAATGACCATTATGTTAAATGTTTATATCTCTGATGATAATAAAGCTGAAAAAGAAAGTAAGACGTCATTAGAAAGCCAGCAAATAGGTGCACATTTGTTATAAAATTACTTAAGTTTCCATTAATCTTGTTAAAAAGACACCCTTTTCATAAAATGACCTATTACCTCAGATTAGTCAGATACCTAAACACACGTATCATTTGAGTTTGTGATTTTTAATGCATGCTTTTCCATTGCATACATGTCCCCCAGAAACATTAGAATGGGCAAATAATAATAATATTCCCTGATACATTAAATTTAATTAATTCAGTCTGGTGACATATTTTTGGTCTGCAAATCAGGAAATACCATACTAAATTTCACTCACATGAACACAAAGGGTGTCTGGTTGAAAATACCTTTCAACGTGGAGAGCTTGGTAGCAGGAATATATTGACTGGAATCACCTACTGGATGATATCAATTCAATTTATTCTTACAAAATCTGCATAAAACTTTCCTTTAACGCAACAGTTAAAACGATCGGACCTTTCTCACATTGGCTGGCTCTAATTATGTTGTTTTAAATACTTTCAATAACAATAATACAATGTATTTATGTAGTGCCCAATCAATCAGATTGCTCTCAGGTTCTTTACATGCATGTACTCACAACCAGACCTAGTTTCAATTCACTTTTATCAATTCCAATTCAATTCTAATTCATATGTATCTACCAACGATCAATTCAAATTAAATTCCAATTCAACGTACTCACAAAAGAATCAATTCATTTTTATTCAATTCCAGTTCAGTTCTAATTCAAATTGGCAACATTAGCAAACAGTAGATGTTTAATTAAGGATAAGCCAGAAAGTCCATAATAAAATGCCGGCTTTGTTCTAGGAAGAGACAGCACTAATAAAGTAGGCCTTGTGCCTACTACTGCTACCTGAGTGTTTTGAAATCACCACCTCACAAACTGTAATGTTGGTCTCTGGTGGATGATCAATTAGCACTTAGCAGCTTTGTTCTATGCTGCCACTAAAACTGGGATACGTAGAGACTGAGACAGCAGAGAACTGCTAGACAAAGAATTGCAGCCCATGTTTTGTCTGGTGACAAATCCTTTTGTCCATATAAATACTGGTAGTATTTTGACCAAAAAGACATATCCAAAAATGCTACAGTTTAACATAATATATTACAGTTTATATTAGTGTTAGTTTATATAGAAAAATGTCGCAAATTTATTTTCTGTTACGATCAGTTCATTATTGTTATTACTAGCATTTCTATAGCGCCATATCTCCAGGACCAGCTAGTTCATAGGCGCGTACACACACTATAAAATGTACGTGGAATCAAATGTAAAAAATATATATGTATACAGATGCTGGTAAATATAATATTAAGATTTACAAGATTGTATATATAATGTAACTACAATACATGACATATTTGTACAAATATTAAGATAATTAAATAAAAGAATATATATTAAAATATATAAAATTGTGTTAAAAGATAAATTAGTTAAAATATATTATATAATAACAAATAAATTAATTGATTAAATACATGTTCATAAAAATTCCTACAGCACAGTTCCTCAGTCAAAGTACGCCTGCTTAAATAGGTAAGTTTTAAGGCAAGTTGTGAATTTATTCAAAGTGTCTATTTGACGAACGTTTATTGGCAGAGCATTCCAGAGCATAGGTCCAGACACAGTGAAAGCTCGTCTGCCATAGCCCTCTAAGTTGTAGCACAGGACTACAAGCAGATGTAGATCAGCAGATCGGAGGTTGCGGGTGGGCGTATACGGTGTTATAAGACCTTGGATATACGCTGGAGCAAGTCCATGTAAAGCCATGAAAACAAGGACCAGCAGTTTGTACTGGAGACGCCAGCGAACTGGAAGCCAGTGCAGATCGACCAGCACAGGTCTTATGAGCTGGTGCTTTCGGTGTCTCGAGGAGTCGAGATACGTCTTGCCGCCAAGTTCTATCCAGTCTGCAACTTGTTCATAAGTGCCTCGGTGATGCCGTACAGGACCGCGTTACTGTAGTCCAGCTGCGATGTCACCAGAGCGTGGACTAGTGTCTTACACGCATGGGTAGTAAGACAATGGCTTATTTTTGAAATTGCGTAAATATGGTAGTACGCTGACTTGAACATCCGTGACACGTGTGACAACATTGTTAGTTCACAGTCGATTGTAATCTCGATGTTGCGGATGGACGGTAATGGAACAATGTTACATCCGCATACACGAATATATGAAACGTCATGCAGGTGTTTACAATTTGGTGCCGTGATGATAATAGCCTCGGTCTTGTTTTCATTCAGCAGTAGATTGTGGTCTGACATCCGCTTCTTCGATGCATTGCTCGATGCAGTCAACCGCATCAGCGGCTTCTCCATCCCGCGTTCCACCCAGGTCAACATACAGTTGGGCGTCGTCTGCATTAAGATGGTATTGCAGCTTGTAATTTCTGAAGATAGGACCCAATGGCAGAGGGTAGATAGAGAAGAGAATTGGGCCCAGCACAATGGTCAACAGTATCAAACGCCGCACTCATATCGAGCAGCACTGGAAAGGAGATGGTCATTCTGAATGCGCACCAGTGCTGTCTCAGTGCTTTGATATTGGCTGTATGCACTTTGGAAAATGTCCATTAAATTGTTGTTGTCTAGATGCTTGTGAAGTTGGACTGCTACATGGCACTCCACTGTGACTCCAGTAACTTTGAAACAAATGACAAGTTCGATAAAGGCCGGTAGTTGTTCATAGAGTCTGAATCAAGGTTTGGTTTCTTTAATAGAGGTGTGATCACAGCATGTTTGAAGTTGGCCGGCACGGACCCCGACTCGCGTGACATGTTGATGATTGTAGCTAATGTCGGCGCAAGAATGTCAATGTTGGCTTTCACGAGTGAGGTAGGAAGTGGATCAAGCGCGCTTGATTTTGTTGGACACTTCCTTACCAAAGAGAGAACGTCGTCTGTGGTCATGCCGGAAAACACATTGACTGTGCAAGACTGTTCACACTGCACGTACTCAGCGTTGACAGTTTGTAGGCATCTACTTGCTAGCTGGCTGCGAATGTCTAACACTTTGCGTGTGAAGTGCACGAGAAAGTCATCTGCCAGTTGTGCAATACCAGACACAGGACTGGGCAGTTTTGGAGCAGCTTTCCTTTTCATCGGGGGTCGGTTTCATGAAGCGGCTAAAAAGGTTCTTAACGCTAAGATGACTGACGTGATTTTGTTAATATAAGCGAACATAGGAGTTTACGCAAACACGTGATGCTAAGTAATTGCGTAACTTTAAATACGCTTCATGAAACCGGCCCCAGGTCATCCATGATCCTGAACGGTGCTTTGTTGTTACGTGCACATTCATCAATTTTGTGTGTGTAGAATTTGGCTTTCACAGAATGTATTTGCTGTTTGTAAGTTTCACGTTGTCCAGTGTAGATGTCTCGGTGAATCTGCAACTTTGTTTATCTCCATTTCCGCTCTGCTTCTCTGACCTTTCGCTTACCAAGTGATAATTCCATTGTGTGCCAAGGGTGTTGGGCTGCACAGTAATTGACTGTGATCAATGGAGCATGGCTGTCTAACAGTTCTTACAAGGAAGTGTCATACTGTTGCAACAGGTCTGCAATGTTGTTACACGGGCTTTTTGCCAGGTGTGAAAGTTCGCAATCTGATCTGAAATTCATGGGATTAATTGCAGCATATTTTCGATAAGAAACCATTTCTTCGTTCGGTCCGGCTTTGGGGCTTAGAGCAGGCAGTGTACAGCGTGGTGATCGGTAAGCAGGGATACCACCACAGATGTCACAACGCTTCCATACGATGGTGAAATTACGAGGTCCAGAATATTGCCGATGGTGTGTGTCGGACCAAGAATATGCTGCTGCGAGTTGGTGACTTGCAGGAGATCAGAGAAGTCGTTTGAGTCTTTATTTCCAGCCTTTCCATAGTGGATATTAAAATCGCCAACTGTGCTATGACAAGTTCCAGGAGATTGGTGAACTCGGCCATAAACGTGTTAGAAGAAACTCGGCCTGTGGATGGAGGTCTGTAAACGAATAATAACCTGATGACACTTGATGGTGTAGCAAACACCACCTCGTGGCACTGGAAGGACAATGTTGGCCACTGTTGCGATAAGATCATGTTGATACACGACTTGTATAAAACACAGATTCCCCCACCCCGTCGGTCGGGCCGAGGTTGGTGGACGAAGATGTATCCATCCGGGGTCAACTTGCTGGTATTTGGGTCAGCCATGTCTATGTAAGCGAGATGATGTCAAGGTTCATACAATTCATCTTACTTTGCGGGATTCAATTCCAATTCAATCTGTTTTGATTTTATTCAGTTCAAATTCAATTCAAATTTAACAATTGTTGTGATAAATTCAATTAAATTCCAATTCAGTTAATAATTGAACTCGGGTCTAAAACAAAATAATTCCAAATGTAGATAATGAAATAATAATCATTAAAATAGTTCTTCCGATTTAATAGCCCCCTGTGTAAACAATTATAAAGTATTATATATATTTACATTAAACAGTAAAATAAAGAAACAAGTTAATTAAAATATAATAAATAATACAAAAAATACTAATAACTTAAAATATTAGTGCATTTGATAAAGTCCATGTGATCATTTTATAGAAACGTTACTCTAAAGAAGTTGTGTTTTCAGAAGTGTTTTGAACTGGGGCTGTGTCTTAGCCATCTTGACGCAGTCCTTAATTAAACTAACACATTTAAAAATGTGGTAATTGGAAATAACTTGTTGCTCAAAGGAGATCCTGTTCTCGGCCCAGTCGTCCGAAGACATGACGAAGTGGACGACAGCGTTGAAGGCGTCGAAATGGGAGCAAGAACAGGCCAATAGGGCAAGTGGAACGCGATATGACCAGGAGAATGTCAGCCTCCAGAACACTTTCGACGAGTCAGTAGAAAGAAGTGAGTAGGGCACAGACACAGCCTTCATGGAGCACAGTGACGCAGTCGCTAGAGCTTACGACTCTCAATCGAGAGAACCCGGGTTCGATTCCTGTGCTGCCGTGTCAAACCTTGCACAAGTTCATTAACTCTACGTTGCTCGGGTTCACTCAGCTGTATGAATGAGTACCAGGCTATAGATAGTGGTGAATGTTTTGTGTATGAATAGTCTTCATGCATTAGTTGCAGTGTGGCTGAATGCTTCCCAGAGAAGTTGAGATGGTGTTCGATTGAACAGGTCTGTAAGTGAGTAAAGTGTAAAGCACACTGAGCAGTCGTAATGACTGGATACTGCGCTGTATGACGTTTTATTATCTTTTCATATAGCGTGTTCTACTTCACTCAGGAAGGTTTTAATAGGAGGCGCTCTGTTCCTAGTTCTTCATATATTAATTATTATTATGTTCTTAAGGCTAACATAACTATGTTGAAGGTATATGTACACTGCTCGCCAAAGCGTGTTTAGTTGCCTATAAAATCATTCATAGTTTGAAGACAGAGCATGTTCAAATGGTATATGAAACATCCAGTTTCAAAGTAAGCATTATTGGCCCTACTGCCAAGGGGGGCCTAGTTGACCACAGTACCCTTTCATGTTCAAATGGTATATGAAACATCCAGTTTCAAAGTAAACATTATTGACCCTACTGCCAAGGGGGGCCGAGTTGACCACAGTACCCTTTCATGTTCAAATGGTATATGAAACATCCAGTTTCAAAGTAAGCATTATTGACACTACTGCCAAGGGGGGCCGAGTTGACCACAGTACCCTTTCATGTTCAAATGGTATATGAAACATCCAGTTTCAAAGTAAGCATTATTGACACTACTGCCAAGGGGGGCCGAGTTGACCACAGTACCCTTTCATGTTCAAATGGTATATGAAACATCCAGTTTCAAAGTAAGCATTATTGGCCCTACTGCCAAGGGGGGCCGAGTTGACCACAGTACCCTTTCATGTTCAAATGGTATATGAAACATCCAGTTTCAAAGTAAGCATTATTGGCACTACTGCCAAGGGGGGCCTAGTTGACCACAGTACCCTTTCATGTTCAAATGGTATATGAAACATCCAGTTTCAAAGTAAGCATTATTGGCACTACTGCCAAGGGGGGCCGAGTTGACCACAGTACCCTTTCATGTTCAAATGGTATATGAAACATCCAGTTTCAAAGTAAGCATTATTGACACTACTGCCAAGGGGGGCCGAGTTGACCACAGTACCCTTTCATGTTGAAATGGTATATGAAACATCCAGTTTCAAAGTAAGCATTATTGACACTACTGCCAAGGTGGGCGAGTTGACCACAGTACCCTTTCATGTTCAAATGGTATATGAAACATCCAGTTTCAAAGTAAGCATTATTGGCACTACTGCCAAGGGGGGCCGAGTTGACCACAGTACCCTTTCATGTTCAAATGGTATATGAAACATCCAGTTTCAAAGTAAGCATTATTGACACTACTGCCAAGGGGGGCCGAGTTGACCACAGTACCCTTTCATGTTCAAATGGTATATGAAACATCCAGTTTCAAAGAAAGCATTATTGACACTACTGCCAAGGGGGGCCTAGTTGACCACAGTACCCTTTCATGTTCAAATGGTATATGAAACATCCAGTTTCAAAGTAAGCATTATTGGCCCTACTGCCAAGGGGGGTGGCCTAGTTGACCACAGTACCCTTTCATGTTCAAATGGTATATGAAACATCCAGTTTCAAAGTAAGCATTATTGGCACTACTGCCAACGGGGGCCGAGTTGACCACAGTACCCTTTCATGTTCAAATGGTATATGAAACATCCAGTTTCAAAGTAAGCATTATTGACACTACTGCCAAGGGGGGCGAGTTGACCACAGTACCCTTTCATGTTCAAATGGTATATGAAACATCCAGTTTCAAAGTAAGCATTATTGGCACTACTGCCAATGGGGGCCGAGTTGACCACAGTACCCTTTCATGTTCAAATGGTATATGAAACATCCAGTTTCAAAGTAAGCATTATTGACACTACTGCCAAGGGGGGCCGAGTTGACCACAGTACCCTTTCATGTTCAAATGGTATATGAAACATCCAGTTTCAAAGTAAGCATTATTGGCCCTACTGCCAAGGGGGGCCGAGTTGACCACAGTACCCTTTCATGTTCAAATGGTATATGAAACATCCAGTTTCAAAGTAAGCATTATTGACACTACTGCCAAGGGGGGCGAGTTGACCACAGTACCCTTTCATGTTCAAATGGTATATGAAACATCCAGTTTCAAAGTAAGCATTATTGACACTACTGCCAAGGGGGGCCTAGTTGACCACAGTACCCTTTCATGTTCAAATGGTATATGAAACATCCAGTTTCAAAGTAAGCATTATTGACACTACTGCCAAGGGGGGCGAGTTGACCACAGTACCCTTTCATGTTCAAATGGTATATGAAACATCCAGTTTCAAAGTAAGCATTATTGACACTACTGCCAAGGGGGGCCGAGTTGACCACAGTACCCTTTCATGTTCAAATGGTATATGAAACATCCAGTTTCAAAGTAAGCATTATTGACACTACTGCCAAGGGGGGCGAGTTGACCACAGTACCCTTTCATGTTCAAATGGTATATGAAACATCCAGTTTCAAAGTAAGCATTATTGGCACTACTGCCAAGGGGGGCCTAGTTGACCACAGTACCCTTTCATGTTCAAATGGTATATGAAACATCCAGTTTCAAAGTAAGCATTATTGGCACTACTGCCAAGGGGGGCCTAGTTGACCACAGTACCCTTTCATGTTCAAATGGTATATGAAACATCCAGTTTCAAAGTAAGCATTAATGACATTACTGCCAAGGGGGGCCGAGTTGACCACAGTACCCTTTCATGTTCAAATGGTATATGAAACATCCAGTTTCAAAGTAAGCATTATTGACATTACTGCCAAGGGGGGCCGAGTTGACCACAGTACCCTTTCATGTTCAAATGGTATATGAAACATCCAGTTTCAAAGTAAGCATTATTGACATTACTGCCAAGGGGGGCCGAGTTGACCACAGTACCCTTTCATGTTCAAATGGTATATGAAACATCCAGTTTCAAAGTAAGCATTATTGACACTACTGCCAAGGGGGGCCGAGTTGACCACAGTACCCTTTCATGTTCAAATGGTATATGAAACATCCAGTTTCAAAGTAAGCATTATTGACACTACTGCCAAGGGGGGCCTAGTTGACCACAGTACCCTTTCATGTTCAAATGGTATATGAAACATCCAGTTTCAAAGTAAGCATTATTGGCCCTACTGCCAAGGGGGGCCTAGTTGACCACAATACCCTTTCATGTTCAAATGGTATATGAAACATCCAGTTTCAAAGTAAGCATTAATGACATTACTGCCAAGGGGGGCCGAGTTGACCACAGTACCCTTTCATGTTCAAATGGTATATGAAACATCCAGTTTCAAAGTAAGCAATATTGGCCCTACTGCCAAGGGGGGCCGAGTTGACCACAGTACCCTTTCATGTTCAAATGGTATATGAAACATCCAGTTTCAAAGTAAGCATTATTGGCCCTACTGCCAAGGGGGGCCTAGTTGACCACAGTACCCTTTCATGTTCAAATGGTATATGAAACATCCAGTTTCAAAGTAAGCATTATTGGCCCTACTGCAAAGAGGGACCGAGTTGACCACAGTACCCTTTCATGTTGAAATGGTATATGAAACATCCAGTTTCAAAGTAAGCATTATTGGCCCTACTGCCCAGGGGGGGCCTAGTTGACCACAGTACCCTTTCATGTTCAAATGGTATATGAAACATCCAGTTTCAAAGTAAGCATTATTGGCCCTACTGCAAAGGGGGACCGAGTTGACCACAGTACCCTTTCATGTTCAAATGGTATATGAAACATCCAGTTTCAAAGTAAGCATTATTGACACTACTGCCAAGGGGGGCGAGTTGACCACAGTACCCTTTCATGTTCAAATGGTATATGAAACATCCAGTTTCAAAGTAAGCATTATTGGCACTACTGCCAAGGGGGGCCTAGTTGACCACAGTACCCTTTCATGTTCAAATGGTATATGAAACATCCAGTTTCAAAGTAAGCATTATTGGCACTACTGCCAAGGGGGGCCTAGTTGACCACAGTACCCTTTCATGTTCAAATGGTATATGAAACATCCAGTTTCAAAGTAAGCATTAATGACATTACTGCCAAGGGGGGCCGAGTTGACCACAGTACCCTTTCATGTTCAAATGGTATATGAAACATCCAGTTTCAAAGTAAGCATTATTGACATTACTGCCAAGGGGGGCCGAGTTGACCACAGTACCCTTTCATGTTCAAATGGTATATGAAACATCCAGTTTCAAAGTAAGCATTATTGACACTACTGCCAAGGGGGGCCGAGTTGACCACAGTACCCTTTCATGTTCAAATGGTATATGAAACATCCAGTTTCAAAGTAAGCATTATTGACACTACTGCCAAGGGGGGCCTAGTTGACCACAGTACCCTTTCATGTTCAAATGGTATATGAAACATCCAGTTTCAAAGTAAGCATTATTGGCCCTACTGCCAAGGGGGGCCTAGTTGACCACAGTACCCTTTCATGTTCAAATGGTATATGAAACATCCAGTTTCAAAGTAAGCATTAATGACATTACTGCCAAGGGGGGCCGAGTTGACCACAGTACCCTTTCATGTTCAAATGGTATATGAAACATCCAGTTTCAAAGTAAGCATTATTGGCCCTACTGCCAAGGGGGGCCGAGTTGACCACAGTACCCTTTCATGTTCAAATGGTATATGAAACATCCAGTTTCAAAGTAAGCATTATTGGCCCTACTGCAAAGAGGGACCGAGTTGACCACAGTACCCTTTCATGTTGAAATGGTATATGAAACATCCAGTTTCAAAATAAGCATTATTGGCCCTACTGCCCAGGGGGGGCCTAGTTGACCACAGTACCCTTTCATGTTCAAATGGTATATGAAACATCCAGTTTCAAAGTAAGCATTATTGGCCCTACTGCAAAGGGGGACCGAGTTGACCACAGTACCCTTTCATGTTCAAATGGTATATGAAACATCCAGTTTCAAAGTAAGCATTATTGGCCCTACTGCCAAGGTGGGCCTAGTTGACCACAGTACCCTTTCATGTTCAACAATTTCCCATTTCCCCATGCTCATCAAAGCAGATTTCCTGTTACAATTATTACTATTAAATAACTGACTCCTTTAATATTTACTTTACCTTTCTATATTTTAAATATCATTATTCTGCTAAACATGCGTTCCAGCACAATAAGTGAAAACCATGATTTATATCAGACCAAACGTCTACGGATTTGCAGTTTGTAAGAAATACACTTTGATGCACATCTTAAGTTGCTGATTGTTGACAATAGCTGCTCTGATACAGTTGCTAACATGTCCGTCAGCACACTAACATTAAAACCGCACCCATCTTTTACTTTTCAATAAAGGTCTGATGAGAAAGTTGGAATTATTTTTATATGGCCTTATGTTTTCTTTGATGTTATCGTAAGGTACATTATGTTGTCGTATAATGCAGTACGCAGACTTCAGTGTTGCTTTACTACAAAATACACTTCTACCTCAGTAGACCTGGGAAGTATTCAGTCACACTACAGTTTTTGCAATATGACTGTTCATGCCGGCTTAAGGAATGGAGCAGTTAAGTTGAAAAGTTAATTAATTAAATTACAATTAACTCAGAAATTTTGTAATTAAATTAGCCTCACACGTTTAGAAGGTCAATGAAATTAACCTATCTTTTTTCAAATAAAATTTTATTAACTATTAAGTTTAAATAAGTTTTACCAACTAACTAATGAAAACATTAAATGATGGTGGAGTTTTGAGGTAAGCGTAACGTAATCATTCTTTTTTTAATGTAGGCTTGTCAAGCCATATATATCAGGCAGGTATAGCATTAATTGCTCTTAGTCGTTCAGTCAGTTTTGGGGAAGATTTCAACAGCATACCAGCAATGCACTAGATCCTGTTTTTTTGTACTTTTACACTATTATACACGTCTAAAGACTCACACCCCTAAGCTTTGTTATACTTGTCTACAGACTCACACTCCCTAACCTTTGTTATACTAGCCTACAGACTCACACTCCCTAACCTTTGTTATACTAGCCTACAGACTCACACTCCCTAACCTTTGTTATACTAGCCTACATACTCACACCCCTAAGCTTTGTTATACTAGCCTACAGACTCACACCCCCTAAGCTTTGTTATACTTGTCTACAGACTCACACACCCTAACCTTTGTTATACTAGCCTACAGACTCACACACCCTAACCTTTGTTATACTAGCCTACAGACTCACACTCCCTAACCTTTGTTATACTAGCCTACATACTCACACCCCTAAGCTTTGTTATACTAGCCTACAGACTCACACCCCCTAAGCTTTGTTATACTTGTCTACAGACTCACACACCCTAACCTTTGTTATACTAGCCTACAGACTCACACTCCCTAACCTTTGTTATACTAGCCTACATACTCACACTCCCTAACCTTTGTTATACTAGCCTACATACTCACACCCCTAAGCTTTGTTATACTAGCCTACAGACTCACACCCCCTAAGCTTTGTTATACTTGTCTACAGACTCACACACCCTAACCTTTGTTATACTAGCCTACAGACTCACACACCCTAACCTTTGTTATACTAGCCTACAGACTCACACTCCCTAACCTTTGTTATACTAGCCTACAGACTCACACTCTCTAACCTTTGTTATACTAGCCTACATACTCACACCCCTAAGCTTTGTTATACTAGCCTACAGACTCACACCCCCTAAGCTTTGTTATACTTGTCTACAGACTCACACACCCTAACCTTTGTTATACTAGCCTACAGACTCACACACCCTAACCTTTGTTATACTAGCCTACAGACTCACACTCCCTAACCTTTGTTATACTAGCCTACATACTCACACCCCTAAGCTTTGTTATACTAGCCTACAGACTCACACCCCCTAAGCTTTGTTATACTTGTCTACAGACTCACACACCCTAACCTTTGTTATACTAGCCTACAGACTCACACTCCCTAACCTTTGTTATACTAGCCTACATACTCACACCCCTAAGCTTTGTTATACTAGCCTACAGACTCACACCCCCTAAGCTTTGTTATACTTGTCTACAGACTCACACCCCCTAAGCTTTGTTATACTTGTCTACAGACTCACACACCCTAACCTTTGTTATACTAGCCTACAGACTCACACTCCCTAACCTTTGTTATACTAGCCTACATACTCACACCCCTAAGCTTTGTTAAACTTATCTACAGATTCACACCCCCTAAGCTTTGTTATACTTGTCTACAGACTCACACCCCCTAAGCTTTGTTGTACTTGTCTACAGACTCACACCCCCTAAGCTTTGTTATACTTGTCTACAGACTCACACACCCTAACCTTTGTTATTCTAGCCTACAGACTCACACTCCCTAACCTTTGTTATACTAGCCTAAATACTCACACCCCTAAGCTTTGTTATACTAGCCTACAGACTCACACCCCCTAAGCTTTGTTATACTTGTCTACAGACTCACACTCCCTAACCTTTGTTATACTAGCCTACAGACTCACACTCCCTAACCTTTGTTATACTAGCCTACATACTCACACCCCTAAGCTTTGTTAAACTTATCTACAGACTCACACCCCCTAAGCTTTGTTATACTTGTCTACAGACTCACACCCCCTAAGCTTTGTTGTACTTGTCTACAGACTCACACCCCCTAAGCTTTGTTATACTAGCCTACAGACTCACACCCCCTACGCTTTGTTATACTAGCATACAGAATCACACTCCCTAAGCTTTGTTATACTTGTATACAGACTCACACCACCTATGCTTTGTTATACTAGCCAACAGACTCACACGCCCTACGCTTTGTTATACTAGACTACAGACTCACACCCCCTAAGCTTTGTTATACATCTCTACAGACTCACACCCCTAAGCTTTTTTATACTTGTCTACAGACTCACATCCCCTAAGCTTTGTTATACTTGTCTACAGACTCACACCCCCTAAGCTTTGTTATACTAGCCTACAGACTCACACCCCTAAGCTTTGTTATACTTGTCTACAGACTCACACCCCCTAAGCTTTGTTGTACTTGTCTACAGACTCACACCCCCTAACCTTTGTTATACTAGCCTACAGACTCACACTCCCTAACCTTTGTTATACTAGCCTACAGACTCATACCCCTAAGCTTTGTTAAACTTATCTACAGACTCACACCCCCTAAGCTTTGTTATACTAGCCTACAGACTCACACCCCCTACGCTTTGTTATACTAGCATACAGAATCACACTCCCTAAGCTTTGTTATACTTGTATACAGACTCACACCACCTATGCTTTGTTATACTAGCCAACAGACTCACACGCCCTACGCTTTGTTATACTAGACTACAGACTCACACCCCCTAAGCTTTGTTATACATCTCTACAGACTCACACCCCTAAGCTTTTTTATACTTGTCTACAGACTCACATCCCCTAAGCTTTGTTATACTTGTCTACAGACTCACACCCCCTAAGCTTTGTTATACTAGCCTACAGACTCACACCCCTAAGCTTTGTTATACTTGTCTACAGACTGACACCCCCTAAGCTTTGTTGTACTTGTCTACAGACTGACACCCCCTAAGCTTTGTTATACTAGCCTACAGACTCACACCCCTAAGCTTTGTTATACTTGTCTACAGACTCACACCTCCTAAGCTTTGTTATACTTGTCAACATACTCACACCCCCTGAGCTTTGTTATACTTGTCTGCAGACTCACACCCCTACGCTTTATTATACTAGCCTACAGACTCACACCCCCTAAGCATTGTTATACTTGTCTACAGACTCACACCCCCTATGCTTTTTTATACTTGTCTACAGACTCACACCCCTACGTTTTTTTATATTAGCCTACAGACTCACACCCCCTACGCTTTGTTATATTAGCATACAGACTCACACTCCCTAAGCTTTGTTATACTTGTATACAGACTCACACCACCTATGCTTTGTTATACTTGTCTACAGACTCACATCCCCTAAGCTTTGTTATACTTGTCTACAGACTCACACCCCCTAAGCTTTGTTATACATCTCTACAGACTCACACCCCTAAGCTTTTTTATACTTGTCTACAGACTCACATCCCCTAAGCTTTGTTATACTTGTCTACAGACTCACACCCCCTAAGCTTTGTTATACTAGCCTAAATACTCACACCCCTAAGCTTTGTTATACTAGCCTACAGACTCACACCCCCTAAGCTTTGTTATACTAGCCTACAGACTCACACCCCCTACGCTTTGTTATACTAGCATACAGAATCACACTCCCTAAGCTTTGTTATACTTGTATACAGACTCACACCACCTATGCTTTGTTATACTAGCCAACAGACTCACACGCCCTACGCTTTGTTATACTAGACTACAGACTCACACCCCCTAAGCTTTGTTATACATCTCTACAGACTCACACCCCTAAGCTTTGTTATACTTGTCTACAGACTCACACCCCCTAAGCTTTGTTATACTAGCCTACAGACTCACACCCCTAAGCTTTGTTATACTTGTCTACAGACTCACACCCCCTAAGCTTTGTTGTACTTGTCTACAGACTCACACCCCCTAACCTTTGTTTTACTAGCCTACAGACTCACACTCCCTAACCTTTGTTATACTAGCCTACAGACTCATACCCCTAAGCTTTGTTAAACTTATCTACAGACTCACACCCCCTAAGCTTTGTTATACTAGCCTACAGACTCACACCCCCTACGCTTTGTTATACTAGCATACAGAATCACACTCCCTAAGCTTTGTTATACTTGTATACAGACTCACACCACCTATGCTTTGTTATACTAACCAACAGACTCACACGCCCTACGCTTTGTTATACTAGACTACAGACTCACACCCCCTAAGCTTTGTTATACATCTCTACAGACTCACACCCCTAAGCTTTTTTATACTTGTCTACAGACTCACATCCCCTAAGCTTTGTTATACTTGTCTACAGACTCACACCCCCTAAGCTTTGTTATACTAGCCTACAGACTCACACCCCTAAGCTTTGTTATACTTGTCTACAGACTCACACCCCCTAAGCTTTGTTGTACTTGTCTACAGACTGACACCCCCTAAGCTTTGTTATACTAGCCTACAGACTCACACCCCTAAGCTTTGTTATACTTGTCTACAGACTCACACCTCCTAAGCTTTGTTATACTTGTCAACATACTCACACCCCCTGAGCTTTGTTATACTTGTCTGCAGACTCACACCCCTACGCTTTATTATACTAGCCTACAGACTCACACCCCCTAAGCATTGTTATACTTGTCTACAGACTCACACCCCCTATGCTTTTTTATACTTGTCTACAGACTCACACCCCTACGTTTTTTTATATTAGCCTACAGACTCACACCCCCTACGCTTTGTTATATTAGCATACAGACTCACACTCCCTAAGCTTTGTTATACTTGTATACAGACTCACACCACCTATGCTTTGTTATACTTGTCTACAGACTCACATCCCCTAAGCTTTGTTATACTTGTCTACAGACTCACACCCCCTAAGCTTTGTTATACTAGCCTACAGACTCACACCCCCTAAGCTTTGTTATACTTGTCTACAGACTCACACCCCCTAAGCTTTGGTATACTTGTCTACAGACTCACACCCCCTAAGCTTTGTTATATTGTCTACAGATTCAATCCCTAAACAAATGTTATGCCACACTTTAAAACACCTGTTTTTTTGTTTGCAAGTGACAAAATGAGACAAATACATATTTTGCATTTGGGTATTAGCTGATATGTGTATGAATTGTTCCTTTTGTGATACAAGCATGACATTTGACACATACTTATAAAATACATAAACAATAATATATGGCTATAGGGCCATTTCAGAATTTGTCCTGGAAGACGCTCGCGGTTATTTTTTTAAGATGGCCGTAGATAATCTATTTTCCCCATATCTTAATAACTGCATAAAGCAGTCATTTTGGTAAAAAAGATGTGTTTTCACAGTCAAAGATTTCAAATATTTTATTTTTGACCTACCCGACAATCACATCCACCTGTATTTATGTTTGAGAAAAGCATAGCACCATATAAGTCACATGACTTCAGCTGTGTCCCTTCAGCAACAACACCCCTTAGTATGTACACGTGTATTATGTTGTTGTTTTGAATAAACATTCAATCATGTACATATATACATACATATATATATATATATATATATACATACATACATTTATTTACTTATTAATATTATTGCAGTATAATTGGTGTGCTGTATAAATGTTTTAATAATTCTTATTACTAATACCTAATATATTAATTTACACCATTTCATTGCTGTATTTATTTCATATTATTAGTAGTATTATGTTAATACCTTATTATTTTTATCATTATAATTTCTATAATGATATTCTATTTTATGTATTTTAAGGTGTTGTGAAGCGCCATGAACAAATGTGAATCTGGCATTACATCAAATAAAATGTTATTATTATTCATTCATTCATTAACCTGCAGATTCATCCGTCGCTACGGTCGTAGCACGTCTCAGTTCTCGTTCGAGGCGGGCCGTCGGTGCAATGGTGGCGAGGGGCTCTTCAACTTCCGCACGGCCATGGCCGACAAGCTGTTCTCCGACGTCCGCAACCGAACGATGGCGATGCGGGAGAACCAACACGACGGTGACAGCGGAGAGATTATCGTCGAGAACCACAGAAAGCAGTCTCCGGTTCCTCTCGCCATTCCGAGACATGCGGCTAACGCAAAGCCTGCCAACGCGAAGCCAGCCGCGCTCTCACACGTTCCTTCGAAGACTGCCCCCACGAAGTCAGCCCCAGTCGCAGCCCCGAGAACGCCAACCGGCAGCAAACCGGTCCTCACAAAAACGGAGAGTGGGAACGTGATGGAGAAAGTGAAGACATCCCAGGACAACGCCGGCGGCATACCCATCGCTGTGCAGAAGCTCCCGCTCACCGGAAAGTTGTCTGCAGGCAAGGAGAAAGACGACGCCCGCAAGAAATCCCCTGCCCAGTTCGTGCCGTCGGAAAACGACCAAGAAAAACGGATGAAAGACATATCGATGCTACACAAAGAAATGTCAGCAAAATCGGCGAAACATCACTTGAAGACTGCGAAGGACTCGGTCTCCAGCAAGGTCCCCGATGTCTTTCAGCATCCGAAGAAGACGGACACATCCCCGGCGGCGAAGCTCCCTGATCATAACGACGGTTCACGCGGCGTGCCGACTCAGTTGCGCTCTCGGGGGCTCCCAAGGCACCGCTTGAGGCGGACACTGTTGAGTACGACATCGCCTACTCTCCGCCCAATGACAGCGAGTATTCGGAGACGTACGCCGAGATCCCGCAGTGCAGCGTCGCCGTGAACACACCCAGCGACTCGTCCGACAGCTACATGTACTCGGCGGTGGGCCCGGCCGCGCGCGCCGACATAAAGATGTCGGTCGTCGCCGATATGAGTCGCAACCGCTGCCCCGTACCAGCCGCGGCGGTGACAACAGACGGGTCGGGCGACACCTACGACTACCTGGACTTTGTCGGAGTCGCCAACGCCTTGGCGAAGGACACTGATCAAACATCCGGGAACATCTACGGACACTTGTCGATGGCGGAGACGGAAGATGAAAATGGCTACGCAGATCTGGGCTCCCTAAAAGAAACGAGCGCACACAAGAATGGCAAGAAGTAGGAAGATGCCTGTTTAAAGACTGGAGCGAAGTGTTGTTGCCTATTTGAGGACGGGAAACGAAATACGTGTTTGCACATTTAACCTTGCCTATTCAGGTAACTGCAGTTCACCAAACCACTGATTAGTTATCCACATTTTAATTATGAGTATCTTTTTGGTCAGTTTTTGCCTTTGTTACATGTGTAATTCCAACCTATGAAACCATTAGACTTTTCCGCCAGCTACACAAGTGTACGTCGTTAAACTACACGCGGCACAGCGCACTGAGCTTGGCGCGCTGACGTTGTTATATATTTTATTTTGATACTCCATGATTGAACGTGTCGGGTCTAGGTTCATCTTTATTGTTAGGAGCATGCTGATTAAGTGTTTGCTTGTTGTAATATCATTTTGAACACTATTCTGGGTGTAATTACGATACGACAATGCCTAGTATAAGAACATAGCATTCCTGTGCTTCTTGCATTCTTGTCTTCTTAGTTTAAAAAGACTGCTCCAGTTGTTGCCCTCCGATGGCAAGACGGCGGAGAGAGTTGCTTCACGGTCGGGCGGATGAGACTAGCAGACAGTGTGTAGGCCAGCAACGTAGTAACGGACTCCATACACGGATTTAAGGCAGGACAATTAATGTAGAACATGTTAAATCCAGTGTACGTGGTTTCACAGTGTTGCAGCGAGTAACACGTATGACCTTGTTGTCTTCGTGTAGATGTCTAGTTCTCGAGACGGTCTCACACATTCGCAATGCCCGAAAGCGTTAGGCGTTTAGTATCGGGTCAAACCACCCCTACCAGTACGTGGCGTGGGACTTGCGATCCACAATTGCTATTGGCGTAAAGTTCCATTATCCCGTGTTACAGCCACTAAGTGGCGCCACTGTAGCAATGTATTCCCCGTGATACATGGCGACGGCCAAACCAGCCCGCCCATACGTAATGCTTAATGTATTTGTTGGCTTTGCGAACTTACGCGACCGCCTCTCGTGTCACCTGCGAATATCTTTGTCTTGCTCACCCTGTTGTAAACAGTACGCAACATTCGTTGACTGTACTATTCACAGATTCAGCATAGCTAGAGGTAAAATATCAATACTGGCTCTTGTATGAAGGTCCTGATGCGTCTACTCCTGTTTCCCTTTACTTACTGATAACCAGACTTCTTCGTTCTGACCATATATGTATTGATGCGTTCCGTAGGCAGTGTGCTACAACGGTCATCGTCCACAGTTCGCTCTCCACAGGTGATTACGGTGAAAGTGATACTCACCAGAGAAATCGCTTAATGATTAATTAAAACTGCCTGAAGAGAGATGGACGTCGATTCGAGCTTCTCGCGGTATAAATAATAGGAAAGTTGTATAAAGCCAATCGTTTGATGTTATTTGTATATATATTCGAGCGAGTAAGAATCACGGATGTTAGAACTGAAAATACTGACGATATATCTTATTTTCGTATAATATACATATAATATGTGCAGCTCTTGCAAATTGCTGAGTTGTAGTAATTACGATATCCTGTTAATTACATATAACATACACTTATGTGTATTATATGTACCTGCTGATCAATATGTGCCATTACACTGTCCTGTCATAAATACCTGTATGGCAATTACATATAAGTAAGGCTGATTAACATAACATTTGTGTATATATAATATAGTTTGTATTGTTGCCAAACCCCACTGTTTGTATGTTAATACCAACTGGTTGTATACTTGTTATCGGACATTGTTGTAGAGTACGTAATTAAATATTTACACTACGTTTTATGACTTTTAATCTCTACGTACGCTCACGCACACACGCTCCCATACACACACACACACACACACACACACACACACACACACACACACACACACACACACACACACACACACACACATCTAGAATAACATATAAAATGTATAATATAATAAGAATATAATATGAAAGTATGCATTTGTAAATAAATAACTAATATAACAAAGTATCGGCTAAATACTGACTAGACTTATCTATCTAAAATTAAACTATTTGCTGCTTTAAAATCAATATCAAGTAATTAAATAAATAATTAAAACACGGTATAAAATAAACCATGTAGTGGCGATATGTAATAGCTAGAATGAAAATGTTTTATAATAATCTTCAAATGCTTTCTTAGAAAGACGTGTCTTAATCTGAGATTTGAAAAATTCGATTGAGTCAGCGCCACAGATGTACAAAGATGGACCGTTCCAAAGGCGCGAGTATAGAAAATTACTATGGGTGTGTTTTAGTGAGTTGTTATCTGGAGCTTAAAGCTTTATAAATATCGACGAAAATGCGTATTATATGTACCTGCTGATCAATATGTGCCATTACACTGTCCTGTCATAAATACCTGTATGGCAATTACATATAAGTTAAGGCTTATTAACATAACATTTGTGTATATATAATATAGGTTGTATGGTTGCCAAACCCCACTGTTTGTATGTTAATACCAACTGGTTGTATACTTGTTATCGGACATTGTTGTAGAGTACCTAATTAAATATTTACACTACCATGTTTTATGACTTTTAATCTCTACGTACGTTCACGCACGCACACACGCTCCCCCCCACACACATCTAGAATAACAAATACATTTGCCAAAAAATATATTTACATATAAAATGTATAATATAATAAGAATGTAATATGAAAGTATGCATTTGTAAATAAATAACTACTATAACAAAGTATCGGCTAAATACTGACTAGACTAAACTATCTAAAATTAAACTATTTGCTGCATTAAAATCAATATCAAGTAATTACATCAATAATTAAAATAGTATAAAATAAACCATGTAGTGGCGATATGTAACAGTTAGAATGGAAATGTTTTATAATAATCTTCAAATGCTTTCTTAGAAAGACGTGTCTTAATCTGAGATTTGAACAGTTCGATTGAGTCAGCGCCACAGATGTACAAAGATAGACCGTTCCAAAGGCGCAAATATAGAAAATAACTATGGGTGCCTTTCAGTGAGTTGTTATCTGGAGATGGTTTAAAGCTTTATATATCGTCGAAAATGCGCTTTTAAAATCGGGCAAGTTGAACGGAATACATAAGGTACGGGGTGACTTAGAAAGGCTTGGATAATGCCCTGTTTGTTAAAATGCTCTGTCCAGACAATTATGGGGACCACACAGTACATAATTGATGGCTGCGGTTTTCCACTTACTGTATATACGTAAATTATAAATTACTTAAGTTTGTATACGGACAGATAGGGGAACGTATTGTTCGTTTTCAATGTATTTATTAAGGTAATTAAACAGTGATCAAATGGAGCAATCACATCGCTTACACCTGTGTCACAGAATGGCGAGTTTCACGTATATTACAAAACAGTTGGACACTCGGTGAGCCAAAGCCAAAGGTTTCCTTGTCTGCACGTAGACCTGCCAATTATCCTTGGAAATCCGGGAGTCTCCCGGATTGTTGGTGTATCTCCCGAATTTTCTCTGAAAATCTCCAACAGCATCCCCCTCGTCTTCCCGACTGCACTACACCACGGAACATGCTGAGACGTGCTGAATTTCCGGCTAAAATGTTCAACAGCACCCTCTCCCCATCTTCCGATGTCAAGATCCGAGACAGTGCGACACGGGAAGCAATTCTGAACCGCTGATGAATCTCCCGGATTGCAACCAAAAAGTTGGCAGGTACATACTTGTCGTATGGGAATTTATGCTCTTGTGAAATCATACATATAGTGTAGGTCCATTACTGACACACTGTAGACTCGGCTCATCTCGTCCTCCTGGACTCGGATAGAGCCATACGTCTCATTTCACGGCACACTTTCGAGGTTGCTCGGTCCTCGCGGCACACAAAACCAAATGTTACCACATCTACGTGGACATTCTAGTTGTCCACATGGGTGAAAAAAACTTACGATTTTTAACAATTAAAGTAATTCCAATATGCAATTTTTTTTCTTACAAACTATTTCAAATAATGATAAAAATACATTTGAAGTTATACTAGTAAAACATCATCTTTACCATTCGTCCTGTAATGGAGATTATAAACACTGTAATTTTCAAAAAAATTCTCACAAATATGCTACTAACGCTGACAGCGTAGTAAAATATGTATAACAGATAACTGACGACCCGAACTTCCACTCGGCACCCATGGGAACCTTTGATAAGAAAGACGCTTAATGTTTGCATCTATTCTAAAAAAAACAATGACTCCCCGTGTATGTAAGTGACATAAACACGATTGACACGAAGCACTGCTCGGGTCTAACCAAGGAGACCAAATGTCCATCTCTCTTTTTGGTGAACTGCACACCAGACTCTCAAAGACGGAGAAATTCTTAAGGAGATAACGATGTCTACCATTGACCACAACAATATGCACCGACTTCGTTAACACAGAAACATGACACCGAATGTCCAATAGAGAGGTGTTTTTCGGAACTATCACGTTCTTTGATCATTTATCACAATACATGGGACACTTCGTTTCTAATTCCGCGGCACAGTAGGGGCTTTGTGACGGCACGCAGTGTGCCGCGGCACACCGGTTGAGAAGCACTGTTGTAGGCAATAACACAGCCACATAGAACTCGACTCGTACCTAGATCAGTCAGAACAAGTACCTGCCGAGAACGAATGGGGAGTGTGGGAGGGATGGGCAGTGTGGGAGGGAGGGGGAGTGTGGGAGGGAGGGGGAGTGTGGGAGGGAGTGGGAGGGAGGGGGAGTGTGGAAGGGATGAGGGGTGTGGGAGGGAGGGGGAGTGTGAGAGGGATGAAGAGTGTGGGAGGGAGGGGGAGTGTAGGAGGGATGAGGAGTGTGGGAGGGATGAGGAGTTTGGGAGGGAGGGGGAGTGTGGGAGGGATGGGGAGTGTGGGAGGGATGAGGAGTGTGGGAGGGAGGGGGAGTGTGTGAGGGAGGGGAGTGTGGGAGGGATGGGGAGTGTGGGAGGGAGGGGGAGTGTGGGAGGGAAGGGGAGTGTGGGAGGGATGGGGAGTGTGGGAGGGAGGGGGAGTGTGGGAGGGAGGGGAGTGTGGAAGGGATGAGGAGTGAGGGAGGGAGGGGGAGTGTGGGAGGGATGGGGAGTGTGGGAGGGAGGGGGGGTGGGAGGGAGGGGGAGTGTGGAAGGGATGAGGAGTGTGGGAGGGAGGGGGAGTGTGGGAGGGATGGGGAGTGTGGGAGGGATGAGGAGTGTGGGAGGGAGGGGGAGTGTGGGAGGGATGGGGAGTGTGGGAGGGAGGGGGAGTGTGGGAGGGATGGGGAGTGTAGGAGGGAGGGGGAGTGTGGGAGGGATGAGGAGTGTGGGAGAGAGGGGGAGTGTGGGAGGGATGAGGAGTGTGGGAGGGATGAGGAGTGTGGGAGGGAGGAGGAGTGTGGCAGGGAGGGGGAGTATGGGAGAGATGGGGAGTGTGGGAGGGATGGGGAGTGTGGGAGGGAGGGGGAGTGTGGGAGGGATGGGGAGTGTGGGAGGGAGGGGGAGTGTGGGAGGGATGGGGAGTGTGGGAGGGATGGGGAGTGTGGGAGGGAGGGGGAGTGTTGGAGGGATGGGGAGTGTGGGGGGATGGGAGTGTGGGAGGGAGGGGCGTCCCCTAGAGGGAGGTGGGATGGAGGAGTGTGGAAGGGGGAAGGTGGGAGGGAGGGGGTGGGTGTGTGGGGGGAGGGAGAGGGTATGAGGGAGGGGGAGAGTAGGTGGGAGGGAGGGGGAGGGAGGGAGGGATGCGGAATGTGGGAGGAATGGGGAGGGAGGGAGGAATGAGGAGGGAGGGGGAGGGTGGGAGGGTGGGGAGTGTGGGAGGGATGGGGAGTGTGGGTGAGAGGGGAGTGTGGAAAGGAGAGGGAGAGTGGGAGGTAGGGGAAGAGTGGGAGGGAGGGGGAGTGTGGGAGGGAGTGGGAGTGTGTGAGAGAGGGGATTGTGAGAGGGATGGGGAGTGTGGGAGGGATGGGGAATGTGGGAGGGGGGGGAGTGTGGGAGAGAGGGCGAGTGTAGGAGGGATGGGGAGTATGGGCGGGATGGGAGAGTGAGAGGGATGGGGAATGGGGGAGGGATGGGGAGTGTGGGAGAGAGGGCGAGTGTGGGAGGGAGGGGGAGTGTGGGAGGGATAGGTAGTGTGGGAGGGATGGGGAGTGTGGGGGGAGGTGGAGGTGGGATGGAGGAGGAGTGAGGGAGGGGGAAGTTAGGAGGGAGGGGGTGGGTGTGTGGGGGGAAGGAGAGGGCGGGAGAGGGAGGGGAGAGTAGGAGGGAGGGGTGGGTTGGAGGAAGGGGGAGTGTGGGAGGGAGGGGGTGAAAGAACTATTTTTAACCGACGAAAGTAATGATAATGTGTGAGTTTTACTGTAATATTGATCAAATTAAACACGTATGCAGTAGCGCAGTGGTAAGATCTCCGGACTCTTGACTGCGAGAACGCGGGTTCGAATCCTGTGCGTTGGTGTCGAACTTTGGGCAAGTTCGTTTACTCTACATTGCTTCAGTTCAATAAGCTGTATGAATGATTACCTGGCTATAGACAGTGGTGGGTATTGGTGTACGAATAGTCTTCGCGCATTAATTGCAGCCTGGCTGAATGCTTTCCAGAGAAGTCGAGATGGTGTTCGATTAAGCAGGTCTGCCAGTGAGTAAAGTATAAAGCGCTTTGAGCAGTCCTGAGGACTGGATACTGCACTATATAAGACCTTACCTTTCCTTTTTATACGTAGTCAAACTGTTCAAAAATGCTCGTTGTGACATCGTGGGCCAGTCCACTGATCATGACGGGGTAGTTGTTGGATCCAACGTTACATAGTGGTAGGGTGTCACAGGGAGATTTTACATATTAGCGGCGGTTAGCGGTGAAATATCCTGGCGAAAGAGAAACACCAATGTAAAGCTTCCAAAGTACTGCTAACCTAGGATTGAAGTCATGCAATTCCTACCTTTTGCAAGTCATTCTATGAAATATGTCTGCGACAGGTTCCGGGCATTGAATAAAACTGTTGGAACGCTCGTCGCCTCTTGCAAGTGGCTTGGTTGACTCCGTGCTTCGCGGAGTAGGTTTCGGCCGGCCAATCAGATGCGAGCAACAAGTGTGACGTAATGCTATGTTTGAAGGTTACGGTGAAGGAGCCTCTATTTGGACAGGAGGCGTCAGTGAGCGAGAAAATGGCAGTCTACACTGAAGGTTTTTGTCCGCCATTCGGGAGGCAAGCGCATGCGCCTGCGGAACCGGCAGCGCGCGATGTTAGCGTATTTATTCAGTCACCTCATTTCATCAGAATAATCACCAAGTTGTGATGCGTCATATAAAATGAAAAATATTAATGTAATCGTTGACGTGTTTTACCTATCACAATTAAAAATAATGAAATTTGCAAACAAATCACGTAGTAACGTTGCAATTATTTATTGAGCCATTTGGAACTTCTTCGTGTTTCATCAGAATAATCAGCAGGCTATGCCACTTCTTACATAATTAAAATATTGAGGTTATCGTTGAAAATGCTGAGCAATGATAAATGCAAACAACTGCACCTCCTGAGTGGCGGACGAACTGCTTACGTACTTTTCTTTTCTTTGGTTACGGTTGCCAGTTGAACCCGCCAACGCAAACCGAGCAGACGTAGAACTTGAGCGACCAAAGGCAAATGTGCCGTGACTTCACTTGCATTGTTATGCGAGTTTGAACGTTTGAAGAAAGTTGAGCGTGACACAGCAGATTGAAGACGTTTACTGGAAGCGGTGGAAGAATAGTGGCCATGAAGAATCGACATCGAACATTATCGGCGATTGAACACATCACGCCATTTCGTCGCTGCTTTCATATATCATCTCGTCTGCCAGTTGCTGCTGCCACCGCCGCCATGGTTACCGCTCTTGTATCACAAGGTAAGTTGACTGACTTGTTTTTCACAAATAAAAAACCCTGATCAACACAGTGAAGACCACCCCGGGCATTGGCGACCACTGCGTCGTATTTATTGAGTCCTCCCTACGCCCTATCATCAACATGAAAGATACCAGGAAAGTACATATCTTCAGTAGAGCTGACTTTTCCTCCATCAAGAACAAACTGGTGGAATACCTTCATACCTTCACCGAACTGGCAAGTCGCCTCAACAGACAACACGAACGACCTCGGGAATCACTTTAAATCAACATTCCAATCGCCGATCGACGAGCACATACCATCAAAACAGATCCGAGGCAACACAAACTCAAAACCCTGGATCAAGCACCACATGAAGAACATGAGGTAGAAACCAGCCCGATAGCGATACATACGAATGAAAGCCTGTATACAGAAACGTCAGAGAGGCGTATTGGGATTACATCAAAATAAACTTCTTGTTCTTGTTCTTGTTCAATGGCATCATCAACCCACCACCACAAGGTGACTCCCCCTGGCAAACCAGTAACTAGAAGAGATTCTGGGCCTACATCAAATTCCTTAGGCGAGACACCTCATGTATAGCCAAGCTTAGAGATCAGGGTAAGATCTACCCAGTAGCAGCGGACAAGGCAAACATCCTGAACAGGCAGTACCAGTCCTTTTTCACCAATAAAGACCTCAACAACTTCCCATCTTCATCTGGTACTCCCTGCCCTCCGATGCCGAACATCGACATTTCAGAAGAAGCACCAATCCTCATAAGGCTTCAGGTCGTGACGGTGTAAGCCGCTCGTCGACACCAATCCTCATAAGGCTTCAGGTCGTGACGGTGTAAGCCGCTCGTCGACACCAATCCTCATAAGGCTTCAGGTCGTGACGGTGTAAGCCGCTCGTCGACACCAATCCTCATAAGGCTTCAGTTCGTGACGGTGTAAGCCGCTCGTCGACACCAATCCTCATAAGGCTTCAGGTCGTGACGGTGTAAGCCGCTCGTCGACACCAATCCTCATAAGGCTTCAGGTCGTGACGGTGTAAGCCGCTCGTCGACACCAATCCTCATAAGGCTTCAGGTCGTGACGGTGTAAGCCGCTCGTCGACACCAATCCTCATAAGGCTTCAGGTCGTGACGGTGTAAGCTGTTCGTCGACACCAATCCTCATAAGGCTTCAGGTCGTGACGGTGTAAGCCGCTCGTCGACACCAATCCTCATAAGGCTTCAGGTCGTGACGGTGTAAGCTGCTCGTCGACACCAATCCTCATAAGGCTTCAGGTCGTGACGGTGTAAGCTGCTCGTCGACACCAATCCTCATAAGGCTTCAGGTCGTGACGGTGTAAGCTGCTCGTCGCCACCAATCCTCATAAGGCTTCAGGTCGTGACGGTGTAAGCTGCTCGTCGCCACCAATCCTCTTAAGGCTTCAGGTCGTGACGGTGTAAGCTGCTCGTCGACACCAATCCTCATAAGGCTTCAGGTCGTGACGGTGTAAGCTGCTCGTCGACACCAATCCTCATAAGGCTTCAGGTCGTGACGGTGTAAGCTGCTCGTCGACACCAATCATCACAAGGCTTCAGGTCGCGACGGTATAAGCTGCTCGTCGACACCAATCCTCATAAGGCTTCAGGTCGTGACGGTATAAGCTGCTCGTCGACACCAAACCTCATAAGGCTTCAGGTCGTGACGGTATAAGCTGCTCGTCGACATCAATCCTCATAAGGCTTCAGGTCGCGACGGTATAAGCTGCTCGTCGACACCAATCCTCATAAGGCTTCAGGTCGCGACGGTATAAGCTGCTCGTCGACACCAATCCTCATAAGGCTTCAGGTCGTGACGGTATAAGCTGTTCGTCGACACCAAACCTCATAAGGCTTCAGGTCGTGACGGTATAAGCTGCTCGTCGACACCAATCCTTATAAGGCTTCAGGTCCTAAAGGTATAACAGCAAGGATCGTTATAGAATGCGCAATAGAACATCATGTATTGTAAGACTCTTGATGAAGGAACAGTCCCGGACGACTGGAGAAGGGCGAATATTTCAGCAGTCTTTAAGAAGGGGAACCGCAGTTGTGCTGCCAACTACAGACCAGTGTCGCTTACAAGTCTATGCTGCAAGGTTCAAGAACTCATCATCTGCAGCAGCATCGCGCGACACCTGAGCAAGTACAACATTCTTACGGACAGCCAGCATGGCTTTAGACCCCGGCGCAGCTGTGGTAGACAACTACTGACTCTAGTTCATGAATTTGCCTGCAGCACCGACAAATGAAAGCAGACAGACCTCATAATACTGGACTTCGCGAAGGTTTTTGATAAAGTGCCTCATGAGCGTCTGTTCCACTGTAGAGTCCAGGGTAGCACGCTACACTGGATCAGGGCCTTCCTGTCCAACCGCACCCAGCAAATGGTAGCAAATGGCATTAAATCTGACACAGCACCGGTAGTCAGCAGAATACCTCAGGGAACAGTGCTCGGACCCATTCTTTTTCTGATCTTTATCATTGACCTCCCTGATAGCCTGAACTCAAGAACCCGGCTGTTTGCATATGAGATGACTGCATTGCCTATAGGCAAGTAGCATCTATAGAAGATTGTCAGCTTTTCCAGAACGACCTCGACACATTGGCGCAGTGGAAAAGTCCATGGGGAAGCTTGGCCCTAAATCTACGCTACGGAAACGGCCTGACTACGCCTAATTCAAATAAGTTGTATGGTGTCAATTTTCGCAGTGTCATGCTAATGAAAACGATTGGATTGACGTGTCCTGTGTATTTTAAAATATTAATCTGAATATATAAACATGTTTGTTGTGCTAATATAATACACAATTTGGGAACGGATGTAAATATATGCATAATAGTGAAAACGACAAACGTAACATATTATGTGCACGCCGCCTGGCGATTGTATTGGTGTTAGCCTCTTGGCATTGTGAAAATGATTTAAGGTTTACATTGTTATACAATATTGTACGAATTTAACAACGAGTACACTTACGACAAAAAAAATATCAACTACATCGCATTAATATGTCACTGAGATATCTTGTTTCCTATTCATATTGAACATATACTTTGACACTTGCATTGTTTTTATAGTGATTCACAATTAATTACATAAATATTGCATACAATTATCACTAAATAAGGTTTTGACCGTGTCTTGACAGGGTTTTGACCACTTTTCAGGGGAAATGAGCTTGGTTTTAACCAGGCTAAAACCGAACGGTTAAAACCGTTCAACCCTGCACTCCAGTCTTTGGCAGAACTCGACCGAATCATTTCCGCTATTACCTCCCCCTTTCTACGTGAACCAACACTTTTAAAAACAGTTTCTTTCCTCGTACCATTCCTATCTGGAACTCCCTCCCACCCAGTGTAGCAGAATCTTCCGCCTTGGCATCCTTTAAGAGGGAGCTCATCTCTCATATATTTTGAATTACATAGTCAGTGTCGGGCAACCAAAGTAGGGTAGATGATGGACTGGAGCTATGTCGGTCTGAGGATATCCTCGGGGGCCTCTACGGTTTCGCTAAACATTTCATTTTCAAACCTCGATCCTGTTTTTTCTTACAAAATTATGTGATTGCGTTGAAGCAATGTAGTTAAGCAATTGTTGTTATTGCGTTTCCAGGTGTGCGAACAGACGAGTCACGTTACCGCCGTCTCGCCCTCTCAGCCGCAGCCACCGTATCGATCGATTTTGCCGATAACACGAGATCTGTGCTGTATCCGATTGTGATTCTGGCCAACCCTGAAAATTCCGCCTATCCAACTTCGCTACGATCACCGAAGGGCGGAATCTCTCGCAAATTTGTTGCTGCCGCCGCCGGTAATATCACGACCTCTACACCGCCTCAGGCCATGAGGCCAAATCCGTCGCCAACACATGTATCCGCCGTTGCCGCCTCGATAGAATCGGTATACCGTACGGCCGATATCCAACGGCTCCGCTCCGTTAGTCCTGTCCATGTCCAGTTTACATTTTCGTGGGATCACCATGACACACGGTGTCAGAACCCAGTATATGTTCAGTGTTGTTTAGTGTTTTGACGAGACAATTGTCTAAGGGGAACCGTGGTAATTGTCGGATGAGAACCAGGCTCAATCGGCTGAATCGCCCCCTAAAAAGGGCGTGCGGTCGACCTGGTGCTTGTGGTGGTTTGTGGACGGGACTACGTGTTGCCTGTTTGTTCGACTTACGTGTCTGTTATGTAAGTTCTATGTTTTGTTCGATTTGAGGAGGAAGTCTAAAGTCGCCGAAACGTTCGTGTCGCAACATGAACGTCAAAACAAGACCTTGCAACAGAACAATGAATGTTGCATTATTACGGATAATTTAGTTCTGAAACGTTGGACCGCTGAAATAAAAACGATGGATAATACGTTCATATGGCCACTTACATGGCGTCATGAGAAAACATGCTTATTTCCGTTCAATAAAATTTTCAAAACGTTTAATTATGCTTATGTTGTATTTATTTATCGCTCAGTAGTGTGTTCTATCAAAAATACAACCCATATCCCTCACAATATATAATGGTTAATAAAAATAAAGTATGTGGAAATAACGTTAAAATCCACGTACCCACCATAAAAACATCAATGTATAAAAGTCGACGTAATTGATGCAAGATTTAATATTCGCAACTGGCGATGGCAAAACATTCGAAATGACCTTGTGATTGATACACCCGCAATACGTTTGTTATCAATCACGTAACTATGACGTCACCATCCGGACGTCATTCCTGCATTGAGCAAGCGTTAATATTTTTGTAGTGGTGAGTGGCGCCTCTGTTGGTGAATGTAGTATCACCCATGTATATCCACGCAGCCTGTGCTGTAAATTGGAGACCGTCCTGTGATGGGGCATTAGTGTAAAACTAGTGAGCAGTCATTTTTTTATTAGAGACTGTTTTTTTGAGATGACGACTCACTTTAAAATTAACGTTAGTGAGAAAAACTAGTATTTAAAAATTGTGTACGTTAGTAATACTTTGATGCGAGAACAATTCCACGACAGTGTATCTAAATCCGCCCAAGCTTGGTAGTCATTATCTCTGTAGAGGAAAGCATTTCAAACGGTACATACGTTTTAGTCGTAAAGATGTTGTGACTGCCTCCGTCTTGCCGTGGCCTTCCCTTCCATGTACCACCCCGTTTGTCACCTTCCTGGAATATGCCCGTTATCTGATGGCACCCAGAGGCCACTTACTTTATTTGTTATTTAGTTCTTTGTAGGACTTAGGGTCTGCAGTTGTATTCCGTCTAGTCTAGCATTCCATTTAGCTTGTCCATACACATAAGGACGTTCTCATCCCGATCTTGCATTCTTCGATTCAGTTCGTTGATATTCTCGTAGTTTTCAGCCTTGTATGTACGATTTGCCACCCAGTAATTGTCTATTGTGTATGAGTATTTTGCTCCCATCTCCTCACAATGTACGGAGAAAAATCGAGACTTCAGCTAGAGGCCTTCATTTGATGAAGTTGACGATTTTCACAGATTCTGCTTATTTTTTTATTTTAATTACCAGAGATGCCGTGGCACACCAGTGTGCCACGACACACCGATAGAGAAGCTCTGAGAGAGAGTTATGTGGTTATGAGGTTCGAATCGATAAGTGAGATTCTTCCGAGAGGTCCGTTGGCTCGGCTACGACCTTCACATAGGTATGGACGCCTCGCGTGCCAACTGACGGGCTTTCGAGTGTTTCGTACCGGACGCATTGTTGCCTTGTGGTGCTGGTAGAAGGTGCCTCGTACTCGTTCACGCGCTGGTCGTCAACGGCTTGGGTCGCTTGCCGCTGTGGACGAGTCGGAGCGCGCTGGCTCGGCCGCTTGACGGCGGGAGATGCCGAGGAGTTGGTTGGCACAAGACCCTGTCTTGTCATCAGGGCGGTCTTCAAAGAATGAGCCGTTGTCGTCTTGAATTTGAAGAGGCCTTCACCGCTGGCAGCTCGCCGACCCACCTCGACGAGGAACAGGTCCTGGTCACACCCGTATCGGCGGATGACACTGCAATTACACGTTAACAATAAACATGGACAATTTATCGGTCCTGGAACGAATGGCTTCACGTTGTCCTAAACGCTAATGCAAGGTTTTACACGTTGTATAAAAGGTAAGTTCTATGGCGCAGTGTTCAGTCACCACCCAGCGCTTTACGATTCACACTCTGGCAGACCTGTTCATTTAATTACCTTCTCAACTTCATTGGAAAGCATTCAACAACGACACTGAAATCACCGCACGATGACTGTCCCTAGACAGATATCTACACAGGTACTCACTGAGTGAACTGCAGCAATGTGGAATGAAGGAATTTGTCCAAGGTACGAAACGACAACAAGAGGACTCGAACCGGGAATCTCTTAATTGAGATTCCGATGCTCTGACTATATATTTAATGAAAAGTGTAAACCTTTATGATCTGGTGAAAACAGTTTATATAATGAAAAGTAGGCGATTGTGATGACGACTAAATTAACAGTGACGTTTACTTGACGGCGACTTAAATACAGCGACAGACATTGACAGTAGATCCGTGTCTTACTTGTAAGGCCAGAGTTGCAGAACTGCTTCCGAAGTTGGGTCTTCCAGTTTTATGCAGGTACTGTCAAAGTGAAGTTGATATTCCGCTGTGTTAAGTTTGCAGCGTCTCGACGCCTCTGTTTCCTCGACTTCCACCATAAATATCCATTCTAAAACAGGATTAGCAAGCAGTCACTTATATACCATATAGTTGTTATTTAATCAGGTAATATTAGTAAAGCTAATAAATAGAGTAGTGAATAATCGACAAGGACTCGTGGAATGTTCAAATTGTGATCAAATGGACATTGGATGCCGTAACCATTGTGTTTTAACCATAATATGTCATTGCAGTTGGCCGCCGTAGTCAAACTACTAAACGCGTGTGTTTTATGGGCAAGGCATTTGGTGGTGATAGTTTGAGTGAATTTTTGTGTATGTCTTTGTGTGTGTGTGTGTGTGTGTGTATGTGTGTGTGCGTGCGTGCTTGCGTGCATGCGTGCGTGTATGCGTGCGCGTGTATGAACATATTGCTTGTGAGAAGGAGAAGGGTCCTGATCCAACCTTGTGATGTCTGCGCCGACGAAGTCGTTGAGACGTTCTCATAGCAGACTCGTTGCACTGCTGGTGTCTGCTTGACATCAGTTTGTCCTCGAGCCAGTGTACGATCATCGACTACCAGCGTAAAAGGTAAATGTAAGTTGCTACAATACGCAGTATCCAGTCTTTTAGACTGTTCACAGGGCTTTACACTTTGCTCACTGTTAGACCTGTTCAACAGAACACCACCTCGACTTCTATGGGAAGCAATTTGCCACCACGCCCCACATTTTACTAAAAGCGGTTACGTTACGAGATTTGTTAACATAGGCTTGTGGACTCCTTTACTTTATATACTATTCCGTTCCAAACCGTGAACAATTATTATATTTTCATGATTATATAATAATATTGTGTTCACGTCTAGCAAAACAGTTTACTACACACAATTATATTAAATCTGCATTTCCATATTGGAATTATAACTATTTGTATTTAAATGTAGGAATGTGTTAATGTTTCTCGATCAACCAGAAACTGTCTGAGATATTATGTGAATTCCACCACGCAAAACGAGTCACGCTGAGATACAGACCAATATGGTATACATGCGGTCGCAGTTGGATGTTTGGGAGTCTGAAGTGTTGACATTTTGAGAGCCGAAATAGGGTGCAGTTGGAGGTTGATAGGAGCCACGGTCAACAATGTAGCTAGAGATATTTTGGGAGCTTCAAGGGGTGTGCGGTTGGAGCTTTTGGTTTGATTTTATGAGCCTGCAGTCGCATGTCGAAAAACGCACCAGTTCAACCACGCTGCGGACGTGTAGTGATGTATGCAGACCTACAATAATGTAATAGAATAAACACGGTTGTTATTTGTAAAATATGTGTAAGATATACTGTACCACTCAACGCTTTAAGATCGGCAGCGATGTTCTCGTAGCATACGCGTTGCACCCCAGAAGTCTTTGTACTATTGGCTTCAGTTGTGTCTTCTGTGTGTCTTTGCTCGGAAACCAGCGCAGTGCTGTCAGTAACTAAAACAGAACGAGTGGTTGCGTGTTCACATTCTTCGAAGTTCTTGGAGTACATGGTTTAATAACATTGGATTTGCGGTGTAATGTCTTTGGTGATTTGAGAGGGAGCCTGACATAATCTTTACTTCCGATATTAATGATATACTAATTACAGGTTTGATTTACATTGAGCGTAACAAGTTAGGCCTACTTCTGATATTGATGATGTATTAATTACAAGTTTGAGAGACACAATGTATAAAACCTCAAGCTGTTTTTCACCAGCCTATTTTCATGTGTAGCCCATCTGCTCAGTGTTTGCCAGGAGGTCCCTCGGCTAAGTATTCTTCGGCCGGCCTCTTTTTCTCTTGCCATTGGGATTTCATGTTAGCGCTTGTCTGGTGATGCTTGACGCTGGTTTCCGGAGTGTGTGGCCAATCCATCCCCATCTTCTTCTTCTGATCTCATCCTCGGAGGCGGTTGGTGTGTATACCTCCACAAGTCACCGTTGCTGATCGTGTCTGACCAGTGGATCTGGACGATTTTTCTTAGGCAGTAGTTGGTGAAGGTTTTGCACTCTGTTGATCGTGGTGTTCGTTGTCCTCCACGTCTCGCCTCCATACAGTAGGACTAACTTGACATTGGAGTTAAACAGCCGGATTGGTCGCTAGGGGGCGTGGCATAATGTTTACTTTTCAAAATGTATCCTTCGTTTAATGTTCAATTATAGCATACTAATTATTTTGAATAGATTACTTTTAATATTATGTAACTTGTAATGCGCTACAGAATCAAGAATTCAACCACAAGCTAAGTATATTTAAATTAAAAGCATATTTTAACAAGTTTTGGTCCAGTCATATTCAACTTAATAAAACCGGCGTTAAAGCCGTTATGATTATCGCTCACTTTCGCCGGTCGGCAATGTTCAGTTTTTTGTTTGTTTAAATGTTGTCGTTTGTACCAATTATACTGTTAAATGATGAAGTTACAAAACATGCTGCCTGTGAGTTTTTTCAATTGACCTTTTAGATTACTATTGGCATTTTATATTATTACAATAAATACGGTATTTAAAATGGAATCATGGTGCGGTTAATGGCATTGTCCCATTGAGTGATTGATACTACAGTTAGTTTCTGCCTATCTAAGACTAAGGCTACGGCTGACTGAGTGAATTATAATAAATATAAATAGTTCTTCCTCCCTTAATAGGCCTGTAAGTCTCAATTTAGTTACCGGAGTTGGCCCCGGTTCAACATTTTCTAATTAAATAAAGTAGGCTTTATTGTTAAAATTGAGACTCTACTGATCTAGTAAATATAATTTAGTTTTTACTTACGGCAGTTACGCCGTAGGCTTAGCCTTAGCTCTGGGTTTAACATTCTTTACTATTTATTATCTATATGATATAAAATGATATGGTTTTGGTCTATTATTTTCTACTAAATATGATAATAATCTAACATAATTATGTCACCATTATTCCTATTTGGTGTTTTCTGCTTGTCTTGTTCTGTTGTTGTAAGGGACATCGATTTTGTTTTATGCAAACCATTGAGATCTAATCATTTTAATGTGCTTTTTCCTAATCACACTAAAATTCATCATTCTATTTCAATTTTGCATAGTCTGCCATGTCTTCATGTTTGTTATAATAGAAAGTTACTGCCTATCCCCCGCTCTACGCCTACATTGAAATTAGCAATAATTTTATTACTAGCAGGAGACGTAAGTCTCAATCCTGGGCCATCTGTTAGACGAAACATTCGGGTGGCCACTACAAATGTTCGATCTGTACGCGATAAGACAGCCTCACTTTGTGATTTATTAATTTCAAAGAAAATAAACATTCTAGCTGTAACTGAGACCTGGCTTAGACCACATGATACACATGCATGCATTGCTGATGTTTCCCCTTCTGGTTACACCTTTCACCATCGACCACGTTTAGTCGGCCGTGGAGGTGGTGTTGGCTTTTTTATATCACAGCAGTTCAAAGTTAAATTACATTCTAACCCTGAATACTCTAGTTTTGAGTCCATCTTTGCTGAAATTTCAGATTCTTCTTTCTCCGCACACTTTGTTTGTATCTATCGCCCTCCAGGACATCCTGCCAATTTCTTTGAAGACTTTCAGGATATGTTGGAAAATCTGGCAGTCATTCACCCAGAATTTTACATTCTTGGTGATTTTAATCTACATTTGGATATACCTTCTTCAACTACAACTACGTTTGATGATATTCTGGCATCATTTGATTTGAAACAACATGTTACCTTTTCGACACATATACATGGCCATTGGCTTGACCTCTTGATAACCCGTTCAACTTGTAATAATATCCAAGCACCTACTGTTTCAGATGGGTTATCAGACCACCATACTGTCATTGCCAATATTAATGGTTCTATAGCCCCTTTACAATCGAAACACAATGTGTCTTACAGAGCCATTCATAGGATTGACATTACAGCTTTAATGGCTGATATCCTTATATCTGACCTTATCACGGATCAAAAAAAACATCTATCTGACTTATATAAACAGTACTGTCAAGTACTCAATGCACTACTTGACAAACATGCACCTATAAAATCCAAATGGGTGTCAGAAAGGCCACCGGCTCCATGGATGACTTCCGAAATTATACTATCTAAAAGGCGTCGTCGTTATTTAGAGCGTGTATGGCGCAAATCACGCTCACCATTAGATAGATCGCGTTATTCTAAGCAATGTCACCTCTGTAACAGACAAATGGCTAAAGCTAAATCAGATTATTTTACAGATATGGTCATAAATAAGTCTGATAATCCGCGTCAGTTATGGAACTGCATCAATAACATTCTACACAGACGGCCTACTCCATCGTTACCTGATCATGTGTCAATTAAGTCTCTATGTGATTCGTTCTCTAGTCACTTCAAGAATAAAATCAGTATCATTCGTTCTGCTTTCCCACGTCATAATATAAGTAATGTCAGTGTGGACTTTCCACAAGTAAATTCTCCACTTGTATCATTTGAACCTGCAACAGTTGATGAAGTTAGGAAAATAATTATGTCCTCCCCAAATAAATCTTGTGCACTTGATCCATTTCCAACAATACTGCTAAAAGCATGTCTCGATACACTAATTGGACCTATAACAAATATTATAAATGCATCACTTTGCTCTGGCTGTTTTCCTGATGATTTTAAATACGCCCATGTCACACCACTTCTTAAGAAGTCATCTCTGCCTAAGCAAGACCTAAACAGTTATAGACCTATTTCTAATCTCAGCTTCATTTCCAAAATACTAGAAAAGGTTGTAGCAAGTCGTATAAGGTCTCACATTAGCACAAATGTCTTAACTAATGTGTCACAATCAGCATATAAGCAGTTTCATTCAACAGAGACTGCCCTTTTAAAGGTTCATAATGACATTACCTTGAACATTAATAATGGTAAAGTGACTGCACTTACCTTACTAGATCTCTCTGCCGCGTTTGACACGATTGATCACAGCATTCTCATTGAACGCCTATTAAAGTGGTACGGCATATCTGGCACAGCTCTAAGCTGGTTTTCTTCGTATCTAACTGATAGATACCAAACTATAAAGATTGGGAACTGCTTTTCAGCTGCACTGCCGGCTTTATTTGGTGTTCCCCAGGGTTCTGTTCTTGGGCCTTTGCTTTTTACTCTTTACACCACGCCACTAAGCTCTGTTATACAAAAACATAACTTAGATCATCATCTTTATGCTGATGATACTCAGATCTACATTTCGTTGGCTACCCCGGATACAAATCGCTCCCTTAACCAACTTAGTGATTGCCTTCAAGATATCTTCCATTGGATGACTGACAGCAAGTTGAAATTAAATGCAAATAAAACTGAATTGATCATTATTGGTACTCGAATGCAGCGTTGTAAACTGGATGTTTTTTTCCCTACGCGTATTTTGAATCAGTACATCACGCCAGCAACCTCGGTGCGGAATCTAGGAGTAATCTTTGATAGAAACTTCAATTTCCGACAACATATATCTCAAACATGTCGCTGCTGTTTTTATCATATTCGTGATCTTCGCCGTATTCGCCGGTATATGTCATTTTCTGTTGCTAAGACTATTGCAACAGCGCTTGTTAGCAGCAGAATTGACTATTGCAATTCCCTCCTTTATAATATCGCTAGCAAGGATATCACAAAACTTCAGCGTGTCCAAAATTGTCTAGCAAGAGTAGTTACAAGATCTCCTCGTTTTTCTCGCTCTGTGCCACTTTTGAAGTCTTTACATTGGCTTCCTGTACGATATCGTATAATTTTTAAGATCTGTACCATTACATATCAGGCACTGTCCAGTAAGCAACCATCTTATTTGCATTTATTGCTTACTCCTGTAAGAAAATCTATCCAGCTTCGATCATCTAGTTCTGACCTACTTTTTGTTCCTAGAGTCAACACTAACATTGGAACTAGGGCTTTTTCTGTTGCTGCACCAACTCTTTGGAATATGCTTCCTCTTAGTGTTAGATCAGTTGAAAATATTACAAAATTCCGTCGTCATTTAAAAACGTATCTTTACAACCTTGCTTATCCACCTTAGCTCCCTAGCGCCTTGACCCATCTGTTGACAACTGGAAAACTACTTATGGACTTTGAGATTGACTAACCCTTTTGTTTTGATGCGCCTCTGAGCTTGGTTTCCAAGGATTTAGGCGCAATAGAAGTTATATTATTATTATTATTATTATTATCTTAGTGTGTAATGACAACACTTTGGAGCTCCAGGTGTACTTGAGCTGTAGAAATGCTCCTCTCGCCTTGCCAATCCTTGCTCTTACATCTGCGTCTGTTTTTCGATGACACGGCCCAGGTAGGTGAATGCCTCTACCTCTTCAAGTGCCCTCCCTTCTAGCGTGACTGGGACAGTGCTGGCTGTATTAACAATCCAATCAATGAACAGGAGAAAGAGGAACGGGGACAGCAGGCAGCCTTGTCTATTTCTATTCTTCACTTCAAAACGACTCATGTGCTGTCCTCCATTACTCTGCAGCCCGTTTATTCACAGCTGCTCTTGATCAGGATTACCAGTTTGGTTGGCACTCCATAATGTCATAGTACTGGATATATCTAAAAGAACACATTTGCATGGAAATTAACTATCCTGAAGAATGTTCAGCAAAACGATATATCTTATATTCTGAGGTGCCAAGCTATTTTATGAACAATTCAGTTATTTATTTCTTGCCCAGTGTGCATGACACCTACTACAGAACGAAACAGGTCTGTCTTGCAACATGTAGCCAATGTGTTCGACCAACCTGGCGGTGATTGAGACACGACCGACGTCTTCTTGCCCGTCGGGACATTCTCGTAGCAGACCCGCTGCGCTGCTGGTTTGACCGTACTCGTGGCGGTTGTGGTGTGGACTATGTTCTTCTGGTCACAAGTCATAGACATGTACAGGTCTTCGACTTTGCCATGCTCTGTGTTCTGCAACGCTTGCACAGCGTCCTGCACTTCGGCATTCAACTTGACGGCCATCGGAGTCTTGAAACTGAAGAGGCCCTCACCACTGGCACAGCGACGGCCGGCCTCAAAT
>OZ023206.1:5801594-5875759 GCA_963995525.1 Escarpia spicata | reverse complement strand
CAGACAGACATACATACAGAGAAAGACAGAGACAGACAGACAGACAGACAGACAGACAGACAGACAGACAGACAGAGAGACAGAATTGTGTGCGTGCGTTCGTGTGTGTGTAAGTGTGCAATCTGTGTCCACACAGTTCAATCTCGCAACACTGTATACGTCTCTATTGATGGCCAATCAACTTGATTGCCATGTTGACTATACTGGAGAGATTTATGATATTCTTGTTAGTAATATTTTTCGTACTATGTTATTATGTTAAATAATAAAATGCTGTACACCAGTGTGTTGCTTTGTGTCAGCACACTGTACACCAGTGTGTTGCTTTGTGTCAGCACACTGTACACCAGTGTTTTGCTTTGTGTCAGCACACTGTACACCAGTGTGTTGCTTTGTGTCAGCACACTGTACACCAGTGTGTTGCTTTGTGTCAGCATACTGTACACCAGTGTGTTGTTTTGTGTCAGCACACTGTACACCAGTGTGTTGCTTTGTGTCAGCACACTGTACACCAGTGTTTTGCTTTGTGTCAGCACATTGTACACAAGTGTGTTGCTTTGTGTCAGCACACTGTACACCAGTGTGTTGCTTTGTGTCAGCATATTGTACACCAGTGTGTTGTTTTGTGTCAGCACATTATACACCAGTGTGTTGCTTTGTGTCAGCACATTGTACACCAGTGTGTTGCTTTGTGTCAGCACACTGTACGCCAGTATGTTGCTTTGTGTCAGCACATTTTACACCAGTGTGTTGCTTTGTGTCAGCATACTGTACACCAGTGTGTTGCTTTGTGTCAGCACACTGTACACCAGTGTGTTGCTTTGTTTCAGCACACTGTACGCCAGTGTGTTGCTTTGTGTCAGCACACTGTACGCCAGTGTGTTGCTTTGTGTCAGCACATTGTACACCAGTGTGTTGCTTTGTGTCAGCATACTGTACACCAGTGTGTTGCTTTGTGTCAGCACACTGTACACCAGTGTGTTGCTTTGTGTCAGCACACTGTACGCCAGTGTGTTGCTTTGTGTCAGCACACTGTACGCCAGTGTGTTGCTTTGTGTCAGCACACTGTACGCCAGTGTGTTGCTTTGTGTCAGCACACTGTACACCAGTGTGTTGACTCACACCAAAACATATCAACTTTATCAAGCGAAAATGACGTTGCTGGGATTTCTTGTACACAAAATCTACATGGTCACAAAATGTTCTCCAAGGACTAAGTGTTTAGTTTTAGCTATGTTCATTTAAGAAACCTGTGTTTAATCTCGGGGCCACGACCGTACACTAGTGACTTGGCTAAGTCCCGCGGCAGGTTGTGAGGCCGAAACGACACGGTCAGTATTTCGGATGTTTATTCACTAGCATGCATTTTTGTTCTGTTCGTTGCGGTTCATATCCCAGGAGGAAGACCCCACTAACAGCTGTTGAACAACGTTGCAGTGGCGACGCCAAGGCTGAACACCCGAATAGAGGATGCACCACCAAGAGACAGTCACACTACACATTCTCGATAGTCTGACATTTTAATAACGTCTATTGCGACTATCACTTCCAAATATAGTCACCCTAGCATGCTACTTACAGAAGAAGGTACATCGCTGGTCAGTAACAGAGTCGCGCCTCCTGAATATTAATATGATATGTATCTGTCCAGTACTTTCATTTTTGTGGCATGTCCCATTTAACACGATGTACGATAAATATCCCAACCACACGTCAAGGCAACTACATTAGCATATGTCGTATAAGCACATCCTTGTACATTATATAACTATGGTGAATGTGTGTACACCGTGCATACACATCACCCACATAATGTGTGTACACTGTGCATACACATCACCCACATAATGTGGGTACACCGTGCATACACATCACCCACATAATGTGGGTACACCGTGCATACACATCACCCACATAATGCAGCACACCAGTCCACCCGTCCAACACAGTGATCCGTATTTACGAAGAATAGGTACTTAGGATTTACTCACATTACCAGTGCCGCTGAGGAGAACGTGTAGGATGCACTTATCCATAGCACTCTCCCCAACTATCTCGCTGTGGCTGCCTAATCCATTCTGGAATGCGTTCTTTGTAAACTACACGTCAAACGATCCGGCTACCACACTTCTACTCAAGATATGATACATCCGAGTTGTGTGCATTAGGTCGATATTTAAATATCAATGCGCAGTCTGACTTTGATGTCACGGTTGACTGCCTAAGTTAGTTATTTGCTCGTACCCCCCCTCTCTATCTCTCTGTCTCTCGCACTCACTTACTCACCCACTCATTCTCTCTCTCTCCCCTTTCTTCCATCTCCCTTTTCTCCTCCTCTCCTCGTTCTCCTTCTCTCCCCTTTCTCCCTTTCCCCTTTCTCCCTCTCTCCCCTTTCTACCACTTCCCTTTCCCCCTTCTCTCCCTGTTCTGCCCCTCTCTCCTTTCTCCCTCTCTCCCGTTTCCCCCCTCTCCCTTTTCTCCCTCTCTCCCCTTTTCCCCCTCTTCCCTTTCGCCCACTCTCCCCTTTCTCCTTCTCTCCCTTTTCTTCCCGTCTCCCCTTTCTTCCCCTCTCCCCTTTCCCCCTCTCCCCTTTCTCCCTCTCTCCCCTTTCTTCCCCTCTCCCCTTTCTCCCTCTCTCCCCTTTCTTCCCCTCTCCCCTTTCTTTCCCCTCTCCCTTTGTCCCTCTCCTCTTTGTCTCTCTCTCCACTTTCTTCCCCTCTACCCTTTATTCCCCTCTCCCCTTTCTTCCCCTCTCCTCTTTCTCTCTCTCTTCCTTTTCTCCCCTTCTCCCTCTCTACCCTTTCTCCATCTCTCCCCTTTCTGACCCTATCCCCTTTCTCCCTCTCTACCCTTTATTCCCCTCTCCCCTTTCTTCCCCTCTCCTCTTTCTTCCCCTCTCCCCTTTCTTCCCCTCTCCCCTTTCTTCCTCTCTCCTCTGTCTCCCTCTCTCCCCTTTCTTCCCCTGTCCCCTTTCTTCCCCTCTCCCCTTCTCCCTCTCTCCCCTTTCTCCCTCTCTCCCCTTTCTTCCCCTCTCCCCTTTCTTACTCTCTCCCCTTTCTCCCTGTTCACTCTCGCCCGGTCTTTCTGTCGTTAACATAGAGATGTATGAAATGCCACAGTCGAACAAATAACTGTGCAGACACTTTGACTTTAGAGCGGCATCGAAATATATGAGTGTGACGGAACATGTGGGATATCATCAAGTGTGTTGCCGTGGTGCAGTGGCTAGAGCTTCCGACTCTCGACCGAGAGAACCCGGGTTCGAATCCTGTGCTGCATTGTCGAACCTTGGGCACGTTCGTTCACTCTACGTTGTTCCAGTTCACTCAACTGTATGAGTGAGTACCTGGCTATAGACAGTGGTGGATATTGCAGCATGGCTGGAAGCTTCCCAGAGAAGTCGAGATGGTGTTCGATTGAACATGTCTGCCAGGGAGTAAAGTGTGAAGCGCTTTGAGCAGTCCAGTGGACTGGATACTGCGCTTTATAAGGACTTACCTTTTAAATGTCATAGACAGACATACATACATAGTTGTCTATTCATCCAATTGTACAATATGGTATTATAATAATAGTGTACATTATCGTATAACAGTAACAGTAGCAATGTGAAGTTCCAAATGGTGCCGTAGTGAATGTACAACTTGGCTACGGGAGACTCCTATTAAGACCAAACAGTCGCAGTTTGATATACATATAAGAGACATCTGAAATTGGCGGCCAACTCCGTCTGAGATGGTCCGAGGTCTAAATTGGTTTGATGATATATAAATATTGTTTATGGTAAGCTTAAGCTATCATACTGGAATGTCCAGCGTGCAATTCTGTTCCTAGTTTCATGCACCCAGAAACACCTGATGCTTAGTACACTTGCTTTGTGCCAACATTCTATCGCCCACGGACTGTGCCTTATGTCGCGGCAGTACAGCTCGTCACGGTACTGCACACGACGCACAACACAACGGTGGCAAACATCTCCACCGAGGACAAACTCCATATAGGCAGTCAACCGTGGCGACTTGGCTTATTCATATTTAAATAGTAAACTACACCAGGCAACCAGGAAGTTCCTACGATCATACCTTTTTGTGTAGTCGATGAAGTGTTTGACTGGCAGTTCGCTAATAACTAGTTCAGGAATGACTCGTCAGCGGCACTCGGAAGGTACGTGAAATCCCAGTCTGAGTCAACAGTGACCTACACAGGATTGATGTTTATTCTTAGAAACCACAGTCGTGATTCACATAATGTATTCTGTAATGCATGCGTGGGTCTCCTTGTGTTGTACTTTGCACTTACTAAAATACACCGCTTAATGGTAGATCACAGGCCTGTGGTCCAAGGAAGGTTCGTGGTCGTGTGAGGTGCGTTCATGTGAATAGAATGTCACGGGGTTCAGTATATATAAATTATTTATATTCATGTCAGGGTTGTTCAAAATAAACCATATTCATGTAATGGGTGTTCAAAATAGATATATTTATATGAAGGATGTTCTAAATAGAAATATTCATAGCATATATGCTCAAAATAGAAATAATCATATCATGGGGTTTCAAAGTAGAAATATTCACACGAGGGGTGTTAAAAATATAAATATTCATATGAGGGGTGTTAAAAATAAAATTTTAATACCATGGAAATTCAAAATACAAATAGTCACATGATACATTATCAAAACATAAATATTTTTATCACGAATGCTCAAAATGTAAGTACTCAAATTCAGGGTGTTCAACATAAAATATTCACATCAAGGATGTTCACCATAAAATATTCACATCAAGGATGTTCACCATAGAAATATTCACATCAAGGATGTTCACCATAGAAATATTCACATCAAGGATGTTCACTATAGACATATTCACATCAAGGATGTTCACCATATAAATATTCACATAAAGGATGTTCACCATAGAAATATTCACATCAAGGATGTTCACCATAGAAATATTCACATCAAGGATGTTCACCATAGAAATATTCACATCAAGGATGTTCAACATAGAAATATCCATACCATGGATGTTCAGGATATAAATATTAATATCATATGCTGTCACATTCGCTAATGCACTAGTCCTAGTATAGTTAGATGCTAGATTGTTCTAGCTGGCTACAGAACTGTGATTACAGGTTTTTGCTAATTTGAAAATAGTTGCTGACATAGACAAGTTCGCAGCTACGACACATATCCCAGAAAATATTTATCAATAATCCGGACACAAATTCTATGTCGAGGCTGAGAACTGGCAGAAGCGATTCTACGTCCTGCGTGGCTTCACTGCGACCACGAAAGCTCGACTTGAATGTTACACGACTGAGTCGACCTTCAAATGCCAGCAACGGGCAGAATATACGTACTGCTTCGACGACATCGCTGATATAAGTTACAGAGAAAGGCCAGGTGCGAGTTCCGAATACAAACATTCTTGTGAGATCCGATGTAAAAAGAAGGTATGTCAAAGTGTATTGTTTATTATAGTGTATTGTCGTTATTTCCGCGTATAAGTTTTGGTGTAACGTTCGCTGTGTCGTGTGGCCTACCATCTACTGTTCCGTGCACCAAGGCTAGCTTGCTGCTGTTGGAAACATATAATTAAGTAATAACAACAACAATAATAATAATGATGTACTTCTAAAGCGCTAGCCGGAAAGCGCAAACAATCGGAATCATTACGAGAATAATAAAGAGAGACGCGCAAATGTAGTCATCGTGGAGCGCAATAGCTAAATGCGTGAGAAATGGTGGTGTCGACTAGGAATGTGTTTTGGTGTTGCACATTCAGCATAAAATTATATTACATTTTAGCTTGCGTTTGTGAAACGCAGTAGCGCAGTGGTAAGAGCTCAGGACTCTCGACTGAGATAACCCGGTTTCGAATCCTGTGCGGAGGTGTCAAACCTTGGGCAAGTTCGTTTACTCTATATTGCTTTAAGGTGCAAATGAATTTAAGGTGCAAATTAATCTTGGAGTGCATATTTCTTCAGTTTGATTGCTGAAGATGGTTTTTGTTTCAGATGATTTTAAAGTAATTAGTAGGTCGTTTCAGATGGTGGGTGCAGCTACAGAAAAAGCCCGCTTGTCTTCGATATCGTTATGCACTTAGTTTTAAAGTAATTAGTAGGTCGTTCCAGATGGTGGGTGCAGCTACAGAAAAAGCCTGCTTGTCTTCGATATCGTTATGCACTTAGTTTTAAAGTAATTAGTAGGTCGTTCCAGATGGTGGGTGCAGCTACAGAAAAAGCCCGCTTGTCTTCGATATCGTTATGCACTTAGTTTTAAAGTAATTAGTAGGTCGTTTCAGATGGTGGGTGCAGCTACAGAAAAAGCCCGCTTGTCTTCGATATCGTTATGCACTTAGTTTTAAAGTAATTAGTAGGTCGTTCCAGATGGTGGGTGCAGCTACAGAAAAAGCCCGCTTGTCTTCGATATATGCACTTAGTGTTTAGGAATAACACGTTGTTGTGAGAAACATTATCCGACTTGTCTGGGCAAAGAAAGACGCAGGAGATTGATTAGCCAAATAGATTGTTGTTATATTCCAAACCCCAGCTATCATTTTTAAGTTAAATATTATTAAAAGGTGTGATTACTTTTACTCGCCATCAAGCAAATTATTTTGTTCAAAGGTTCTCGTGTTTTCTGCACCAACCCCTGGCGAAATGCAAGGATGGGTGATGGCGATGATGTCACTGAAGTTTGAGTCCGATCAACGAAAAGAGCAAACGACCAACGAAGTTCCTCGCCAAAATGTCATATATGAACCACTTGGCATTGGTACGTGCGTTGTGCTCTGATACAGTGTTCTACTGTCGCTAGTCGTCAGAAGGTATACAGATGAGTTTAACATACAGAGAATGTAATGTTGATAATTGCAGTACTTTGTTTGATGTTCCTTTGATAATGGCTGTAAGTTAAATAATTATCAGTATTGAGAATTGCCAAAGAGATGCTGTCCAGGCGTTCTAACAAATAACATTATTATTAAATTATTACATCGTGTGTATATGACGGCGCATAAACTACAACCTTTCATTGTAGTTTAATTATTGATTTTGGACTTTTGTAACATTTTTCTAGCATCTCGCCTGACGGTCCTGGTGAACATAGAGGCCACGGACGCTTCAAAACGATGTCGTCTTGGAGATGTCGAATACCTTCTTCACGTCTGTCGGTCCGACATGATCTTGATGGATTCAAAGTCAAAAGGAATGAAACAACAGTGGGAGTACAGGTGTCGTCTTCGCCTGCATATTTCCTTGATCTTTCCCTGGCGAGTTCGTGCATAGAACTGACATAAACCCGCTGTTCGTGTGATGCGCTGAGCTTGGAATTCTTATTCAGAACACGGTATTCGAAAGCTATTGTCAAATCAAAATTAATAAAAAAAGACGTAACTAATGGACAATTTCACTGAATAGCTGAAAAAGAATATGGCGTGTTTAATCGGTATTTGAATTAAGTACATCAATTACAAAAATAAAACAGAAATATGCAGTTTTTCAAACTTAATTATGCGTGATTGTGTGCATACACAGGAAATATAAATGTGTGTAACGTTGCGTGACCGCCATATCTTCTTCACATCTTTGCAGTTCAACTATGTTCATTAGGCGTCATACAGCAAGACGCAACACATGATATTGTAATAAGTTACCAACGTCATGTAGCCTACCTACTTGCAAGTTTCTGTTTCTCTTAGGGGGAAACGAACCTTACAGAAAACATATAGGACCTACAGTCATATTAAAATTACAAATTAATATAAGGGTGGCAAGTCGTATTCACGTAAAGCCTTTGTATCAAATTGAATATGTCACTCTTTGATAATAAATTATCTATGGACTGTGTATTTGCAGGTTCATACGTACGTACACGTGCAGCCCGTCCGTGTTCTCATTTGAGGCCGGCCGTCGCTGTGCCAGTGGTGAGGGCCTCTTCAGCTTCAAGACTCCGATGGCCGTCAAGTTGAATGCCGAAGTGCAGGACGCTGTGCAAGCGTTGCAGAACACAGAGCATGGCAAAGTCGAAGACCTGTACATGTCTATGACTTGTGACCAGAAGAACATAGACCACACCACAACCGCCACGAGTACGGTCAAACCAGCAGCGCAGCGGGTCTGCTACGAGAATGTCCCGACGGGCAAGAAGACGTCGGCCGTGTCTCAATCACTGTCAGGTTGGTCGAACATATTGGCTACATGTGGCAAGACAGACCTGTTTCGTTCTGTAGTAGGTGTCATGCACACTGGGCAAGAAATAAATAACTGAATTGTTCATAAAATAGCTTGGCACCTCAGAATATAAGATATATCGTTTTGCTGAACATTCTTCAGGATAGTTCATTTCTATGCAAATGAGTTCTTTTAGATATATCCAGTACAACGACATTGTGGAGTGCCCACCACACTGGTAAGCCTAATCAAGAACAGATACGAATGAACAATTCAGAGTAATCCATGGTAGACAAGGCTGTCTGCTGTCCCCGTTCCTCTTTATCCATTGATTTGATTATGAAGAAGTGCACAATGCAGAGGAGGAATGGAATCCAGTGGATACTACGGACACAACTGGAAGACCTAGACTTCGCCAACGATCTGGCACTGCTGTCCCACAGCCACCAGCAGATATATGACAAGACAACATAACTGACAACCATCTCCTCAACATCCATAAACGAAAGACGAAAATCCTAAAGGTTAACACAGCCAGCACTGACCCAGTCACGCTAGAAGGGAGTGCACTTGAAGTGGTAGAGACATTCACCTACCTAGGCCGTGTCATCGATAAACAGGGCGGCACAGACGCAAATGTAAGAGCAAGGATCTGCAAGGCGAGAATAGCATTTCTACAGCTCAATAACACCTGGTGCTCCAAAGTGTTGTCATCACACACACACACACAGATCCGGCTGTTTAACTCCAATGTTAAGTCAGTCCTATTGTATGGAGGCAAGACGTGGATGACAACTAACACCACCATCAACTGAGTGCAGACCTTCATCAACAACTGTCTAAGAAGTATCCTCGAGATCCACTGGCCAGACACGGTCAGCAACATTGACTTGTAGAGGAGGACACAAAAAAACTGCCTGGCGAGGATGAGATCAGAAGAAGATGGGGATGGATTGGCCACACGCTCCAGAAACCAGCGTCAAGCATCACCAGACAAGCGCTAACATGGAATCCCCAAGGTAACAGAAAAAGAGGCCGGCCGAAGAATAGTTGGCCAAGGGACCTCCTGGCAAACACTGAGCAGATGGGCTATACCTGGAAACAGCTGAAGAGAAACAGTTTGAGGTTTTACACATTGTGTCTGTCAAACCTGTAATTAATACATCATCACTATCAGAAGTAGGCCTAACGGGTTACGCTCAGTGTAAATCAATCCTGTAATTAATATATTAATATCCGAAGTAAAGATTATGTCAGGCTCCCTCTCAAATCACCAAAGACATTACACCGCAAACTCAATGTTATTAAACCATGCACTCCAAGAACTTCGAAGAATATGAACACGCAACCACTCGTTCTGTTTTAGTTACTGATAGCGCTCCGCTGGTTTCCAAACAAAGACACACAGAAGACACAACTGAAGCCAAGAGTACAAAGACATCTGGGGTGCAACGTGTGTGCTATGAGAACGTCGCTGCCGATCTGAAACCGTTGACTGGTACAGTATATCTTACACATATTTTACATTTTACAAATGACAACCGTGTTTATTCTATGATATAATTGTAGGTCTGCATACATTGATACACGTCCGCAGCATGGTTGAATTGGTGCGTTTTCTTACATGCGACTGCAGCCTAATCAAATCACACACAAAACTCCAACTGCACCTCCTTGAAGCTCCCAAAATACCTCCAGCTATATTGTTGACCGTAGCTCGTATAAACCTCTACCTGCACCCTATTTCCAAACGTCAACACTTCACACTCCCAAACATCCAACTGCGACCGCATGTATACCATATTGGTCTGTATCTCAGCGTGACTCGTTTTGTGTGGTGGAGGTCACATAATGTCTAAGACAGTTTCTGATTGTTCGAGAAACATTAACACTTTCCTACATTTAAACACAAATAGTTATAACTCCAACATGGAAGTGCAAATACTTTATATAATTGTGTTAGTAAACTGTTTTGCTAGACGTGAACATAATATTATTTATATAATCATTAAAACATAATAATTGTTCGCGGTTTGGAACTGAACTGTAAAGGAGTAATAAAGTAAAACGACTAAAGTAAAGGACATGCCTGTGTTAACAAAACTCGTAACGTAACCGTTTTTACTCAAAAGTGGGGCGTGGTGGCAAAATGTTTCCCACAGAAGTCGAGGTGGTGTTCCGTTGAACAGGTTTAAGAGTGAGCAAACTGTAGAGCCCTCTGAACAGTCTAAAAGACTGGATACTGCGTTTTGTAGCAACTTACATTGACCTTTTACGCTGGTAGTCGATGATCGTACACTGGCTCGAGGACAAACTGATGTCACGCAGACACCAGCAGTGCAACGAGTCTGCTATGAGAACGTCTCAACGATTTCGTCGGCGCAGACATCACAAGGTTGGATTAGGACCCTTCTCCTTCTCACAAGCAATATGTTCACAAACGTGCATGTATGCACGCACGTGCGCGCGCGCGCACACCCACACACACACACACCCACTACAATAACTTGGTTAATTAATTGTGCGTTGAATACCACACATTAGTTGCGCGAAGATCCTGTAAATAATATATCACTGAGCAAAGATGGTTGGCTTAAAATTCACTCAAACTATCACCATCTAATGCCTTGCCCCTAAAATACACGCGTTTAGCCACCAACATCGACTTAATAGAGTCATCCGCAATGACACATTAACACGTAGTGGTTACGGCACCCAATGTCCATTTGAGCACAATTTGAACAATTTCACGAGTCCTTGTCGCTTATTCGCTACACTACCTGTTCAGTTTTGCTAGTATTGCCTGATTAAATAACAACTATATACACCTGTATAATAAATAAGTGACTGCTTGCTAATCGTGTTCTAGAATGGATTTTTGTGGTGGAAATCGAGGAAACAGAGGCGTCGAGGCGCTGCAAACTTAAGACAGCGGAATATCAACTTCATTTCGACACCGCCTGCATTAAACTGCAAGACCCAACTTCGGAAGCAGTTCAGCAACTCTGGCCTTACAAGTGAGACACGGGTCTATCGTCAATGTCTGTCACGGTAGTTAAGTCGCCGTCAAGTCAACGTCATTGTTAATTTAGTCGTCATCACAATCACCTATTTTGATTATATAAACTTGTTCAAGACAGGTTATTTAAACTACACGGCATGTTTTCACCAGCTCACAAAGGTTTACACTTTTCGTTAAATATATAGTCAGAGCATCGGACTCTCAGTTGGGAAATTCCGGCTTCGAGTCCTCTTGTTGCCGATTCGTACCTTGGACAAATTCGTTCACTCCACGTTGCTCCAGTTCACTCGGTGAGTACCTGTGGGGATATATGTCTACGAACAGTCTTCGTGTGGTAATTTCAGCTTCGTTGCTGGGAAGCATGAAGTTGAGACGAAATTGGAATGAACAGATCTGCCAGAGAGTGAATCATGAAGCATTGTGGGATGAACTAAGGACTAAACACTGCGCCATAGAACTTACCTTTTATACAACGTATACAATCGTCCATTAGCGTATAGGACAACGTTAAACCATTCGTTCCAGTTCTGATCAATTTTCCATGTCGATTGTTAACGTCTAATTGCAGTGTCATCCGCCGATACGGGTGTGGCCAGGACCTGTTCCTCGTCGAGGTGGGTCGGCGCGCTGCCAGCGGTGAAGGCCTCTTCAAGTTCAAGACGACAACGCCTCATACGTTGAAGACCGCCCTGATGACAAGACGGGATCTTGTGCCAACCAACTCCTCGGCATCCCCCGCCGTCCAGCGGCCGAGCCAGCGGCACGCGACCCGTCCACAGCGGCAAGCGATCCAAGCCGTTGACGACCAGCGCGTGAACGAGTACGAGGCACCTTCTACCAGCACCGCAAGGCAACAACGCGTCCGGTACGAAACACTCGAAAGACCGTCAGCGGGCACGCGAGGTGTCTACACCTATGTGGAGGTCGTAGCCGAGCCAACGAACCTCTCGGGAGGATCTCACTGACCGATTCGAACCTCATAATCACATAACTCTCTTTCAGTCCTTCTCAACCGGTGTGTCGCGGCACACTGGTGTGCCGCGACAATCTCCCAATTGTGCCGAGGCATCTCTGGTAATTAAAATAAAAAAATAAGCAGTAGTGTGAAAATCGTCAACTTAATCAAATAAAGGCCTCTGAAGTCAAGAATGTTTGAGCTGAGCAATGAGCTTCAAAAATCGTTGTTGTTGCGTAAGGAATTGCAGCATATCCATGTGTGGCAAGACAATTACTGGGTGGCTAATCAGACATACATGGCTGACAACTTCGAGAATATCAACGAACTGTATCGAAGAATGCAATGTCGGGATGAGAACGTCCTTACGTATACGGACAAGCTAAATGGAATGCTAGACTAGACGGAATACAGCTACAGGCCCTAAGTCCTACAAAGAACTAAATAAAGTTGGCTCTGGGTGGCATCAGATAACAGGAAGCATATTCAATTTTTAAGTACTAGTTTTTCTCACTAATGTTAATTTTAAAGTGAGTCGTCATCTCAAAAACAGTCTCTAATAACAAAATGACTGCTCACTAGTTTTACACTGAAGCGCCATCACAGGACGGTCTCCAATTTACAGCACATTCTGCGTGGTGATACTACATTCACCAACAGAGGCGCCACTCACCACTACAAACATATTAACGCATGCTCAACGCTTGAATGACGCCCGGATGGTGACGTCATAGTTACGTGATTGGTAGCAGACGTATTGCGGGAGTACCAACCACAAGGTCGTTTCGAATGTTTTGCCATCGTCAGCTGTGAATATTAAATATTTGGCATCAATTACGTCGACGTTTTATACGTTGATGTTTTTGTGGTAGGGTACATGGATTTAATGTTATTTCCACATACTTTATTAACCGTTATATTGTGAGGAATATTTTAAATAGAACACAATACTAAACGATAAATAAATACAACATAAGCATAATTAAACGTTTCGACAATGTTATTGAAGAAAATAAGTATGTTTTCTCATGAAGCCATGTAAGTGGCCATAGCAGCGTATTGTCCATCGCTTTTATTTCAGCGGTCCAACATTTCAGAACTAAATTATCCGTAATAATGCAACATTCATTGTTGTGTTACAAAGTCTTGTTTTGACGTTCTCGTTGCAACATGGACGTTTCTGCGACTTTAGACTTCCTCCGCAAATCGAACAAAACACACAACACAAACATAACAGACACATAAGTCGAACAGACAAGCACGATTTTGTCCCGATCGAAAACCTCCAAAAGTACCAAGTCTGGATAGACAACAAGCGAAACCAGTCTATTGTACGCCCTTTTTAGGGGGCGATTCAGCCGATTGGGCCTGGCTGCCATCCCACGGTTCCCCTTAGAATATTGTCTCGTCAAAAAACTAAGCAACACTGAACATATACTGGGTTCTGACACCGTGCGTCATGGTGATCCCACGAAGATGTAGACTTTACATGGACAGGACTAACGGAGCGGAGCTGCTGGATACCGCCCGTACGGTATAGCGATTCTATCGTGACGGCAACGACGGACACATGTGTTGGCGACGGATTTGGTCTCGTGGCCCGGGGCGGTGTAGAGATCGTGATATTACCGGCGGCTGCAGCAGCAGCGAATTTTACGACAGATTCCGCGCGTCGGTAATCGTAGCAAAGTTGGATACGCGGAATTTTCAGGGTTGGCCAGAATCGCAATCGGATACACCACAGATCTCGTGTTATCGGCATAATCGATCGATACGGTGGCTGCGGCTGAGAGGGCGAGACGGCGGTAGCGTGACTCGTCTGTTCGCACACCTGGAAACGCAATAACAACAATTGCTTAGCTACTTTGCTTCAACGCAATCACATAATTTTGTATAAAAAAAGAAAAGGATCGAGGTTTGAAAATGAAATGGTTAGTGATAAGCGAATGTTTGCAAAGGCGTTGCGTCAAGTGTCGCATGTTGCTGCTGCAGATGATGAGTTCTTGAACCTTGCAGCATAGACTTGTAAGCGACACTGGTCTGTAGTTGGCAGCACAACTGCGGTCCCTCTTCTTAAAGACTGCTGAAATATTCGCCCTTCTCCAGTCGTCCGGGACAGTTCCTTCATCAAGAGTCTTACAATACATGATGTTCTATTGCGCATTCTATAACGATCCTTGCTGTTATACCGTCAGGACCTGAAGCCTTATAAGAATTGGTGTCGATGAACAGCTTCTTGACGCCTTCTTCTGAAATGTCGATGTTCGGCATCGGAGGGCAGGGAGTACCAGATGAAGATGTTGTTGAGGTCTTCATTGGTGAAAAAGGACTGGTGCTGTTTGTTCAATATGTTTGCCTTGCCCGCTGCTGGTGGATAGATCTTACCCTGATCTCTAAGCGGGGCTATACATGAGGTGTCTCGCCTAAGGAACTTGATGTAGGCCCAGAATCTCTTCTAGTTGCTGGTTTGCCAGGGGGAGTCACCTTGTGGTGGTGGGTTGATGATGCCATTGAACAAGAACAAGAAGTTTATTTTGATGTAATCCCAATACGCCTCTCTGACGTTTCTGTGTACAGGCTTTCATTCGTATGTATCGCTCTCTGTGTGCCTGCGAAGCAGATGTCTTGCACTTCCTGTGAAGACGGGCTAGTTTTTACCTCATGTTCTTGATGTGGTGCTTGATCCAGGGTTTTGAGTTTTTGTTACCTTGGATCTGTTTTGATGGTATGTGCTCGTCGATCAGCGATTGGAGTGTTGACTTAAAGTGATTCGAGAGGTCGTTCGTGTTGTATGTTGAGGCGACTTGCCAGTTCGGTGAAGGTATGAAGGTATTCCACCAATGTGTTCTTGGTGGAGGAAAAGTCAGCTCTACCGAAGATATGTACTTTCCTGGTATCTTTCATGTTGATGATAGGACGTAGGGAGGACTCAATAAATACGACGCAGTGATCGCCAATACCCGAGGTGATCTTCACTGTGTTGATCAGGGTTTTTTATTTGTGAAAAACAAGTCAATTGGCGGCAGCAGCAACTGGCAGACGAGATGAACCATGAAAGCAGCGACGAAATGGCGTGATGTGTTCAATCGCCGATAATGTTCGATGTCGCTTCTTCATGGCCACTATTCTTCCACCGTTTCCAGTAAACGTCTTCGATCTGCTGCATAGCGCTTTCTTCGAACGTTCAAACCAAAGACCGCATATCAATACAAGACGGTGCAGCGAGCGCTATCTCGAAGAAAGTACGTAAGCATAAAAGATATAAATAAATAAATAATTGCAACGTTTCTACGTGATTTATTTGCAAATTTCATTATTTTGAATTGTGATAGATAAAAAACTTAAACGATTACATTAATCTATTTAATTTTATATGACGCATCACAGCTTGGCGATTATTCTGATGAAATGAGGTGACTGAATAAATACTGCCATTTTCTCTCTCAGTGACGTCACCTGTCCATATAGAGGCTCCTTGGTCCATATAGAGGCTCCTTGGTCCATATAGAGGCTCCTTGGTCCATATAGAGGCTCCTTGGTTCAAACTCGCATAACAATGCAGGTGACGTCACGGCACATTTGCCTTTGGTCGCTCAAGTTCTACGTCTGCTCGGTTTGCGTTGGCACGTTCAACTGGCAACCGTAACCAAAGAAAAGAAACGTACGTAAGCAGTTGGTCCGCCATTCTGGAGGCGCGCCAAGCCACACCACATGTGCCCAGAAAATGCAGTTGTTTGCATTTATCATTGCTCAACATTTTCAACGATAACCTCAATATTGTAATTATGTAAGAAGTTGTATAGCCTGATGATTATTCTGATGAAACACGATGAAGTTCAGATGGCTCAATAAATAATTGCAACGTTTCTACGTGATTTTTTTGCAAATTTCATTATTTTGAATTGTGATAGGTAACAAATTGTGATAGATAAACAACGATTACATTAATATATTTAATTTTATATGACGCATCACAGCTTGGTGATTATTCTTATGAAATGAGGTAACTAAATAAATACGCTAACATCACGCGCTGTCGGGCGGGCAGGCGCATGCGCTTGCCTCCCGAAAGGCGGACAAAAACCTTCAGTGTAGACTGCCATTTTCTTGCTCAGTGACGCCTCCTGTCCAAATAGAGGCTCCTTGACCGTAACATTCAAACATAGCATTACGTCACATTTGTTGCTCGCATCTGACTGGTCGGCCGAAACCTGCTCCGCGAATCGACGAGCTTTCCAACAGTTTATTCAATGCCCGGGACCTGTCGCAGACATTTTTCATGAAAGGATTTGCAAACGGCAGGAATTACTTCAATCCTAGGTTAGCAGTACTTTGGAAGGTGGAAGTTGCTTTACATTAGTGTTTCTCTTTCGCCAGGATATGTCACCGCTAACGCCGCTAATATGTAAAATCCCCCGGTGACACCCTACCGCTATGTAACGCTGGATCCAACAACTACCCCGTCATGATCAATGGACTGGCCCACGATGACACAACGTGCGTTCGTTTGACTACGTATAAAAAAAGGAAAGGTAAGGACTTATATAGCGCAGTATCCAGTCCTCAGGACTGCTCAAAGCGCTTTATACTTTACTCCCTGGCAGACCTGTTCAATCGAACACTATCTCGACTTCTCTGGGAAGCATTCAGCCACGCTGCAATTAATGCGCGAAGACTATTCGTACACAAATACACACCACTGTCTATAGCCAGGTACTCATTCATACAGCTTATTTAACTGAAGCAATGTAGAGTAAACGAACTTGCCCAAAGTTCGACACCAACGCACAGGATTCGAACCCGCGTTCTCTCAGTCAAGAGTCCGGAGATCTTACCACTGCGCTACTGCATACGTGTTTAATTTGATCAATATTACAATAACACTCACACGTTATCATTACTTTCGTCGGTTAAAAATAGTTCTTCCACTCCCTCCCTCCCACACTCCCCCTTCCTCCAACCCACCCCTCCATCCTACTCTCCCCCTCCCTCCCACCCCTCCCTCCTACCTTCCCCCTCCCACACTCCTCCTCCATCCCACCTCCCCATCCCTCCCACACTACCAATCCCTCCCACACTCCCCATCCTCCCACATTCCCCATCCTTCTCACACTCCCTCTCCCCCCACACCCCCTCCCTCCCACACCCCTCCCTCCCAGACTCCCCCTTCCTTCCACACTCCCTCTCCGTCCCACACTCCCCCTCCCTCCCACACACCCCTCCCTCCCATACTCCTCCTCCATCCCACACTCCCCTTCCCTCCTACACTCCCCCTCCCTCCCACACTCTCCATCCCTCCCACACTCCCATCCCTCCCACACTCCCCCATCCTTCCCACACTCCCCATCCCTCCCACACTCCCCCATCCCTCCCACACTCCCCATCCGTCCCACACTCCCCCTCCCTCCAACACTCCCCACCCTCCCACACTCCCCCTCCCTCCCACACTCCCCCTCCTTCCCACACTCTCCATCCCTCCCACACTCTCCATACCTCCCACACTCCCATACCTCCCACAATCCCATCCCTCCCACACTCCCCCATCCCTCCCACACTCCCCCATCCCTCCCACACTCCCATCCCCCCACACTCCCCATCCGTCCCTCACTCCCCCTCCCTCCCACACTCCCCCCCACACTCCCCATCCCTCCCACACTCCCCCTCCCTCCCACACTCCCCCCCCACACTCCCCATCCCTCCCACACTCCCCCTCCCTCCCACACTCCCCCCCTTCCCACACTCTCCATCCCTCCCACACTTCTCATCCCTCCCACACTCCCCCATCCCTCCCACACTCCCCATCCCTTCCACACTCCCCTCCCTCCCATACTCCCCATGCCTCTCACACTCCCCATCCCCCCGCACTCCTCTCCCTCCCACACTCCCCATCCCTCCCATACTCCCATCCCTCACACACTCCCCTCCCTCCCACACTCCCCATCCCTCCCATACTCCCCCTCCCTCCCATCCTCTCACCCCACTCCCTCCCACACTCCCCCTCCCTCCCACCCCCGTCCCTCCGTCACACACTCCCCACCTCTCACCCCACTCCCTCCCACACTCCCCCTCCCTCCCACGCCCATCCCTCCCTCACACACTCCCCTTCCACCACACTCCCCCTCCCTCACACACCCCCACCCCTCCCATACTCCCCCATCCCTCTCACACTCCCCTCCCTCACACACTCCCCACCCCTCCCACACTCCCCCTCCCACACTCCCCCTCCCACACTCCCCTCCTCCACTCCCCCTCCCTCCTCCACTCCCCCTCCCTCCCACCCGCGTTCCTCCCTCACAAATTCCCCACCCTCCCACACTCTCCCTCCACCACACTCCCCCTCCCTCCCACACCCCCACCCCTCCCACAGTCCCCCTCCCACAGTCCCCCTCCCACACTCGCCCTCCCTCCCACACCCCACACCCCTCCCACACTCCCCATCCCTCCCACACTCTCCCTCCCTGCCACACTCCCCAACCCTCCCACACTCGCCCTCCCTCCTACACTCCCCATCCCTCCCACACTCCCCATCCCTCCCACACTCCCCCTCCCTCCCACACTCCCCATCCCTCCCACACTCCCCATCCCTCCTACACTCCCCATTCCTCCCACACTCCCCCTCCCTCTTACACTCCCCCTCCCTCCTACACTCCCCATCCCTCGCACACTCCCCATCCCTCTCACACTCCCCATCCCTCCCACACTCCCCCTCCCTCCCACACTCCCCCTCCCTTCCTCCCCCTCCCTCCCACACTCCCCCTCCCTCCCATCCTCTCCCTCCTACCTTCCACCTCCCACACTCCTCCTCCATCCCACCTCCCCATCCCTCCCACACTACCAATCCCTCCCACACTCCCCATCCTCCCACATTCCCCATCCTTCTCACACTTCCTCTCGCCCACACCCCCTCCCTCCCACACCCCTCCCTCCCAGACTCCCCCTTCCTTCCACACTCCCTCTCCCTCCCACACTCCCCCTCCCTCCCACACACCCCTCCCTCCCATACTCCTCCTCCATCCCACACTCCCCCTCCCTCCTACACTCCCCCTCCCTCCCACACTCTCCATCCCTCCCACACTCCCATCCCTCCCACACTCCCCCATCCTTCCCACACTCCCCATCCCTCCCACACTCCCCCATCACTCCCACACTCCCCATCCGTCCCACACTCCCCCTCCCTCCCACACTCCCCTCCCTCCCACACTCCCCCTCCCTCCCACACTCCCCCTCCTTCCCACACTCTCCATCCCTCCCACACTCTCCATACCTCCCACACTCCCATACCTCCCACAATCCCATCCCTCCCACACTCCCCCATCCCTCCCACACTCCCATCCCCCACACTCCCCATCCGTCCCTCACTCCCCCTCCCTCCCACACTCCCCCCCACACTCCCCATCCCTACCACACTCCCCCTCCCTCCCACACTCCCCCCCACACTCCCCATCCCTCCCACACTCCCCCTCCCTCCCACACTCCCCCCCCACACTCCCCATCCCTCCCACACTCCCCCTCCCTCCCACACTCCCCCCCTTCCCACACTCTCCATCCCTCCCACACTTCTCATCCCTCCCACACTCCCCCATCCCTCCCACACTCCCCATCCCTTCCACACTCCCCTCCCTCCCATACTCCCCATGCCTCTCACACTCCCCATCCCCCCGCACTCCTCTCCCTCCCACACTCCCCATCCCTCCCATACTCCCATCCCTCACACACTCCCCTCCCTCCCACACTCCCCATCCCTCCCATACTCCCCCTCCCTCCCATCCTCTCACCCCACTCCCTCCCACACTCCCCCTCCCTCCCACCCCCGTCCCTCCGTCACACACTCCCCACCTCTCACCCCACTCCCTCCCACACTCCCCCTCCCTCCCACGCCCATCCCTCCCTCACACACTCCCCTTCCACCACACTCCCCCTCCCTCACACACCCCCACCCCTCCCATACTCCCCCATCCCTCTCACACTCCCCTCCCTCACACACTCCCCACCCCTCCCACACTCCCCCTCCCACACTCCCCTCCTCCACTCCCCCTCCCTCCTCCACTCCCCCTCCCTCCCACCCGCGTTCCTCCCTCACAAATTCCCCACCCTCCCACACTCTCCCTCCACCACACTCCCCCTCCCTCCCACACCCCCACCCCTCCCACAGTCCCCCTCCCACAGTCCCCCTCCCACACTCGCCCTCCCTCCCACACCCCACACCCCTCCCACACTCCCCATCCCTCCCACACTCTCCCTCCCTGCCACACTCCCCAACCCTCCCACACTCGCCCTCCCTCCTACACTCCCCATCCCTCCCACACTCCCCATCCCTCCCACACTCCCCCTCCCTCCCACACTCCCCATCCCTCCCACACTCCCCATCCCTCCTACACTCCCCATTCCTCCCACACTCCCCCTCCCTCTTACACTCCCCCTCCCTCCTACACTCCCCATCCCTCGCACACTCCCCATCCCTCTCACACTCCCCATCCCTCCCACACTCCCCCTCCCTCCCACACTCCCCCTCCCTTCCTCCCCCTCCCTCCCACACTCCCCCTCCCTCCCATCCTCTCCCTCCTACCTTCCACCTCCCACACTCCTCCTCCATCCCACCTCCCCATCCCTCCCACACTACCAATCCCTCCCACACTCCCCATCCTCCCACATTCCCCATCCTTCTCACACTTCCTCTCCCCCACACCCCCTCCCTCCCACACCCCTCCCTCCCAGACTCCCCCTTCCTTCCACACTCCCTCTCCCTCCCACACTCCCCCTCCCTCCCACACACCCCTCCCTCCCATACTCCTCCTCCATCCCACACTCCCCCTCCCTCCTACACTCCCCCTCCCTCCCACACTCTCCATCCCTCCCACACTCCCATCCCTCCCACACTCCCCCATCCTTCCCACACTCCCCATCCCTCCCACACTCCCCCATCACTCCCACACTCCCCATCCGTCCCACACTCCCCCTCCCTCCCACACTCCCCTCCCTCCCACACTCCCCCTCCCTCCCACACTCCCCCTCCTTCCCACACTCTCCATCCCTCCCACACTCTCCATACCTCCCACACTCCCATACCTCCCACAATCCCATCCCTCCCACACTCCCCCATCCCTCCCACACCCCCTCCCTCCCACACTCCCCCCCACACTCCCCATCCCTACCACACTCCCCCTCCCTCCCACCCCCGTCCCTCCCTCACACACTCCCCACCTCTCACCCCACTCCTCCCACACTCCCCCTCCCTCCCACGCCCATCCCTCCCTCACACACTCCCCTTCCACCACACTCCCCCTCCCTCACACACCCCCACCCCTCCCATACTCCCCCATCCCTCTCACACTCCCCTCCCTCACACCACTCCCCACCCCTCCCACACTCCCCCCTCCCACACTCCCCTCCTCCACTCCCTCCCTCCTCCACTCCCCCTCCCTCCCACAGTCCCCCTCCCACAGTCCCCCTCCCACACTCGCCCTCCCTCCCACACCCCACACCCCCTCCCACACATCCCCATCCCTCCCACACTCTCCCTCCCTGCCACACTCCCCAACCCTCCCACACTCGCCCTCCCTCCCACAGCTCCCCCTCCCTCCTACACTCCCCATCCCTCCCACACTTCCCATCCCTCCCACACTCCCCCTCCCCCCCCACACTCCCCATCCCTCCCACACTCCCCATCCCTCCTACACTCCCCATGTCCTCCCACACTCCCCCCTCCCTCCTGCACTCCCCCTCCCTCCTACACTCCCCATCCTCCCACATTCCCCATCCTTCTCACACTTCCTCTCCCCACACCCCCCTCCCTCCCACACACCCCTCCCTCCCAGACTCCCCCTTCCTTCCACACTCCCCCTCCCTCCCACACACCCCTCCCTCCATCCCTCGCACACTCCCCATCCCTCACACTCCCCATCCCTCCACACTCCCCATCCCTCCCACGCTCCCCTCCCTCCTCCCCCTCCCTCACACTCCCCCTCCTCCCCCTCTCCACACTCCCCCTCCCTCCCACTCCCCCTCCCTCCCACACACTCCCCATCCCTCCCACACTCCCCCTACCTCCCACCCCTCACCCCCACTCCCCCTCAACCCTCCCCCTCCCTGCCACACTCCCCCTCCCTGCCACACTCCCCCTCCCTCCCAAAATCCCCCTCCCTCCCACACTCTCGCCATCCCTCCCACACTCCCCATCCCTCCTACACTCCCCATTCCTCCCACACTCCCCCTCCCTCCTACACTCCCCCTCCCTCCTACACTCCCCATCCCTCGCACACTCCCCAGCCCTTCCACACTCCTCATCCCTCCCACACTCCCCCTCCCTCCCACACTCGCCCTCCCTCCCACACCCCCCACCCCTCCCACACTCCCCATCCCTCCTACACTCCCCATCCCTCCCACACTCGCCCTCCCTCCCACGCTCCCCCTCGCTCCTACACTCCCCATCCCTCCCACACTCCCTTTTGGTCTCCTTGTTAGACCCGAGCAGTGCTTCGTGTCAATCGTGTTTATGTCACTTACATACACGGGGAGTCATTGTTTTTCTTAGAATAGATGCAAACATTAAGCGTCTTTCTTATTAAAGGTTCCCATGGGTGCCGAGTGGAAGTTCGGGTCGTCAGTTATCTGTTATACATATTTTACTACGCTGTCAGCGTTAGTAGCATATTTGAGAGAAATGTTTTTAAAATGACAACGTTTATATTCTGCATTACAGGACGAATGGTAAAGATGATGTTTTACTAGTATAACTTCAAATATATTTTTATCATTGTTTGAAATAGTTTGTATGAATAAAATGGCATATTGGAATTACTTTAATTTATTGTAATTGTAATTAAAAAATTGTAAGTTTTTTTTCTCACTCATGTGGACAACTAGAATGTCCACGTAGATGTAGTAAGTTAAGTAAGTTAGGTTTTGTGTGCCGCGAGTACCGAGCAACCTCGAAAGTGTGCCGTGAAATCAGAAAGGTTGAGATTCACTGCTCTATCCGAAGCCAGGAGGACGAGATGAGCCGAGTCTACAGTGTGTCAGTAATGGACGTATATTATATGTATGATTTCACAAGAGCATAAATTCCCATACGACAAGTATGTACCAGCCAACTGTTTGGTTGCAATCCGGGAGATTCATCAGCGATTCAGAATTGCTTCCCGAGTCGCACTGTCTCGGATCTTGACATCGGAAGACGGGGGGGAGGATGCTGTTGAAAATTTTAGCCGGAAATTCAGCTGTTGGAGATTTTCAGAGAAAATTCGGTAGATACACCAACAATCCGGGAGACTCCCGGATTTCCAAAGATAATTGGCAGGTCTACGTGCAGACAAGGAAACCTTTGGCTTTGGCTCACCGAGTGTCCAACTGTTTTGTAATCTACGTGAAACTCGCCATTCTGTGACACAGTTGTACAGCGACGTGATTGCTCCATTTGATCACTGTTTAATTACCTTAATAAATACATTGAAAACGAACAATACGTTCCCCTATCTGTCCCGTATACAAACTTAGGTAATTTATAATTTACGTATATACAGTAAGTGGAAAACCGCAGCCACCAATTATGTACTGTGTGGTCCCCATAATTGTCTGGACAGAGCATTTTAACAAACAGGGCATTATCCAAGCCTTTCTAAGTCACCCCGTACCTTATATATTCCGTTCAATTTGCCCGATTTTAAAAGCGCATTTTCGTCGATATTTATAAAGCTTTAAGCTCCAGATAACAACTCACTAAAAGACACCCATAGTAATTTTCTATACTCGCGCCTTTGGAACGGTCCATCTTTGTACATCTGTGGCGCTGACTCAATTGAATTTTTCAAATCTCAGATTAAGACACGTCTTTCTAAGAAAGCATTTGAAGATTATTATAAAACATTTTCATTCTAACTTTTACATATCGCCACTACATGGTTTATTTTATACCGTGTTTTAATTATTTATTTAATTACTTGATATTGATTTTAAAGCAGCAAATAGTTTAATTTTAGATAGATAAATCTAGTCAGTATTTAGCCGATACTTTGTTATATTAGTTATTTATTTAGAAATGCATACTTTCATATTATAATCTTATTATATTATACGTTTTATATGTAAATATATATTTTTGAAAATGTATTTGTTATTCTAGATGTGTGTGTGTGGGGGGGGGAGCGTGTGTGCGTGCGTGAGCGTACGTAGAGATTAAAAGTCATAAAACATGGTAGTGTAAATATTTAATTACGTACTCTACAACAATGTCCGATAACAAGTTAACAACCAGTTGGTATTAATATACAAACAGTGGCGTTTGGCAACCGTACAACCTATATTATATATACACAAATGTTAAGTTAATAAGCCTTAACTTATATGTAATTGTCATACAGGCATTTATAACAGGATAACAGTGTAATGGCACATATTGATCAGCAGGTACATATAATACACATAAGTGTATATTATATGTAATTAACAGGATATCGTAATTACTACAACACAGCAATTTGCAAGAGCTGCACATATTATATGTATATATTATACAAAAATGAGATACATCCGTGATTCTTACTCGCTCGAATATGTATATATATATATATATATATATATATATATATATATATATATATACATATATATACATATATATATATATATATATATATATATATATATATATATATATATATATATACAAATAACATCAAACGATAGGCTTTATACAACTTTCCTATTGTTTATACCGCAGAAAGCTCGAATCGACGTCCATCTCTCTTCAGGCAGTTTTAATGAATCATTAAGCTATTTCTCTGGTGAGTATCACTTTCACCGTAATCACCTGTGGAGAGGCACCGAACTGTGGACGATGATCTTTGTAGCACACTGCTTACGGAACGCATCAATACATGTATGGTCAGAACGAAGAAGTCTGGTTATCAGTAAGTAAAGGGAAACAGGAATAGACGCAACAGGACCTTCATACAAGAGCCACTATTGATCTTCTACCTCTAGCTGTGCTGAATCTGTGAATAGTACAGTCAACGAGTGTTGCGTACTGTTTACAACAGGGTGAGCAAGACAAAGATATTCGCAGGTGACACGAGAGTCGGTCGCGTAAGTTCGCAAAGCCAACAAATACGTTAAGCATTACGTATGGGCGGGCTGGTTTGGCCGTCACCATGTATCACGGGGAATACATTACTACAGTGGCGCCACTTAGTGGCTGTAACACGGGATAATGGAACTTTACACCAATAGCAATTGTGGATCGCAAAAATAGCAAGTCCCACGCCACGTACTGGTAGGGGTGGTTTGACCCGATACTAAACGCCTAACGCTTTCGGGCATTGCGAATGTGTGAGACCGTCTCGAGAACTAGACATCTACACGAAGACAACAAGGTCCTACGTGTTACTCGCTGCAACACTGTGGAACCACGCACACTGGATTTAACATGTTCTACATTCATTGTCCTGCCTTAAACCCGTGTATGGAGTCCGGTACTACGTTGCTGGCCTACACACTGTCTGCTAGTCTCATCCGCCCGACCGTGAAGCAACTCTCTCCGCCGTCCTGCCATCGGAGGGCAACAAGTGGAGCAGTCTTTTTTAACTATGAAGACAAGAATGCAAGAAGCACAGGAATGCTATGTTCTTACACTGATGCACTTGACATTAGATCCCAGTCTGGTATAGTTATATTAATACGTTTAGATTCAACCGATGTGTCCAACAGGCCGCAGCAGACATGTTGGTGGTGGCGTGTGCCGATACTACGCATTGTCGTATCGTAATTATACCCTGAATAATGTTCAAAATGATCTTGCAACAAGCAAACACTTAATCAGCATGCTCCTAATAATAAAGATGAACATAGACCCGACACGTTCAATTAAGGAGTATCAAAATAAAATATATAACAACGTCAGCGCGCCAAGCTCAGTGCGCTGTGCCGCGTGTAGTTTAACGACGTACACTTGTGTAGCTGGCGGAAAAGTCCAATGGTTTCATAGGTTGGAATTACACATATCACAAAGACAAAAACTGACCAAAAAGATACTCATAATTAAAATGTGGATAACTAATCAGTGGTTTGGTGAACTCCCGTTACATGAATAGGCAAGGTTAAATGTGCAAACATGTATTTCGTTTCCCGTCCTCAAATAGGCAACAACACTTCGCTCCAAGTCTTTAAATAGGCATCTTCCTACTTCTTGCCATTCTTGTATGCGCTCGTTTCTTTTAGGGAGCCCGGATCTGCGTAGCCATTTTCATCTTCTGTCTCCGCCATCGACAAGTGTCCGTAGATGTTCCCGGATGTTTGATCAGTGTCCTTCGCCAAGGCGTTGGCGACTCCTGCAAAGTCTAGGTAGTCGTAGGTGTCGCCCGACCTGTTTGTTGTCACCGCCGAGGCTGGTATGGGGCAGCGGTTGCGACTCATATCGGCGACGACCGACGACATCTTTATGTCGGCGCGCGCGGCCGGGCCCACCGCCGCGTACATGTAGCTGTCGGACGAGTCGCTGGGTGTGTTCACGGTGACGCTGCACTGCGGGATCTCGGCGCACGTCTCCGAATACTCGCTGTCATTGGGCGGAGAGTAGGCGACGTCGTGCTCGACAGTGTCCGCGGTGCCTTGGGCAGGCAGGGGAGCCCCCGAGAACGCAATTGAGTCGGCACGCCGCGTGAACCGTCGTTATGATCAGGGAGCTTCGCCGCCGGGGATGTGTCCGTCTTCTTCGGATGCTGAAAGACATCGGGGATCTTGCTGGAGACCGAGTCCTTCGCAGTCTTCAAGTGATGTTTCGCCGATTTTGCTGACATTTCTTTGTGTAGCATCGATATGTCTTTCATCCGTTTTCTTGGTCGCTCTTCGACGGCACGAACTGGGCAGGGGATTTCTTGCGGGCTTCGCCCTTCTCCTTGCCTGCAGACAACTTTCCGGTGAGCGGGAGCTTCTGCACAGCGATGGGTATGCCGCCGGCGTTGTCCTAGAATGTCTTCACTTTCTTCATCACGTTCCCACTCTCCGTTTTCGTGAGTACCGGTTTGCTGCCGGTCGGCGTTCTCGGGGCTGCGACTGGGGCTGACTTCGTGGGAGCAGACTTCGGAGGAACGTGTGAGAGCGCGACTGGCTTCGCGTTGGCAGGCTTTGCGTTAGCCGCATGTCTCGGAATGGCGAGAGGAACCGGAGACTGCTTTCTGTGGTTCTCGACGATAATCTTTCCGCTGTCACCGCCGTGTTGGTTCTCCCGCATCGCCATCGTTCGGTTGCGGACGTCGGAGAACAGCTTGTCGGCCATGGCCGTGCGGATGTTGAAGAGCCCCTCGCCACCATTGCAGCGACGGCCCGCCTCGAACGAGAACTGAGACGTGCTACGACCGTAGCGACGGATGAATCTGCAGGTTAATGAATGAATTAATAATAATAACATTTTATTTGATGTAATGCCAGATCAATATTTGTTCATGGCGCTTCACAACACCTTAAAATACATAAATTATAATGATAAAAATAATAAGGTATTAACATACTACTAATAATAATTTGTAATAAATACAGCAATAAAATGGTGTAAATTAATATATTAGGTATTAATAATAAGAATTATTAAAACATTTATACAGCACACCAATTATACTGCAATACTATTAAAAAGTAAATAAATGTATGTATGTATACACCTGTATATATATATATATATATATATATATATATATATATATATATATATATATGTAATTATATGTATGTATATCTGTACATGATTGAATGTTTATTCAAAACAACAACATAATACATGTGTACATACTAAGGGGTGTTGTTACTGAAGGGACACAGCTGAAGTCATGTGACTTATATGGTGCTATGCTTTTCTCAAACATAAATACAGGTGGATGTGATTGTCGGGGTAGGTCAAAAGTAATATATTTGAAATCTTTGACCCTGAAAACACATATTTTTGTACCAAAATGACTGCTTTATGTGAAGCCGTTATTAAGATATGGGGAAAATAGATTATCTACGGCCATCTTGAAAAATAACCGCGAGCGTCTTCCAGGATAAATTCTTAAATGGCCCTATATTTTGTTTATGTATTTTAGAAGTATATTTTGTTTATGTATTTTATAAGTATGTATCACAAAAGGAACAATTCATACACATATCAGCTAATACCCAAATGTCATGCTTGTATCACAAAAGGAACAATTCATACATATATCAGCTAATACCCAAATGCAAAATATGTATTTGTCTCATTTTGTCACTTGCAAACAAAAAACAGGTGTTTTAAAATGTGGCCTAAAATTTGCTTAGGGGTTGAATCTGTAAACAATATAACAAAGCCTAGGGGTGTGAGTCTGTATACAAGTATAACAAAGCTTAGGGGGTGTGAGTCTGTAGGCTAGTATAACAAAGCGTAGGGGCTGTGAGTCTGTATACAAATATAACAAAGCTTAGGGGGTGTGTGTCTGTAGGCTAGTATAACAAAGCGTAGGGGGTGTGACTCTGTAGACAAGTATAGCAAAGCTTATGGGGTGTGAGTCTGTAGACACGTATAAAAAGCTTAGGGGGTGTGAGTCTGTAGACAAGTATAACAAAGCTTAGGGGGGGTGAGTCTGTAGACAAGTATAACAAAGCTTAGGGGGGGTGAGTCTGTAGACAAGTATAGCAACGCTTAGGGGTGTGAGTCTGTAGACAACTATAACAAAGCTTAGGGGGTGTGAGTCTGTGGACAAGTATAACAAAGCTTAGGGGGGTGTGAGTCTGTAGGTTAGTATAACAAAGCCTAGGGGTGTGAGTCTGCAGACAAGTATAACAAAACTTAGGGGGTGTGAGTCTGTAGACAAGTACAACAAAGCTTAGGGGGTGTGAGTCTGTAGACAAGTATAACAAAGCTTAGGGGGTATGAGTCTGTAGGCTAGAATAACAAAGCTTAGGGGTGTGAGTCTGTAGACAAGTATAACAAAGCTTAGGGGTGTAAGTCTGTAGAGAAATATAACAAGGCTTAGGGGGTGTGAGTATGTAGGCTAGTATAACAAAGCGTAGGGGTGTGAGTCTGCAGACAAGTATAAAAAAAGCTTAGGGGGTGTGAGTCTGTAGACAAGTATAACAAAGCTTAGGGGGTGTGAGTATGTAGGCTAGTATAACAAAGCGTAGGGGGTGTGAGTCTGCAGGCAAGTATAACAAAGCTTAGGGGATGTGAGTCTGTACACAAGTATAACAAAGCTTAGGGGGTGTGAGTATGTAGGCTAGAGTAACAAAGCTTAGGGGTGTGAGTCTGTAGACAAGTATAACAAAGCTTAGGGGTGTGAGTCTGTAAACAAGTATAACAAAGCTTAGGGGGTGTGAGTCTGTAAGTTAGTATAACAAAGCTTAGGGGTGTCAGTCTGTAAACAAGTATAACAAAGCTTAGGGGGTGTCAGTCTGTAAGCTAGTATAACAAAGCTTAGGAGGTGTGAGTCTGTAGACAAGTATAACAAAGCTTAGAGGTGTGAATCTGTAGGCTAGTATAACAAAGTTTAGGGGGTGTGAGTCTGTAGACAAATATAACAAAGCTTAGGGGGTGTGAGTCTGTAGACAAGTATAACAAAGCTTAGGGGGTGTGAGTCTGTAGGCTAGTATAACAAAGCTTAGGGGGTGTGAGTCTGTAAACAAGTATAACAAAGCTTAGGGGTGTGAATCTGTAGACAAGTATAACAAAGCTTAGGGGTGTGAGTCTGTAGAGAAGTATAACAAAGCTTAGAGGGTGTGAGTCTGTAGACACATATAACAAAGCTTAGGGGTGTGAGTCTGTATGCTAGTATAACAAAGCTTAGGGGTGTGAGTCAGTAGGCTAGCACAACAAAACTTAGGAGGTGTGAGTCTGTAGACATGTATAACAAAGGTTAGGGGGTGTGAGTCTGTAGACAAGTATAACAAAGCTTAGGGGGGGTGAGTCTGTAGACAAGTATAACAAAGCTTAGGGGGGGTGAGTCTGTAGACAAGTATAGCAACGCTTAGGGGTGTGAGTCTGTAGACAACTATAACAAAGCTTAGGGGGTGTGAGTCTGTGGACAAGTATAACAAAGCTTAGGGGGGTGTGAGTCTGTAGGTTAGTATAACAAAGCCTAGGGGTGTGAGTCTGCAGACAAGTATAACAAAACTTAGGGGGTGTGAGTCTGTAGACAAGTACAACAAAGCTTAGGGGGTGTGAGTCTGTAGACAAGTATAACAAAGCTTAGGGGGTATGAGTCTGTAGGCTAGAATAACAAAGCTTAGGGGTGTGAGTCTGTAGACAAGTATAACAAAGCTTAGGGGTGTAAGTCTGTAGAGAAATATAACAAGGCTTAGGGGGTGTGAGTATGTAGGCTAGTATAACAAAGCGTAGGGGTGTGAGTCTGCAGACAAGTATAAAAAAAGCTTAGGGGGTGTGAGTCTGTAGACAAGTATAACAAAGCTTAGGGGGTGTGAGTATGTAGGCTAGTATAACAAAGCGTAGGGGGTGTGAGTCTGCAGGCAAGTATAACAAAGCTTAGGGGATGTGAGTCTGTACACAAGTATAACAAAGCTTAGGGGGTGTGAGTATGTAGGCTAGAGTAACAAAGCTTAGGGGTGTGAGTCTGTAGACAAGTATAACAAAGCTTAGGGGTGTGAGTCTGTAAACAAGTATAACAAAGCTTAGGGGGTGTGAGTCTGTAAGTTAGTATAACAAAGCTTAGGGGTGTCAGTATGTAAACAAGTATAACAAAGCTTAGGGGGTGTCAGTCTGTAAGCTAGTATAACAAAGCTTAGGAGGTGTGAGTCTGTAGACAAGTATAACAAAGCTTAGAGGTGTGAATCTGTAGGCTAGTATAACAAAGTTTAGGGGGTGTGAGTCTGTAGACAAATATAACAAAGCTTAGGGGGTGTGAGTCTGTAGACAAGTATAACAAAGCTTAGGGGGTGTGAGTCTGTAGGCTAGTATAACAAAGCTTAGGGGGTGTGAGTCTGTAAACAAGTATAACAAAGCTTAGGGGTGTGAATCTGTAGACAAGTATAACAAAGCTTAGGGGTGTGAGTCTGTAGAGAAGTATAACAAAGCTTAGAGGGTGTGAGTCTGTAGACACATATAACAAAGCTTAGGGGTGTGAGTCTGTATGCTAGTATAACAAAGCTTAGGGGTGTGAGTCAGTAGGCTAGCACAACAAAACTTAGGAGGTGTGAGTCTGTAGACATGTATAACAAAGGTTAGGGGGTGTGAGTCTGTAGACAAGTATAACAAAGGTTAGGGGGTGTGGGTCTGTAGGCTAGTACAACAAAGCTTAGGGGGTGTGAGTCTGTAGACAAGTATAACAAAGCTTAGGGGTGTGAGTCTGTAGGCTAGTATAACAAAGCTTAGGGGGTGTGAGTCTGTAGGCTAGTACAACAAAGCTTAGGGGGTGTGAGTCTGTAGACAACTATAACAAAGGTTAGGGGGTGTGAGTCTGTAGACTAGTATAACAAAGCATTACATGAAATAACACAATTTTCTTAGTAAACAACTACACATTTTGGAATCACAATCGACATTTCAACCACCTTCGACGGCCTTCATCAGGAATTGTTCTTCTGCTCGCCAGATGAAGGACGCCGAAGGCGGTTGAAACGTTGATTGTGAGTCGAAAACTTGTAGTTGTGTACTAAGAAAATTGTGTTATTTAATTTCTTCAAATTTGGTGAACATTTACACGGATGAAAACATTAAATGATGGTGGAGTTTTGGGGTAAGCGTAACGTAGCCATTCTTTTTTAGTGTAGGCTAGTCAAGCCATATATATCAGGCAGGTATAGCATTAATTGTTCTTAGTCGTTCAGTCAGTTTTGGGGAAGATTTCAACAATATACCAGCAATGCACTAGATCCTGTTTTTTAGTACTTTTACCGACTTATATTTTAAACAATGAATCAAAACACGCATGCAACAAATAATAATGATTATAGATGTATGTAGCATAGGGGTAGTGAGGGTCTTTATCAAAAGAAATTAAATTTTAGGGTTGTGTACATGCCATTGCTACGCGACAAGAGAGTGGGGGGGGTCTGAACAATTTCAACAAATAGCATGGCATGCTTTATGGGTTAATTATCCAGAGTATATAGCGTGCTTCCACGTATATGAGACCTGACAACATACAATTTCAACAATTACAACTGTATAAATTTTGTTACCAACACTGCAACACATTATTAATTTTAATCACTCGTAATTGCCAACAAGGCCTTACTTGTACGGCCATTCATTGATAGTTTTGCCGGTCTCTGGGTCCACAAGACTCAAGTTGTCGAGGCATATGTGCAGCTGGTACATCTTGTTTTTGGGTAGTTTGCAGCGTCTTGAAGCTTCCGTTTCATCAACTTCTACTGAATACGTCAATTCTGGAACTATACGATCAGCATCTATGTACTGATATGTTGACTTTGGACCACAGTAAGTGAATCTCCTCTGAGGCAACAAGGCGTACTTGCTTGACATAATATATATGAATATAATTATTTAAATGAAGGCAGTTGCAGTTAGTTGGTAAAACTTATTTAAACTTAATAGTTAATTAAATTTTATTTGAAAAAAAGATAAGTTAATTTCATTGACCTTCTAAACGTGTGAGGCTAATTTAATTGCAAAATTTCTTAGTTAATTGTAATTTAATTAATTAACTTTTCAACTTAATTGCTCCATTCCTTAAGCCGGCATGAACAGTCATATTGCAAAAACTGCAGTGTGACTGAATACTTCCCAGGTGTACTGAGGTTGAAGTGTATTTTGTATTAAAGCAACACTGAAGTCTGCGTACTGCATTATACGACATCATAATATACCTTACGAAAACATCAAAGAAAACATAAGGCCATATAAAAATAATTCCAACTTTCTCATCAGACCTTTATTGAAAAGTAAAAGATGGGTGCGGTTTTAATGTTAGTGTGCTGACGGACATGTTAGCAACTGTATCAGAGCAGCTATTGTCAACAATCAGCAACTTAAGATGTGCATCAAAGTGTATTTCTTACAAACTGCAAATCCGTAGACGTTTGGCCTGATATAAATCATGGTTTTCACTTATTGTGCTGGAACGCATGTTTAGCAGAATAATGATATTTAAAATATAGAAAGGTAAAGTAAATATTAAAGGAGTCAGTTATTTAATAGTAATAATTGTAACAGGAAATCTGCTTTGATGAGCATGGGGAAATGGGAAATTGTTGAACATGAAAGGGTACTGTGGTCAACTCGGCCCCCCTAAGCAGTAGGGCCAATAATGCTTATTTTGAAACTGGATGTTTCATATACCATTTGAACATGCTCTGTCTTCAACCTATGAATGTTTTTACAGGCAACTAAACACACTTTGGCGAGCAGTGTACATGTACCTTCAACATAGTTATGTTAGCTTTAAGAACATAATAATAATTAATATATGAAGAACTAGGAACAGAGCGCCTCCTATTAAAACCTTCCTGAGTGAAGTAGAACACGCTATATAAAAAGGTAATAAAACGTCAGTTTTATATAGCGCAGTATCCAGTCATTAGGACTGCTCAGAGTGCTTTACACATTACTCACTGACAGACCTGTTCAATCGAACACAATCTCAACTTCTCTGGGAAGCATTCAACCACGCTGCAACTAATGCATGAAGACTATTCATACACAACATATTCACCACTATCTATAGCCTGGTACTCATTCATACAGCTGAGTGAACCCGAGCAACGTAGAGTTAATGAACTAGCGCAAGGTTTGACTCGGCAGCGCAGGATTTTAACTCGGGTTCTCTCGATTGAGAGTCGTAAGCTCTAGCCACTGCGCCACTGTGCTCCATGAAGGCTGTATCTGTGCCCTACTCACTTCTTTCTACTGACTCGTAGAGTGTGTTCTGGAGGCTGACATTCCCATGGTTATCTCGCGTTCCGCATGCCCTATTGGCCTGGTCTTGCTCCCATTTCGACGCCTTCACGCTGTCGTCCACTGCGTCATGTCTTCCGACGACTGGGCCGAGAACAGGATCTCCTTTGATCAACAAGTTATTTCCAATTACCACATTTTTAAATGTGTTAGTTTAATTAACGACTGTTTCAAGATGGCTAAGACACAGCCCCAGTTCAAAACACTTCTGAAAACATACCTTTTTAGAGTAATGTTTCTATAAAACGATCAAATGGACTTTATCAAATGCACTGATATTTGAAGTTAGTAGTATTTTTTATTATTTTTTATATTTTAATTAAATTATTTATTTATTTTACTGTTTAATATATATATATATATAATACTTTATAATTGGTTATACAGGGTTCTATTAAATCAAAAGAACTATTTTAATGATTATTTCATTATCTATATTTGGAATTTTTTTTTATAGCTTAATACTTTAGTAGTTGTGAGCAGACCCGGGTTCAATTCTTAACTGAATTGGAATTGAATTGAATCGATCACAAAAATCGTTGAATTTGAACTGAATAAAATCAAAACAGATTATTATTCGTTTACAGACCTCCATCCACAGGCCGAGTTTCTTTCAAAACGTTTATGGCCGAGTTTACCAATCTCCTGGAACTTCTCACAGCACAGTTGACTGGACTTAGTATCGTGGGCGATTTTAACATCCACTATAGAAAGGTTGTAAATAAAGACTCAATATCTGCAACAAGCCCGTGTAACAACATTGCAGACCTGTTGCAACAGTATGACACTTCCTTTCAAGAACTGTTAGACAGCCACGCTCCTTTTGAAGCGTACTTAAAGTTACGCAATTACTTAGCGTCACGTGTTTGCGTAAACTCCTATGTTCGCTTATATTAACAAAATCACGTCATTTACTAAGACAGTCATCTTAGCGTTAAGAACGTTCTTAGCCCCTTAATTAAACCGGCCCCCGATGAAAAAAAAGCTGCTCCAAAACTGCCCAGTCCTGTGCCTGTTATTGCACAACTGGCAGATGACTTTCTCGTGCACTTCACACGCAAAGTGTTAGACATTCGCAGCCAGTTAGCAAGTAGACGCCTACAAACTGTCAACGCTGAATACGTGCAGTGTGAACAGTCTTGCATAGTCAATGTGTTTTCCGGCATGACCACAGACGGCGTTCTCTCTTTGGTAAGGACGTGTCCAACAAAATCAAGTGCACTTGATCCACTTCCTACCTCACTCGTGAAAGCCAACACTGACATTCTTGGGCCGACATTAGCTACAATCATCAACATGTCGCTCGAGTCGGGGTCCGTGCCGGCCAACTTCAAACATACTGTGATCACACCTCTATTAAAGAAACCAAACCTTGATTCAGACTCGATGAACAACTACCAGCTTATATTGAACTTGTCATTTGTTTCAAAGTTACTGGAGACACAGTGGAGTGCCATGTAGCAGTCCAACTTCACAAGCATCTAGACAACAACAATTTGAAGGACATTTTCCAAAGTGCGTACAGACAACATCACAGCACTGAGACAGCACTGGTGGGCATTCAGAATGACCATCTCCTTTCCCTTGACAAAAGGAAAGGTGTGCTGGCAGTGTTGCTGGATATGAGTGCGGGGTTTGATACTGTTGACCACTCGATGTTAATCAACCAGCTGCGCAGCATTGCACTGAAATGGATGGAGTCATGCCTATCGAACCGGACTCAGTCAGTATGTATTAGTGGCCACAACTCATATAGAACATTGATCGAGTCTGGCATCCCACAGGGGTCTGTGCTGGGCCCAAACCTCTTCTTCATCTAGAATTTGCCATTGTGTGCTCTCTCCAGAAAGTACAAGCTGCAATAAAATCTTTATGCCGATGACGCCCAACTATATGTCGACCTGAGTGGAACGCGGGATGGAGAAGCCGCTGATGCGGTTGACCGCATCGAGCAATGCATCGAAGAAGCGAAGCAGTGGATGTCAGACCACAATCTACTGCTGAACTAAAACAAGACCGAGACTATTATCATCACGGCACCAAATAATAAACACTTGCATGACGTTTCGTGTGTTCGTGTGTGCAGATGTAACATTGTTCCATCACTTTCCATCCGCAACATCGGGATTACAATCGACTGTAAACTAACAATGTCGTCACACGTGTCACGGATGTGCAAGTCAGCGTACTACTACCTCTATGCAATTTCAAAAATAAGACATTGTCTTACTACTGATGCGTGTAAGACGCCAGTCCAGCCCTGGTGACATCGCGGCTGGACTACAGTAACGCGGTCCTGTACGGCATCACCGAGGCACTTACGAACAAGTTGCATACTGTACAGAACTCGGCGGCAAGACTTATCTCGACTCTTCGAGACACCGAAAGCAAATAAGACCTGCGCTGGTCGATCTGCACTGGCTTCCAGTTCGTTGGCGTATCCAATACAAACTGCTGGTCCTTGTTTTCATGGCTTTACATGGTCTTGCTCCAGCGTATATCCAAGATCTTATAACACCGTATATGCCCACCCGCAACTTCCGATCTGCTGATCTACATGTGCTTGTAGTCCCACGCTACAACTTGGCAGACGAGCTTTCACCATGTCTGAACCTATGCTTTGGAATGCTCTGCCAATAAACGTTCGTCAAATAGACACTTTGAATAAATTCACAACTTGCCTTAAAACTTACCTATTTAAGCAGGTGTACATCGACTGAGGAACTGTGCTGTAGGACTTTTTATGAACATGTATTTAACCAATTAATTTATTTTTTATTATATAATACATTTTAACTAATTCATCTTTTAATACAATTTTATATATTATAAGATGTATTCTTTTACTTAATTATCTTAATATTTGTGCAAATATGTCATGTATTTTAGTTACAATATATATACAATCTTGTAAATCTTAATATTATATTTACCAGCATCTTTATACATATATATATATATATATATATTCTTTTATATTTGATTCCATGTACATTTTATAGTGAGTGTTCGCGCCTATGAACGGGCAGGTCTTGGAGATATGGCGCTATAGAAATGTGTGTACGCGCCTATGAACGGGCAGGTCTTGGAGATATGGCGCTATAGAAATGTGTGTACGCGCCTATGAACGGGCAGGTCCTGGAGATATGGCGCTATAGAAATGTGTGTACGCGCCTATGAACGGGCAGGTCCTGGAGATATGGCGCTATAGAAATGTGTGTACGCGCCTATGAACGGGCAGGTCTTGGAGATATGGCGCTATAGAAATGTGTGTACGCGCCTATGAACGGGCAGGTCCTGGAGATATGGCGCTATAGAAATGTGTGTACGCGCCTATGAACGGGCAGGTCTTGGAGATATGGCGCTATAGAAATGTGTGTACGCGCCTATGAACGGGCAGGTTTTGGAGATATGGCGCTATAGAAATGCTAGTAATAACAACAACTGATCGAAACAGAAAATAAATTTACGACATTATTTTATATAAACTAACACTAATATGAACTATAAGATGTTATGTTAAATTGTAGCATTTTCGGATGTGTCTTTTTGGTCAAAGACCAGAATAAACAACCAACTACCAGTATTGAAATGGATGAAAGGATTTGTCACCAGACAAAACATGGGCTGCAATTCTTTGTCTAGCAGTTCTCTGCTGTCTCAGTCTCTATGTATCCCAGTTTTAGTGGTAGCATAGAACAGAGCTGCTAAGTGCTAATCTCCACCAGAGACCAACATTACTGTTTGCTGACGTGGTGAATTCAAAACATCCAGGTAGCAGTAGTTGGCACAAGGCCTACTTTATTAGTTCTGTCTCTTCCTAGAACAAAGCAGGCATTTTATTATGGACTTCCTGGCTTATCCTTAATTAAACATCTACTGTTTGCGAATGTTGCCGATTTGAATTAGAATTGAACTGGAATTGAATAAAAAAGAATTGATTCCTTTTGTGAGTACGTTGAATTGGAATTTAATTTGAACTGACCGTTGGTAGATACATATGAGTTGGAATTGAATTGGAATTGATAAAAGTGAATTGAAACTAGGTCTGGTTGTGAGTACATGTATGTAAAGAACCTGAGAGCAATCTGATTGATTGGGCACTACATCAATAAATTGTATTATTGTTATTGAAAGTAATTAGAGCTAGTCAATGTGAGAAAGGTCCGATCATTTTAACTGTTGCTTTAAAGGAAAGTTTTATGCAGATTTTGTAAGAATAAATTGAATTTATATCACCCAATAGGTGAGTCCAGTCTATATATTCCTGCTACCAAGCTCTCCACATTGAAAGGAGTTTTCAACCAGTCACCCTTTGTGTTCATGTGAGTGAAAAGGTTACAATGAAATTTAGTATGGTATTTCCTGATTTGCAGACCAAAAATATGTCACCAGACTGAATTAATTAAATTTAATGTATCAGGGAATATTATTATTATTTGCCCATTCTAATGTTTCTGAGGGACTTGTGTGCAATGGCATAGCATGCATTAAAATCACAAACTCAAATGATACGTGTGTTTAGGTATCTGACTAATCTGAGGTAATAGGTAATTTTATGAAAAAGGTGTCTTTTTAACAAGATTAATGGAAACTTAAGTCATTTTATAACAAATGTGCACCTATTTGCTGGCTTTCTAATGACGTCTTACTTTCTTTTTCAGCTTTATTATCATCAGAGATATAAACATTTAACATAATGGTCATTATGTGAATTGTGTCAGAGTTCAATGACCTATATCTTAAATAATACTTGACATTGATATTTTTAATGATTTGCGGTTTTTATGTTCTCATGTGAGGTAATAACTGTAGAAAATTTAAGAAAAAATAGGAGTCGGGTGATGTTTTGAGTGATTGATTTGACATGGCCCACGCTACATGATAATGTCACTATTTTTACGTTATGTACTATTAGCTAATTAAGCTTTGACTTTGATATTGAGTGAAAGACGTCTTACAAACCTTATTCTGGGAGCTGTAAACAATTTCAAATGTAAACTTGTGTTCCGCAGTATGTCCAGGCTTCGTATTGTTCTTGATGTCGTTTATACTGTATGTCATTTGTGGAGGCTGTTTCCCTTTGAAGGTCGCCTCAACCTGGTAACAGTCTAGTCGCGCCGTTGTCGTTTGTGTGACGTCATGCAGCACGTAGTACCGTCGCTGCCATTGCTGCACCTGCAAATAGTGTTTGTGCAGCTGTGATTAGTGTAACTGATATATCCATGCAAAGCGCGATAAATAACATTTTTGAAATATCTCCCCAATAAAGACAAAATGATTTAACAAGATTGCCATCCAGAGAATTAACTCTAGATGGCAGGTGGACAAGGAAGCCCTTTGGCTTATCGAGAGTCCAACCTTTTTATTTACATATATCCAGCCCTTCTGAGGTATGTGTCGATTTTATTTTTACACATATTCACACTACTAGCACCACACAATCATAAAAAAATCTGTTCCATTCATTCACAATCCTTTGTGAAATGAGAACTTTCTTACGTCTAATCTACCCTGCTCCTTTACTAATGTAACTTCATGTCCTCTAGTCTTTCTATCTTTCTTAACTGAAAAAAACATATTTCTATCAATATTTTCATAACCATTCATTATTTTAAACACTTCTATCTGATCTCCTCTCAATCTCCTGGTCTCTAGTGTTGTTGAACCACATTCTTTTAGGCGTTTTTCATAACTAAGATCCCTCAGTTTTGATATCATTTTAGTCGCTCTCCTCTGTACTCTTTCTAGCATATCTATGTCCTTCTTGCGATATGGCCTCCACGCTTGTATACAATATTCTAAATGAGACCTAACTATTGGTTTGTACAGCGGTATTATTAGTTCTTTTTCTTTATATGCTATATTTCGCCTAATCAATCCAAGGATTTGATTTCCTTTTGACGCTGCAATTCCACACTGCTCTGAAACCTTCATGTCAGCACTAATTGTCAGCCCTAAGTCTTTTTCTTTTACAGTAGTACTTAGTACAGTCCCCCCCCCCCCATTGTCTATTCTACATATTCGTTCCCATGTCCTGTGTGAAGGCATTTACATTTCCCAAAATTGAACAACATTTGCCACTTTTCAGACCATTTGATCAACCTGTCAAGATCATCTTGTAAATGCTGTCTATCTCCATCACTTTTAATCCCTCTAAACACTTTTGAATCATCTGCAAATTTCAACACCCTGCTAGCTATATCATCGTCCAAATCGTTTATATATATTAAGAATAATATAGATCCCAGTACTGATCCCTGTGGAACCCCACTCAAAACTGATTTCCAGTTTGAAGCCTCCCCATCAACAACAACTGTCAATCAACCATTTTTCTATCCAGTTAATTATACCATTTCCTATGCCATGGGCCTTTAGTTTAAGCAGTAATCTTTGATGTGGCACTTTGTCGAAAGCTTTTTGAAAATCTAAGTAGATGATATCTATTGGTGATCCATCATCTACCCACTTAGTGATATCTTCCAAAAACATAACATATTTGTTAAGCATGACTTCGCTTTTAGAAACCCATGTTGAGATGGGTTTATCAAGTTATGTTTAACAAGAAAATCCACGATGTGATCTTTAATTAGTCTTTCTAATAATTTACAAATCACCGATGTTAAACTAAATGGTCTATAATTATTTGACTTGTTTCTCGAACCTTTTTTTAAATAACGGTATAATGTTTGCTTCTTTCCATTCTAAAGGAACCACTCCCTCTTCTAATGCCCAGTTGAAAACTGTTGCAAGCGGTATGCTAATTTGTTCTACAATTTCCAATAGTAGTTTGGGTGGAATACCATCCACTCCATGTGATTTATTATCCTTCATAGCCCTAATTTTCTTAGCTACCATTTCTGGGGTTACAATTAACTGTCTTAAATAGTCTGATTCTGCCCCCTTGAACTTAGCCTCCGGTACTGGCAGTGAACTAGTGTCTTCTCTGGTAAACACTGTACTAAAATACTCATTCAGGTCTTCTGCCATTAAGAATCCTTCTGATATTATATTTCCAGCACTATCTTCTGGAGGACCGACCTTATCCTGAACTTTCTGTTTGCTTCGAACATGATGTGTTTGTTTAAACATGTGTTGAGCTAGGATAGATAGATAGAGTTTATGTTTGGAATCATACAAATCATACATACAAACATAATCAAACAAGTATAAGAATCGGTGATATAATATACGATTCCAGGCTGGCAGCAGAGCCAATTAAGGCTGTATCCAATTGGTTTAAATAATAATACTATAAAATAAGTACTTATTAAACGAACTGGTCGCTGTCAATCCCACAAATATCTGCATAAACAATGTAATAATAATTTCACGTGTAGCGTGTTGCTACTATCTAATTGATACACTGACGCAAAAAATCCCCATTAAACGTAACAGAAACCGTTTGCTTCAAAACATGATAAGCGCCATGTCTTTTGTTTGTCAAAATGCTATATATCTATTTTTAGCCAATGTGCACCGCCTTGCCACATGTGTAGCTACACGGAGTGACACCGTGTACTGTATGACTATACCGCGTTTTGATATCAAAATCGTTTAATATCACAATTCGCATAACAAAACTACCACAAATATTTATGACTTTGTTACCAGTCTCTATGATTTGTGATTCTTAATATACACCAAATTAATTTACAAGTTTTTATTTAAACTTTCAGGATGAAACACAAAAGTGACTTTTCTCAAAATAAAGAAAATGGATATATATATATATATTGCATTTTGTGCTGAATTCCTTCATATACATCTGATAACGAGGGATGAGACTGTAAACTCTCCTGTCTCACCGGTCTCTCCCGTCTCTCCCGTCTCTCCCGTCTCTCCCGTCTCTCCCGTCTCTCCCGTCTCCCCCGTCTCCCCCGTCTCCCCCGTCTCTCCCGTCTCTCCCATCTCTCCCGTCTCTCCCGTCTCTCCCGTCTCTCCCGTCTCTCCCGTCTCTCCCAGTCTCCCCGTCTCTCCCGTCTCTCCCGTCTCTCCCGTCTCTCCCGTCTCTCCCGTCTCTCCCTGTCTCCCCGTCTTTCCCGTCTCTCCCAGCCTCCACGTCTCTCCTGTCTCTCTCATCTCTTCCAGTCCCCCCGTCTTTCCCGTGTCTCCTAGTCTCGCCGTCTCTCCCGTCTCTCTCGGTCTCCCCGTCTCTCCGCCTTTCCCGTCTCTCCAAGTCTACCCGTCTCTCCCCATCTCTCCCGTCTCTCCCGTCTCTCCCGTCTCTCCCGTCTCTCCCGTCTCTCCCGTCTCTTCCGTCTCTCCCGTCTCTCCCAGTCTCCCCGTCTCTCCCGGTTTCCCCGTCTTTCCCGTGTCTCCTAGTCTCGCCGTCTCCCCCGTCTCTCCCGGTCTACCCGTCTCTCCCCATCTCTCCATCTTTCCAGTCTCTCCCAGTCTACCCGTCTCTCCCCGTCTCTCCTGTCTCTCCGGTCTCTCCCAGTCTTCCCGTCTCTCCCGTCTCTCCCAGTCTCCCCGTCTCTCCCGTCTCTCCCAGTCTCCCCGTCTTTCCGGTGTCTCCTAGTCTCGCCGTCTCTCCCGTCTCTCCCGGTCTCCCCGTCTCTCCCCGTCTCTCCGCCTTTCCCGTCTCTCCCAGTCTACCCGTCTCTCCCCGTCTCTCCCCGTCTCTCCCCGTCTCTCCCCGTCTCTCCCGTCTCTCCCAGTCTCCCCGTCTCTAAAAATATTTCACTTTGAAACAGGGCAGATCATTGATATAAATAACCCGTAATTTATAGTTGCGACGCGGACCTTTTTCTTCAAACATTTATCGTCAAAAATTTAATTCGGTCACCTATTTTCGATGTTATTGGTCAGCGTGTTTAGTGCCGGCATATCAGCATTGTTGCAACGAGACTTATGTTACGTCGGTGTAATTAACTAAGGCAGTGTCGCTGAAGCCTAAATGTGTCGTCTGCTCTCTGTTTATTTACTCAGGTGCAATCACTGGTAATGCGTGACATCTGATTGATTAACTGTTTCAACAATCGATCTGGTTGTCTGCGAGTTGTATCTATTTACTTAATTAATCCGATGCATCTCCCCCGTTGCCGGCGAAACAATCGCTAACGGATAATCCTTGTTGTTGACATCGCAAAACGCTCACGAGGTGTTTCCGGGATTGGGTTCCCTGCGAGCCGCCGAGTAGTCGCTTTGTCGTTCTGAGAGGAGCGACGCTATTTGTGTGGCGTCGTAGCAGAACACAATACTATTAACGTCCCAACAGGCGACTGGCGACTGGCGATTTGCGACCATTATAATATTTCCCATAGACTATAAATGTAGACACACGTAAAATTCACTCCTCGTTTCAGTGTGCGTGTGTGCGTGTGTGCGTGTGTGCGTGTGTGCGTGTGTGAGTGTGTGCGTGTGTGCGTGTGTGCGTGTGTGCGTGTGTGCGTGTGTGCGTGTGTGCGTGTGTGCGTGTGTGCGTGTGTGCGTGTGTGCGTGTGTGCGTGTGTGCGTGCGTGCGTGCGTGCGTGCGTGCGTGTGTGCGTGTGTGCGTGTGTGCGTGCGTGCGTGCGTGCGATTGGTGGTACATAGAACAAATGAATGTGTTTCGAACCGGATTCGCCGATTTTTTTTCAATAATTTCGTTTGCAAAGTGCACAAAGCTGTGTTGAACTGACGCATCCATTTATAGGAACGGCTGTCGAAACCGTCTGGTACCTACTCCCATTGTTGTAAACATGTCTAAGCCAAAATCAAGCGCGCGGCAGGACACCGTCAACTCGGACAGCAATGTGGGTGACATCGACGTGACCCGGTTTAAGCTGGTAATACAAGAACTACTAACAGATGAAGTCGTCTTGAACAAAATGAAAACAGTCCTGTACCCGAAAAACCTAAGTGACGGGATGGATTCCTTGAAATAAAACATGAACTCACCAAAGCTTTACAAGCAAAAGATGAGCGAATTTTGGTCCTAGAAACAAAAATCACAGATCTCGAAATCCAGCTAGATGGATATGAGTAACACTCCCGCAGGTCAAATCTCCGCTTCCTGGGTATCGAGGAAACCGTCAGTGACGACCAACTAGAAGGCACAGTCATTTACATTGTCAACACTACGATGTGCGTTTCCCAACCGCTCCTGGTTAGCGATATCGTCCGTTGTCATAGAATCGGAGCAAAGCACCTGTCGACAGAAACACACCGACGTTCGCCCTGTGATAGTAACATTTCTCAATGAACGTCGCAGAGATGAAGTATTCCGACAGCGAAGCAAATTGAAGGCTAGCACCAACGAAAGTAAGATATTCATCAATGAAGATCTGGCGACCCGGCGTGCTCGGCTCGCACGCGAAGCACGCAATCAAAGAAAACTGGGCACCATCCTGGACATTTTGACGTTCAATGGGAAAGTCCTTATCAAGGATCGCCAAAGCAAGACTTTTGCATTATCCACGATGGCTGACATTCCGTCGAAATAAAGTGGTTGTTAGCTGCTGTAAACCTGAAACGTATACTACTGTCAGGTCATTATTTCGACATGACTGCCTTATACTGGTTTTCTTTCTTTTACTTCATAATATTATTGTTCTTTTATTAGTTGAACCTAGTCCAATTATATTTACTGAACATTAGTTTTACTGTATAAGTGAGTTCCTCTTTACTCTCACCTATGCCATTAATGATGATAATCTTTCTTAAAATAACATTCCCAACCAGATTTTCCGTCGTAAATGGCACATTTATTGACCATTTATTTTGTAAGTTTAGTCAATTTACGCTACAGGTATTCTAATCAAACAATTTTCCGATCACCAACTATATTTTACACTTTTTGATACTGTTCCAGTTAAAAAGTGTCCTCCTAAATTAATTAAAATACATTTACCCAATGGAAAAGCTATGTCAAATTTTGCTAATGAAATAATTAACTCAAATATTATGGAGAAATTAAATCAAGATCCTTCGCATGATCCGAATAATAATTACAAAATAATAATTTATGTACTTGAAAAAACAAATTGTAAACATATGCCACACAAATTAGTCATTTTTAATAAATATAAACACAACAACTTCAGATGGATAACAAATGACACACACAATTCGATCAAATACAGAGACAACCTGCATAAACAGCTTGAGCTGACAAATCCTACATCCATTGATTATTTCATCAAAAAGACAAACTTAAAAACGTATAATTGTTTCTTAAAAAGAAGTATTAGAGCAGCCAAACTGATATATTGTGAACAAGTGTTTAACAAATTTAAAAATGACAAAAGGAAAACTTGGAAAACTATAAATAAAATTTTACAAAGATCCAACAAAACAAAAGCATTACCTATTTATTTTAGAGAAGGAGACCGCAAAAAACTGATAATGTAGAAATTGCAAATACAAAATTGCAATTTATTTTATTTTACAAACATAGGAAAACATCTTGCAAACAAAATCAAATGCACGAATAATAAAAATCATAGTTTCTATCTAGGAAAGTTTGAAATGCGTTTCCTATTCCGAGAAATAAATGAAGAGTCAAAACTCAAAATAATTGACGATTTTCAATACTCAAAATAATTGACGATTTCCCTGCAAAAACCAATAGTGGTCATGATGGTATTACACTGAAACAATTAAAATGTTTAAAATTTATTTTAATCAAACCCTTAACATTGCTTCTTAATCAAATTGTCACCTCCGAAGCATCGCGTTGATTAGGAAATGTCTTACCACTAATGCCTGCAGAACCACTGTGAACGCCTTAGTCATGTCACGTATTGATTACGGCAACGCAGTGTTATATGGTCTGCCGGAGACGCACTTGCGAAAGCTGCAGATGGTACAGAATTCCGCAGCACGTCTCATTACCGGAACAAGGAGGCGAGAACACATAACACCTGTTCTGTATCGTCAGCACTGGTTGTCTATACGCCAGCGGATCGAATTCAAGCTGTTACTGCTGGTATATCGTGCAGCGCATCATCTAGGCCCTGCGTACATTTCATCGCTCGTGACATCCAACACGCAGACCAGATCACTTAGATCGGCCGAACAAGGTCTGCCGACTGTTCCAAGATATCACCTTGAACATTATGGCCGTCGTTCCTTCTCGGTGGCTGGCCCGATCCTGTGGAATGCCCTGCCTCATGCAGGCAGGCATGCAAACTGCGTTGCCACTTTCAAATCACTCTCAAAGACATACTTATTTCGGCAGGCCTTCAAAGAACTTTGCAATCCGCATCAGTGACAGTTGTGCAATGTTGACATTCGATTATGTTCTTAGGATGCAGTTATTTATTTATTTATTATTATGTTTTAAATTAGCATATTATATGTATTTATTTAATTTAAGCACATTATTTATTCTAGGTATTTAAACTGCTAATTCATTTAACTGATATATATATATATATAATGTACACTTGTAAATATATATAAATTAATTTTCATTCAGCTTTATATAACTGACGTTTTATTTAATTTTTATATGCTACCTAAAAAAAATTATTTTATCTTTCTAATTAATATTTATATTTAATATGTTTTAGGTAATTTAACATTGGTGTTTTCTTCGATGATGCCCTAAACATGAACAGCCATGTACAGTACATGTGTCGTGTAGCATATTTCCATCTACACAGTATTGGAAGAATTCGAAATCTTCTAGATAGGTAAACGACAGAGATGATGGTGCATACCTACGTGACGTCTTGTCTTGACAATGGAAATGGCCTGCTTTACGGGATTTCTGACCATCTCCTCACCAGACTCCAAAGAGTGCAAAATGCTGCAGCCCGCCTCATAATCAGAACTAAGAAGCACGACTATATCACTCCTGCTCTAATTGCGCTTCATTGGTTGCCGATTAAACAGCGCATCGAGTACAAACTGCTCCTGCTTACGTTCCGCAGTTTGCACGGCATGACTGCGTCATACCTGGCGGACCTACTAACTCGACACCAGCCCACTCGCACGTTACACTCCGCCGACGATCACCTGCTCGAGGTCTCGAGCTGCAAGCTTTGTACTCAAGGCGACAAAGCTTTTTCACGCGCCGCGCCGCGCTGCGCTTCTGGAACAATCTGCCCCTTGCTACAGACTGCCTCATCGTGCTCGAGAAGCAACTGAAGACACTTCTTTTTAAACGTGCTTTTTCTCTTTAAATTATATGTGTGGACAGTGGCGAACTCTGGACTTTTTAATATCTACCATTAACTATTATTATTATTATGTATTATTATTCTCTCTTAATCTGTCGTTTTAATTAGTATTAGTATTATTACTATCCTCATCTATTTACTATTGATATGTATATGTATGTATATTTTAATGCTTTTATTTATTTATTTTATTTATTTATATATATTTTTTTAATTTAATAATCTTAATAGCTACATGCAATTTTTTTAGGATTGTAATGCGCCTCTGAGTGGTAGTAACTGCCAGATTCATGGCGCAGAGAAATGCAGTAAATTATTATTATTATTACTATTATTATTGATGTATTTTTATTTATACTCTGCAGTTGTCAGCGCCTTTGAGCAGATTTGTTATTCGGACACACGGCGCTCTGTAAATGCATAATAATAATAATAAATCAATATTACATACTGGAATCTTCTCAGATAGGATGAACATTGCGAAAGTAATTCCAATATCTCTAAAAATTATGACGAAACATCGTTTTGTAACTATAGACCGATATCTCTGTTACGTGTAATCTCTAAGGTTACTAAAATTATGCATACTCATATATATTCATATTTTACAGAACACCAACTTTTTAATGCTAACCAGTACCGTTTCAAATCTGGTCATTCAACCGAATATTCCATTATGGATGTCATCGACCGAACAATAACGGCACTAGATTCAAATGAAACACCTATCAATATATGTTTAGATTTATCAAAAGCGTTTGATACTTTAGATCATACAATTGTATTAAGCAAACTACATCGGTATGGAATTTGCGACACGTCTCTAAAGCTAATGGAAAGTTATTTGAAAAATAGAAAACAATACGTTATTGTTAATGATAATATTTCTGAAACCCTGCCTATTACCAAAGGTGTGCCACAAGGTTCTGTACTAGGCCCACTTCTGTTTCTAATACGCATTAATGACTTACCTAAGTCAAGTGAGATATATAGATATGTAATGTATGCAGATGATACAACTCTATTTACTACCATCTAATCTTTAAATAGATGTCCTAAAGATGTCGACCAACATTTAAATACAGAATTAAACAAAGTAAACGAATGGCTTAAAATAAATAAACTGTCTTTAAATATAAAGAAATCCAACTATATAATATACAAACTGGCAAATAAAACAGTAAATCCTTTTCTACTCAAGATAGATGAAATCAGAATCGAAAGAGTTCAAAATTGTAATCTTCTTGGTTTAACATTGCAAGAAAACCTAAGCTGGGACATTCATATTGAAAATATTTCAATCAAATGTTCTAAATTGATTGGGATATTAAACAAGTTAAAATATTGTTGCCATTAAATATAAACGTAATTTTGTATAACTCATTAAAGTTACCATATGTAAATTATGGCCTAATGACATGGGGTTTTAAATGTAACAGAATCATCAATCTACAGAAAAAAGCAATTAGAACAATATGCTTATGTAAATATAATTCACATACTGAGCCGCTGTTTAAGAAACTAAACATTCTTAAAGTTACAGACATGCTGCAATTACGCGAATAAAAATTCTATTATAAATATGTGCACGTGACATTACCAATATATTTGCAAAACTTACCATTTACTCTAAATAGAAATGTTCACAACATTAATATACGATTACATGACAACATCCATACAAATAGGGCAAAACATGACAACATTCATACAACTAGGGCCAAACATGACAACATTCATACAACTAGGACAAAACATTACAACATCCATACAACTAGGGATATACATGAAAACATCCATACAACTAGGGATATCAATGATAACATCCATACAACTAGGGCTAAACATGACAACATCCATACAACTAGGGATATAAATGACAACATCCATACAACTAGGGATATACATGACAACATCCATACAACTAGGCCAAACATGACAACATCCATACAACTAGGGTCAAACATGACAACATCCATACAACTAAGGCTAAACATGACAACATCCATACAACTAGGGATATACATGACAACATCCATACAACTAGGGATATACATGAAAACATCCATACAACTAGGGATATCAATGACAACATCCATACAACTAGGGCCAAACATGACAACATCCATACAACTAGGGCAAAACATTACAACATCCATACAACTAGGGATATACATGAAAACATCCATACAACTAGGGATATAAATGACAACATCCATACAACTAGGGCTAAACATGACAACATCCATACAACTAGGGATATAAATGACAACATCCATACAACTAGGGCTAAACATGACAACATCCATACAACTAGGGATATAAATGACAACATCCATACAACTAGGGATATACATGAAAACATCCATACAACTAGGGATATAAATTACAACATCCATACAACTAGGGCTAAACATGACAACATCCATACAACTAGGGATATAAATGACAACATCCATACAACTAGGGCTAAACATGACAACATCCATACAACTAGGGATATAAATGACAAGATCCATATAACTAGGGATATAAATGACAACATCCATACAACTAGGGATATACATGAAAACATCCATACAACTAGGGATATAAATGACAACATCCATACAACTAGGGCTAAACATGACAACATCCATACAACTAGGGATATAAATGACAACATCCATACAACTAGGGCTAAACATGACAACATCCATACAACTAGGGATATAAATGACAACATCCATACAACTAGGGCTAAACATGACAACATCCATACAACTATGGATATAAATGACAACATCCATACAACTAGGGATATAAATGACAACATCCATACAACTAGGGATATAAATGACAACATCCATACAACTAGGGCTAAACATGACTTTGCCAAACGATGCATTACGTAGGACGTTCCATTACAAATAAACAACACGACGCATCACGTAAGGAGCACATTTTAACACAGTTTACAAGGATTTATTAGTTATACCAAACTATGTTTTCTATAAAATTATACAGAACAGTGCTCTTTACCAAATTGTTATATATGTGGACGTTCTTAATAATCAATATATAATACATTGCGTTTTTAATTTCTTTACCTATGTCAAACAGTACTGAAATTAGTATGTCATATGTAATTGTAATTATTTGCCAGATCCTAAATTAAGTAAACTTATTTATTATTAAAAAAATTGTTATCAATTATTGGTAACGTAATTTAAGTATTTGTCAAACCCTTACTGCATTGGAAATTATGCACTTGTGTTGTTACAATTTTGGGGGGAAAGTATTTGAGTAGGTGAGCTAAACGTAACTTGGTGAAAATTACAATTTTAGGGTGGCTGCTATGAGAGCGACCAACAAAGGTCTTAGTGGCAGTCTCCCTGAACCCATGTCCATGAAGTCCATGGTTAGGATATTGTCAATTCGGTATTCCATACATTAAATCATTAATATTATATTTTTATGTTATACATTTTAGCTAATAATATATGTATGTATTACCTGCTATTTTTTTCAACAAATATTATTTCGTAATTGAGCTGTAGATATTTCTGTTTTAAAAATTGTACCGTTTTCGTTTATATGTGGGTCATATATACACTTCCGATTCCGATTCGTTTAACCGAATCTCGCCCGGCTGCGTGACTTCGCCGGGAAACAGAGTCTGGCCGAGAACACGCGTTAAAGCGGCGTTATGATTACACGCATCTAGTACCACTCCTACGGTGCTCCCATTTCGCGACGCCTGGATAATCGAGGCTAGTGCTCAAGAATCCAGTTTGCGTACGCTGTCAGCAGCAAATGTTTTGGGCGAGCAATCAATCAACGCCGTTATCGTGATTCTAAATCCAAAAATAAATTAGGATTTAATATTTCTGTTTATCACTTGTGTCAATATAACCAGTTTCCATTGCGAAGCTTAAACTTATATAAGTTGATTCTTATTTAAGTTGTAGTTTTATTGTTAGCATGGGAGCCAATCATCGGCTCTACCCGGATTCAGGGTAAACCGGGATCAGTGTCGTACAGTGAAAACCAGAGTTATCTTCCAGGGTGTAGAACGGGAGCCATACGGTGCTTCCATCTCGCGGCGCCTGGATAATTGAGGCTATAAGCCAACTAGATCGATCCAGATAAGGTTGGGCTACTATGGTAATCGCTAGGTGACAGCACCTTTGTAAGCAGACGTTTTATTTTTATTATTAATCACTGAATGAATGAATGAATGAATGAATGAATGGGGTAAGCCGTCGAACAACGGATCTCTTCCTGAGTCAGTTGTGCGTCCTTTGATGACTGTGTGTAAGCGACCACAGATGGCACAGTCATAGGTGGTCGTAGCCATAAGGGACTCCGGTCATAGGTCCCGGCGGAGATTGACCGTTCTTCCGCTGCATTCTTTAGTCTTTGAGTTGTTGACGCCGTTTCTGTTCAAAGTCCCGCAGACCAGTCATGCAGGTGTGCCGCCAGAGGGGGTGATTGTTTGCAGTCTCTTCCCAGGTGTTGTGCGGATGGAGCATGACTTCTGCGTTGCCTTCAGGACGTCACTGTAGCGTTTTCGTGTTTTCGTTGCACACCTCGTGAGCGCAAATCAGTCTTCAGTTGACAGCAGAAAAGCGCCTTTGGTATGATGTCATCCGTCTTGCGGACCAAATGACCACACCATTGTAGTTGTGTGGGTTGGTTATGAAACTGGATTCCGAACGTTTTGCATTTGTCCAGCACCTCAGTGTTTGGCATCATGTCTTGGTATCATGCCTTGCCACTTGATAACTGCAATCTGCCGTAGGCAGCGCATGTGGAATTGCTCAAAACATCTGATATGGCGTCGATATGGGGTCCACGCCTCACATCCACACAGCAGTGTCGACACTACGATGGCACAATACACGTCGATGTTTGTGCTCAAGCGCACACCACGTTCACTCCATAGGCGCTTTGTTGGTCTACCAAAAGATGCGCTTGCCTTCCCAAGATGGGCAGATATTTCATCGTCAATCATTGTGTTTACAGATAACGTGCTATCCAGATATACAAATTTCAATGGGCAGTTATCGATTGCAACGTTTGGTGGTACATGATTGGTTCCAGGCTTTGGTTGGAACGTTACTTCTGTTTTCTTTAGACTGATTGTGAATCCCAAACGGAGGGCTGCTTTGGCAAAACAGTCAGTAATTGATTGTCTTAATGTCAACGATTGAATGTGCAATGAGGGAACAGTAATCATCAAAGAGTAGGTCTCGTACAAATCAGCCGTTCAAGGTTAAATATGTTCCTATCGGTACGAAACTGGATGTAGACACCGAGTTCGTTGTCGCGGAAAGCATATTGTAACATGATGGCAAATATAATTGAAAATAGCATTGGTGCGAGGACGCAGCCCTGTTTGATGCCATTTGTTACAGGGAATGCATCTGACGAGTTCCCTTGGTCTTGAACTCTGGCCACCATGCCATCGTGAAAGGAGCGAATTACATCAACAAATACGCTGTTACAGCCAACCTTTCTCAATAGTTTCCAAAGTCCAATTCTGTTGACTGAGTCAAAAGCCTTCGTAAGGTTACAAAGACAGTGTAGTGGTCTTGATTTTGTTCGTGACACTTTCTTTGCAGTTGTCTCATCGCATAGATCATATCTGTGGTACCACGCCCTGCATGGAAGCCGCGTTGGCTCTCTGGTAGAAATGGCTATGTGCTGTACCAATAGATATAGCCTAATAGTCGACGACTTTTATGGTTTGAGATGGAACAATTTGCAACAGAAGCTATTTCAAGTGTGTTGGTTACATGGAAGTTACCTATAAAACATATCAAAAGTATACAGCAAAGAAAATTGGGGAAGTGTCTCAAAACAAGGAATTGTTAAATACCATTGATACCTAAAACCGTACGGCAAATCTAGACTTGCTATGGCAGGCGCGGATCATCAAGGCCCTCGTGGTCTGGAATGATGATTTTGATTTAGAAAAATGTATATTTTGGATGTAGCATACATCTATTCAATTTTATGAAGATTGTAAGGAGGTATTCATAATAAAAATTATATTTCTAAGCAAATGACAGAACCTGACTTCTGCCGGCAAATTCAGAGATACTAATCATACTAACGTATGAATATATATTATATCTAAACAAAAGCCAGAGTCTGACATTTGCAGGGCACACCCAAAGCATGCACAAGGAGACGGTCTGTGTTATGCCTCTTTCACAGTGTCTACAGGCGCCTACACTTCAACTTAACATTTATGTTCAGTCAAGTCGAGTCTAATCTAGTCAAGTCTAGTAAAACCAACGACGTACGCCTATTTATACATATCTGGGGAAACACCCTATGGTAAAAATGTAAGCGATAATAAAGATCAGGTGCCTCCCACATGGAGATGAGTTCTCTTGGAGTCTTGGGAGCACAGGTCACCCGATGGCTGGATCTGGTTTGAAGGAGTTGCGATACTCTAGTTCATCAAAAGCACTGGAGCACACCATGAGAGGAAAGGCCATTTCCAGAGCGGGACGTGCACACCTCGTGTTACATACAGTTCTGATTTGGCTTCTACTCTCCAGATCTTTAGACACACCTCTTCCTAATACACACGATTAGCTACAACAGCGAGATGTTGATCCAATGGGTGAAATGGCATTAGCAATAGATGGTGATGTCCATCGAGGTTTAAACGTGGTTCATAGGAAACCGGTGTCTCCATCTTGAAGCAGTATCAGAGATGCTACCCTATCTGGCTATCTCAGGCCACTCTCTACGTTATACTAAGTCAGCAAGGCATTACTTGCAGTCCATGCTGAAAGTATTCATGCGCAGCATGGAGACCAGCGAGGGACTGGCGAGGGAAAAGGGATGCCCGAACAGCAACGACCTGGCTGCTGTCCATGCCAGCCTATGCAGAGATAAACAGATCAGTGCAATAACCTAGCTGAGTAATATACCACACAAGTGAACAAAACGACATGATCACACTGAGAGAATATCGTGACTTGAAAGACACACAAACGCTATTGCTGGTGCTGGCAGAGATAAGTCCATCTGGAAACAACTCAACCCTGCAGAGCATCATGGAGGGAGTGCTTACCAGCTCCACTGTCGATGAGGATTGCGCAAAGGTCACTGGCCAGAAGATTACGGCGTCCATGACGAGTAAATCTGTCATGCAGTCAGTATTCATTCAGACTGGCATAGTTAAGTAAAAAAAACAGTGCGTGTTGAGGGTAACCATGGTTCAGATGAACCAAGATATCCTGTTCTAGCGTTGTCTAATTTTCGTAGCAAGTTCGATTGAGCCACGGACCGGCTCTGTTTGAAGATAAATGAACCCCAGAAATATGTACCTGCTGAAGTCATCTGGTGTAGGTTGACACCCAACATTGCAAGTCCAATCGGTGAAGTTCAGTTTGTATTGGATGGTGGGGCTTTGTCCCATTGCATCCCTTGACCAAGTAGAATTCCCAGATATCGAGAGTTGTGCATGCTGTACTGTGACTACCTGACATGAAAGTTTGATCAATCCATCGTTGTCTTTGGCGGATATCACAATCCATCCACTAAACTTACGCACGTAAGAGACGAGTGGGAGGAAAGGCTGGTGAGGACGTTACGTTCACCGATGATATGAGGATGACGGCAAATAATGTCTTCCCTGCAAGCAAAAACAACAAGCACAGTTTCATCAATTTGTTGAGCGGACAGTTGTAGTACAGAATGTCAAACCAAACCTGCTCAGTATGATGTAGACCAGCCGATTTTGCAGACAGCAGTCAAGTCTGCAACGACAGAGAACACTGTTCTAGTGGGGAGTTACTCAAACCTGGTTGTCCTCTTTGCTTCCGTGCTGACCCAATTTCCCACAAATTGTTTATACACAGTGAAGCAAAGTCAGCCACAAAGAAGGACTGTATGGGGAACATAGAGACCGTAACTGACCAGCTAGGCAAATATGTATGATATATTAGGATGTAACACCACCTCCTGGGTATACCTTGAAAAAGGAGCACGTCTGAAGAAAGTTGGGTCCAGCCAGCACCAGAAACAAATTTAACAGTTTGGTACGCATGATGCTTCAACAGAGCATGTTGCAGCCGAAGGTGAAATGGTGCTTATATGCCGTTACAACGGAAACCGGAAGACTGTGAGGATTCTTTGAGGTATACAGAAGCTTTGTGAGAAAATGTCAGTCAACAGTTCGCACATTCAGTAAATACCTTATTTCTGACATTTGTAGCAGCACGCTATCACAGCATGCGGGTGTACCAGCATTGGGAATGGACGTTGAGTGACGGTTATCTTCTTCCCGTCATGACAGACCTGCCTCCAGCACCAGATGCCCTGTTGCTCGTAATCCGGTTTAACTGCTCCACAAATTGCAATTCGGCAAGGTGCACATGCTGCAAGAACAACTTTGAGTGTTCCCTGCACGTAGTCAATCAATACCGTGGCACAGGGTTCTCAAACTAAATCTAGAGTTACGTCAGTGATGGACGATGAGTAGTCATGCGTTTGTCGATAGAGAGAACAAAAATCAAAACTAATCTTGATAATATACTAGGTGTTTTAAGTCTTATATTTTTTAGTTTTATGTTATAATGATTTCATAACATTCAGATGCTGGTTCTGGTTTCAAAAAAGACATTTAGTCGGAATTGTTATGAATGTTTTAGTAACTAGCATAGCATATTACCACTTGTGATATTAATGAGTACGTAATACAGCGATTTTATCTCAATTAAGTTTTTCTGTGGAGCGTTGTGGCACTGGAGTCTCAATCGAGAGAACTCGGTTTCGAATCCTGTGCTGCCGTGTCGAACCTTGGGCAAGTTTGTTCGCTCTAGGTTGCTTCAGTTCACTCAGCTATATGACTGAGTACCTGGCTATTATAGACAGTGGTGGATATTTGTGTACGAATACTCTTCGCGCATTAATTGCATCATGGCTGAATTCTTTCCAGAGAAGTTTCGATGGTGTTCGATTGAACAGGTCTGCCAGGGAGTAAAGGGTAAAGCGCTTTGAGCAGTCCAAAGGACTGGGTACTGCGTTATATAATAACTTACCTTTTTGTTTGGCTCTAGAGATTTATCTGTGTACATCACGGAAGGGTTCATTATAAGTATTATGCACAATACTAACATGCATTTGTGTAATGTTACGTATACGGTCAGTGCGCATGACAGTAGCATATATATGGGAGAGAATACGGCAATCTTTCCTCAAGTAAACTTACTGACTAGATTCAAGTATGTATATGTTGACCTTATATCAAGGGGTGGTTATAATTATTATACACAATGTTCCCCTATTAAATATACTTGCACTATGTTAAATGTACGATAGATGCTCATGAGAATAACACATTATGATTATGCTGAGCATAATCATGTTATATAGGAGACGAATTGGACAAGTAATTACAGCCAGTCGCACATGTGTTGATACCAATAAGCATTTTCATTGTTTTATATAAAATATTTTAATGTTTATATATGTTGCTTTGTTCTTTGAATATAATATGTGCGTATTTATGAACACGTATTTAAAATATGTGATGTTTACAGGAACATTATTTTGCTCATCGTTTGTCCCGAAAGTAAAAAGCTAGTGAGGGTGCCCCAACATTTGCGTAATTTTGATTTTGTTTAGAGCTGTGTACTTTTGATGTTATCTAAGATATAAGCCTGTTTTCAAAACTGCAAGAATTGATTCTGTTGCAATTTGTTCCAACGTGACCCTATTTTGGCCATAAAAGTCCTGGACTATAATCCGGACGAGTATTTTGTCAGCTATGCATAGTATAGTGAGATGCCACGGTGGTTGTCACAGAAGGACCTGTTTCTATTTCGTTTCTAAATGTGAACAAGCGATGCATCTTTGAAGTCCTGCGGGACGGATCTGTTGTTCCAGATGACAGTGAAGAGTTGGACAAGTCGTTTAGTGAGCTTCATCCCTCCGTGTTTGTATATTTCTGCCGCAGTTGCATTAGAACCTGCGGCTTTTCCACTTCATAGTTTTTTTAATCGCCTCAGTACTTTCCTCGATGCTTGGGCGTGCGTCTAGTTCCTCGATGACGGGATGTTGTGTAACTTCATCAAGTGCTACTAATGAGATAGTTGATGGTTGATAGAGTACATCATTAAAATGTTCAGCCCATCATTTCAGAATTTCGCTTGGATCTGTAATGCGAGTCCTTCCATCGGCATTCATGAGCGGTGTGGCTCCACTTGACTGGTTCCCATACACTGCTTTAAGACCCTCGTAGAAACGTTTAGCATCCTTCTGATCAGCGGCTTGTTGTATAGTCCTGGACGATAATCCGGACGAGAATTTTTTTCTTCATCCGGGTAGGTGATGGTTGGGGCATATGCTCTGATTATGGTGGCATGACGATCACCGGATACCCTGATGCGCATTACCATAAGTTGTTCATTTATTCCTTTTGGCAAGGTGTGAGTGTATTTTACTGCCAATCCAACTCCTGATTGTCTGGCTTCACTGTCTGGCTTCCCAATCCAGACATGTGTATCCAGCACCTTACTCAGTGAGTTGTGATTCACCTGGTAGTCGTGTTTCACGTAGAGCTGCAATTGTGATATTGTATCTTGCCAGCTCTCTGCCAATCATTGCCGTCCTACGTTCCAGTTTGTTCCCGTTGTCCTGACGTGTTCTCACATTTCAGGCTCATATATTCATGTTGAATTGTTTCTTGTGATTTCAACCGCAGTGTTGGATGACTAGTCCGCTGCGGTTTGCGAATAAGTTTGGGTGGAGCCAGCTTTGTTTAGGGAACTTTTTATACCCTCCTCCTCCATTTGGAAAGAGCAGTGCTGTCCTTGGGGAAGGCTGCTCTGTCACCTTAGCAGGATACGAGCATCACGTCATTGTGTGCTCCATGTCAAGGACAGAACGATCGTCACACTAGGGCCGTCATAGCTGTAGGGCCTTGACCAATGTTGCTAGCGGCATCCTCCACCTGTCCCCGTTGCCACCTCCCCATAACTGTAGGGTCGTGACCAGTGTTGCTAACGGCATCCTCCACCTGTCCCCGTTGCCACCTCCCCATAGCTGTAGGGTCGTGACCAGTGTTGCTAGCGGCATCCTCCACCTGTTCCCGTTGCCATCTCCCCATAGCTGTAGGGTCGTGACCAGCGTTGCTAGCGACATCCTCCACCTGTCCCCGTTGCCATCTCCCCATAGCTGTAGGGTCGTGACCAGTGTTGCTAACGGCAACCTCCACCTGTCCCCGTTGCCACCTCCCCATAGCTGTAGGGTCGTGACCAGTGTTGCTAGCGGCATCCTCCACCTGTTCCCGTTGCCACCTCCCCATAGTTGTAGGGTCGTGACCAGTGTTGCTAGCGGCATCCTCCACCTGTTCCCGTTGCCACCTCCCCATAGCTGTAGGGTCGTGACCAGTGTTGCTAGCGGCATCCTCCACCTGTTCCCGTTGCCACCTCCCCATAGCTGTACGGTCGTGACCAGTGTTGCTAGCGGCATCCTCCACCTGTTCCCGTTGCCACCTCCCCATAGCTGTAGGGTCGTGACCAGTGTTGCTAGCGGCATCCTCCACCTGTTCCCGTTGCCATCTCCCCATAGCTGTAGGGTCGTGACCAGTGTTGCTAGCGGCATCCTCCACCTGTTCCCGTTGCCATCTCCCCATAGCTGTAGGGTCGTGACCAGTGTTGCTAGCGGCATCCTCCATCTGTTCCCGTTGCCATCTCCCCATAGCTGTAGGGTCGTGACCAGTGTTGCTAGCGGCATCCTCCACCTGTTCCCGTTGCCATCTCTCCTTCGCCGCAGGACTAGGTGTAGAGAAGTGTGAAGAGAAGAGATTTAACAAGATTGAACAAGATTGCCATCCAGAGAATTAACTCTAGATGGCAGGTGGACAAGGAAGCCCTTTGGCTTATCGATAGTCCAACCCTTTTAACTACATATATCCAGCCCTTCTGAGGTATGTGTCGATTTTATTTAAAAACATATTCACACTAATAGCACCCACACAGTCATCAGATAATCTGTTTCATTCATTCACAGTCCTTTGTGAAAATGAAAACTTTTTTACGTCTAATCTACACTGCTCCTTTACTAATGTACCTTCATGTCCTCTAGTCTTACTATTTTTCTTAACTGAAAAAAACATATTTCTATAAATATTTTCATAATCATTCAATATTTTAAACACTTCTATCTGATCTCCTCTCAATCTCCTGGTCTCTAATGTTGTTAAACCACATTCTTTTAGGCGTTTTTCATAACTAAGATCCCTCAGTTTTGGTATCATTTTAGTCGATCTCCTCTGTACTCTTTCTAGCATATCTATGTCCTTCTTGCGATATGGCCTCCACGCTTGTATACAATATTCTAAATTAGGCCTAACTACTGTTTTGTACAGCGGTATTATTATTTCTTTTTATATGCTATATTTCGCCTAATCAATCCAAGGATTTGATTTCCTTTTGAAGCTGCAATTCCACACTGTTCTGAAACCTTCATGTCAGCACTAATTGTCAGCCCTAAGTCTTTGTCTTTTATAGTAGTACTTAGTACAGTTCCCCCATTGTATATTCTACATATTCGTTCCCATGTCCTGTATGAAGGCATTTACATTTCCAAAAATTGAACAACATTTGCCACTTTTCAGACCATTTGATCAACCTGTCAAGATCATCTTGTAAATGCTGTCTATCTCCATCACTTTTAATCCTTCTAAACACTTTTGTATCATCTGCAAATTTCAACACCTTGCTAGCTATATCATCGTCCAAATCGTTTATATATATTAAGAATAATATAGGTCCCAGTACTGACCCCTGTGGAACCCCACTCAAAACTGATTTCCTGTTTGAAGCCTCCCCATCAACAACTACCCGTTGTCTTCTGTCAATCAGCCATTTTTTTATCCAGTTAATTATACCACTTCCTGTGCCATATGCCTTTAGTTTAAGCAGTAATCTTTGATGTGGCACTTTATCTAAAGCTTTTTGAAAATCTAAGTAGATGATATCTACTGGTGATCCCTCGTCTACGCTCGTCTTCGCTCCTTCTCTCTAGAGAAAGAGAGAAGGAGCGAACTGACTCTGTACCTGCGCCTGAAAGCTTAGGGTTGAGTAAGTTTGTGCATATCTATCCCATACACTTGATCTAGTCCCTCTTAATCTAGTGGCTCAGTTTGACTAAGACAACTAGAGAGGGGGTCGACTGCAGGCAGTGGCCAACTGTTTTTCAATAAACGTCTGTGCAGTTGCCCTGTTCGTGCTCTGCCAGGCATGTGCATCACAGCCTTTGAAGCCACACTAATTCTTTCACAAGGAGGGCATCTATGCCCTTTCTGCCGGTAACGTCTTCAGTAGACGTTCCCAGTTCACTGCTCTGAGGCAGCTAACCCGCACATAGTTTGGCCAGCCAGCCGAGGCTGTTGTCCGGGAATGGCCGCCGCGGTGTCTACGCGGCTACTTGGGGCCATATGTGGAGTTGAGTGGTTTGGGTTGGACCAGTGCTGCAAGCCATCCAACGGGGTGCGGCTGCCTGGCATGCAAGGGTACTACCATCCTGCCATCACCCCCATTATTAATCACTAGATGGTTACCGGTTGATGTTGCTGCGAAAACGTGTAAGCCGTTTTATAGTGTCCTTATCTATTATAGTATTATATTATTGCGTTAATGTGTATTTTTGTGGCATACTGAAGGGAATATTCATGTGTATATTTCACTTTATATGGCTATATGGTGATTTTTCTACCATACAGACACCAGTCAGTGAGCGATGATACAGGAATTGATGAGCCTTGGACAATCACAATGATATTAGCCCCAGCCCTATTGTGGCTATATGACGCATACTGATGGGGGAGTCGCAGGACACTGATCACGTATGTTCATGCAACACTTAAATGTAACGCTGAAAGTACCGGTATGTTAGCTCATAACTACTACTATGCGCTACAACGATAGTGTTATCTGTGTGAGTGAAGTGTGTTGTGAATGTTTAATTTCCATTATACTTACTTATTTCAATTTGTGAATATATGTATTTTTCCCACCATTAAGCTTTACAAGATCGAGTATTTTTCACAATAGTAAATGTTGACAAAAATACAAATTAATCACTTCAAGTTTGTCTTCACGTTCCCTAAAATGGTCTGTGGTTCTATCAAGTGAAAACAAAGAAACTGTCGCTATATAAATACAGTTACGTAGTCTCAGGTCATGAATGAGATGACAGACGTATCATTTGTGTTCTTTCAGGCGACATACATTTGTCTCAGAAGTGTCTACATGAAGATATAATTTCGCCTAGACTCGTGACACATAGACACTGTGACGTTCTGACGGTGTCGCCTCTTTGGTCAAACATTGACACTGTGACGTTCTGACGGTGTCGCCTCTTTGGTCAAACATTGACACTGTGATGTTCTGACGGTGTCGCCTCTTTGGTCAAACATTGACACTGTGACGTTCTGACGGTGTCGCCTCTTTGGTCAAACATTGACACTGTGACGTTCTGACGGTGTCGCCTCTTTGGTCAAACATTGACACTGTGATGTTCTGACGGTGTCGCCTCTTTGGTCAAACATTGACACTGTGATGTTCTGACGGTGTCGCCTCTTTGGTCAAACATTGACACTGTGATGTTCTGACGGTGTCGCCTCTTTGGTCAAACATTGACACTGTGATATTCTGACGGTGTCGCCTCTTTGGTCAAACATTGACACTGTGATGTTCTGACGGTGTCGCCTCTTTGGTCAAACATTGACACTGTGATGTTCTGACGGTGTCGCCTCTTTGGTCAAACATTGACACTGTGACGTTCTGACGGTGTCGCCTCTTTGGTCAAACATTGACACTGTGACGTTCTGACGGTGTCGCCTCTTTGGTCAAACATTGACACTGTGACGTTCTGACGGTGTCGCCTCTTTGGTCAAACATTGACACTGTGACGTTCTGACGGTGTCGCCTCTTTGGTCAAACATTGACACTGTGACGTTCTGACGGTGTCGCCTCTTTGGTCAAACATTGACACTGTGACGTTCTGACGGTGTCGCCTCTTTGGTCAAACATTGACACTGTGACGTTCTGACGGTGTCGCCCCTTTGGTCAAACATTGACACTGTGACGTTCTGACGGTGTCGCCTCTTTGGTCAAACATTGACACTGTGAAGTTCTGACGGTGTCGCCTCTTTGGTCAAACATTGACACTGTGACGTTCTGACGGTGTCGCCTCTTTGGTCAAACATTGACACTGTGATGTTCTGACGGTGTCGCCTCTTTGGTCAAACATTGACACTGTGATGTTCTGACGGTGTCGCCTCTTTGGTCAAACATTGACACTGTGATGTTCTGACGGTGTCGCCTCTTTGGTCAAACATTGACACTGTGACGTTCTGACGGTGTCGCCTCTTTGTTCAAACATTGACACTGTGACGTTCTGACGGTGTCGCCTCTTTGGTCAAACATTGACACTGTGACGTTCTGACGGTGTCGCCTCTTTGTTCAAACATTGACACTGTGACGTTCTGACGGTGTCGCCTCTTTGGTCAAACATTGACACTGTGACGTTCTGACGGTGTCGCCTCTTTGGTCAAACATTGACACTGTGACGTTCTGACGGTGTCGCCTCTTTGGTCAAACATTGACACTGTGACGTTCTGACGGTGTCGCCTCTTTGGTCAAACATTGACACTGTGACGTTCTGACGGTGTCGCCTCTTTGGTCAAACATTGCCACTGTGACGTTCTGACGGTGTCGCCTCTTTGGTCAAACATTGACACTGTGACGTTCTGACGGTGTCGCCTCTTTGGTCAAACATTGACACTGTGACGTTCTGACGGTGTCGCCTCTTTGGTCAAACACTGACACTGTGACGTTCTGACGGTGTCGCCTCTTTGGTCAAACATTGACACTGTGATGTGCTGACGGTGTCGCCTCTTTGGTCAAACATTGACACTGTGATGTTCTGACGGTGTCGCCTCTTTGGTCAAACATTGACACTGTGATGTTCTGACGGTGTCGCCTCTTTGGTCAAACATTGACACTGTGATGTTCTGACGGTGTCGCCTCTTTGGTCAAACATTGACACTGTGATGTTCTGACGGTGTCGCCTCTTTGGTCAAACATTGACACTGTGATGTCCTGACGGTGTCGCCTATTTGGTGAAACATTGATACTGTGATGTTCTCCTGGTGTCACCTCTCTGGTGTCACCTCTCTGGTGACACGTTGACACTGTGACATTCTGCTGCTTTCACCTCTCTGGTGACAGAGACAACAGTTTGTCATTGGAAGGGACAACACGGCAAGGTGATATACGACTTTGAGCCAAGTCGCTGGACAACTCTGAAAACAGGCTATAAGTGGCAGTAAACATGCAAGTGAATGTGCACATGCAGACTATTGTGAAATGATTCAAATGTGACATTTGCGAAAAACATGTTCTACGTAGTGGTGGCTTAAAGGGAAATGTCCGTACCTATACTGGGGAGAAATCCTACAAATGTGATACCTGTGCTGCAAGCTTCACAGAGAGTGGTACTTTATAGAAACACTTTCGCATTCACACTGGGGAGAACCCCCTCAAATTCGACAACTGTGGGGCACAGTTCACATGGAGAGATACCATATGCGCATTCATTCAGGCAAAAAACATTCAAATGTGAAACCTGTGGTGCAGGCGTTTCCCGAATAGGTATATTAAATTTACATATATTTGTAGAGCATGCTTCAGACAGAGAAGGAACTTACTAATACAAATGTGCATTCACACCGGTCAAAAGCACTGCACGTGTGACACGTATGGTGCACTGTTTATTGACTACAGTGTTTTTAAGAGACCTGTCCGTGCCCATACTGGGGTGAAACCCTACAAATGTGATACTTGTGCTACAAGCTTCACAGGAGTGGTACTTTGCTGAAACACATTCGCATTTACACTGGGAGAAACCCTTCAGATGCAACATCTGTGGGGCACAGTTCACGTGGAGAGATACTTTACAGCTACGTATGCACACTCACTCTGGCATGAAACCATTCAAGTGTGATGTGTGTGGTGTACACTTTTCACGAAGTTATACTTTACAGATTCACATGCGCATTCATACAGGTGAGAAACCCTACAAATGTCATACCTGTGGTACATGCTTCTTAGGGAAGGAAACGTTACAGTCACATATGCGCACTCACACAGGCGAGAAACATTCAAATGTCACACCTGCGGGGCACACTTCCCCTGGAGAACTAGTTTACGAACACATATGCGCACTCATATAGGCACGAAACCGTTGAGATGTGATACATTTAGTGTACAATTAACACGCAATGCATATTTGAAGACACACGTGTACCCCCACTTGAGAAATGTACCAGTGCATTGTGTCTCATAGGGTGCAGTGGGGTAAATTAACACTGTGGACACAGGTGGTAGGGTGCAGTGGGGATAAATTAACACTGTGGACACAGATTGTAGGGTGCAATGGGGTAAAGTAAAACATGTCCACTGTGGACATAGGTGATAAGGTGTAGTGGGGTAAAGTAACGCATGTCCACTGTGGACACAGGTGGTAGGGTGTAGTGGGGTAAAGTAGCACGTGTCCACTGTGTATACAAGTGGTAGAGTGCAGTGGAATAAAGTAATACGTGGACACAGATTCTACCCCGAGAGATGCGTGTATGTTGTGTTCGTACGCAGGTACAAAGCTAGTGCAAGAGACAACAGAACTGGCGGTTCAGGTGAACTAAGGTTTACGTTGTATACATGCAAGTAATTCTGCTGAGCATCGCAAGATACCATTGACCATGAACTGTTAATTATGTGCACCAAATCGACTTCTATGGAAAATGTTCGGCCACACCGACCCTGCAATTGAGTGTAGAATTAATAATAAATGTACTTTGATATGCATGTGATACGTGTGATCTACGCTAACACATACAATATAATACAATTTACAACTTTATTGATCCCAACATTGATAAATTGCACATCTGCCGTCAACTCTAGTGCATAAAAACAAAATCAAACCTCACGCACTCGTACATAAAAAATAGTAATATGAACAAGTATTTTACGGCACTACCAGCTCAATTCGAGCATTCACTAAGTAATTATGCAAATCAATTACTATAACTTAGTTTAAGTATCATATTTACACACCCACACCCACACACTGTATGCATTGATGACAATAGCCGTAGCAGCAACATCAGCATCTATCTGTCTATATCTGCATTGAAAATGTATATTGCAGACGGTATGAATGAATTCCTACAGCGTGTGGTTCTAGAGCGTGGAGCTCTGTATCTGTTCCCCCTGTCTATCCGTCTGCTGTCAAATTCAGGTCTGAGTGGGTGGGTATCGTCTGCCAAAATCGTCTGTACTCTGTCCATTGTCCGTCTTTCATGTGTGGATATGAAAGTGACCTGTCCCCTCCCTACAATCCCACTTGCTTTCCTGATATATTTCTCTAGCCTGTTCCTGTCATGATTGCTGACATTGCCACTCCAGCACACTGCACCAAACTAAAGCACACTGTTCACCGTTGAAGTATAAAACATTTGCAGCAGTTTTTGGCGTACATTAAAGGATCTCAGTTTCCGTAAGAAATACAACCGAGTATGCAGTTTCTTCATAATTGCATCAGTGCTTGGCTTCCATGACAGTTTGCTGTCCAGTACTAAGCCCAAATACTTGTACTCATCCACCTTTTCCACTCCTTTGATGACCACGTCTTTATAATTCTTATTCTTCTTTCTAAAATCAACTATTATTTCTTTAGTCTTACCCACATTGAGCTGAAGGTAGTTGTCGTCACACCATCCCAAAAACCTATCCACTTCTCGTCTGTAGTCTGTCTCATGGTCATCAGTAATGAGTCCAGTCAGTCATGTATCATCAAAAAACTTGGACATGAAACATGAGTCACTAGAACTTCTGTAGTCAGCTGTGTATAGGGAGAAGAGGAATGGTGCAAGAACTGTCCCATGGGGGCCCCTGTGTTCATGCTCGCTGTGTCAGAGGTCACGTTTGGTCCAGTCATCACATACTGCGGTCTGTTTGTCAATTAGTCCAGTATCCATAAGACAGTGGGTGAATTAAATTTCATTCTCATTAATTTCTCTGCCATTAAATGAGGTTGTATTGTGTTAAAGGCACTACTAAAATCAAAGAACACCAAGCGAACATCTTCCGGTTACTTTGATATTAAAGCACATTATGTCAAAAAGCTCCCAACACCACATCAACTTCTTTAAATTTGAAGAAGTCAACATATTTCCAGTAGCAAGACCATTTAACGAATACAGCTTGACACTCTGTTGTTGTTCTCGTAGCAATGCCGCTCACAATTACTTTCTTGAGGTGTGTTCTCTGTTTCAGCAACGGTCACTTCCGATGGGACAAACAACGCCCGGATTGTGTGCAACTTGCACATTAAGCACAACGGAAATGTTTCATTACTTCTGGTCATCCGGTGTTCTCGGATTCCCCGACGAACACATCCGAACACACGACGGCCATGTTGGTGCGTAGCTTGCACGCGTAGGCATAACGGAAACTTCCAGTAGTCACTGGGTTCAAAGTTTCCCCGAAGAACATGCGACATGACAGACAATGACTCTATCGTGTGCAGCTTGCACTTTACCCACTCAAGTTCCCGTAGCCAAGCTACTTCCGGTTTCCTCGCCGGAAACGTCCGACGAGACGCTGCTCGTTCAAACTACTACAGTCGACGATGATCCGGTGTTCCCGTATTGGTTCACGGGCGCTTCCAAGTCAATCACTTCGGAAGCTGCAGGCTACGTCTTGTAGCCGCGCAGTTCCACATTTATTTCCCGGAGAACCTCTGACAGCGAACAAGAGGCTGATCGTTCTCATCAGTTGCGTGCGGCACGATCGCATCAGTCCAATACACCGCATTTTATACTTCTTTCGATTTGAATGAGGCAGAATAGTTCCGGTAGCCTCGCTATTCCCGTTTACTCGCCTAACACTTCCGACAGCGAGTGAGAGGCCGCTCGTTCCCGCCAACTGCCATCGGCACGATCGCATCAGTGCAACACTCAGCAGTCTGTCTCAAAATGTATGACTCGTTTATATAAATGAAGCAGTTACAGGGTCATTGTAACTTTCTTACTTTCGCGTATTTAAAAAAAATCGAATCTTCATCATTTCAAGGTGATCTGTTTGACCTTAGCTCCACTCGTACCATATCAGGTAACACCTCCATATCAGGTAACACCTCCATATCAGGTAACACCTCCATATCAGGTAACACCTCCACATCGTAGCTCATCTTGACGGGGAGACACTATATTACTTGGCCATCTCGTGATTAAGTAAAGTAGATATGCGAACATAATGTTAAGACGAATGCGGTAGCGCACAATTTCGAAAATTCATCATTTTACGATGACCTTGTTTGACCTTGGATTCACGCTTACTGCACCACTTTGCAGCTCCACGACAGGCGTCGTTGGGACGGGGAGATGTAGTGCTTTCAAATGATATAACATGTGGGTGTGTGTAGGGGGGGCTCCTAAAATAAAGCACGTTTTGGGGATTTGCTGCTCGCCTAGTAGTACATACGCCGGCGGTAACGGTGAATCTCGACTGAAAGCGGTATCCGCGTGTGAGTGTTGCCAGTAGGCCTACATACAGCTGTATAGCGCGGTAATCTTCGACGATAATATATGCACACTGTGACACGTTCCTAGTCACGTGGGCAGTTTGTGGACGCTATAAAACATGGCGGTCAATAGAAACGCCGCTAACTCAGTTGGCCGACTTTCTTCTTGCTTCCACATAGCTACGCATAAGTCATTAATACATTTACTTTGGTCGTTAATCGGTTTAATTTTTGAGTGTGTAAATACAACAACTTGGCAACTTTTGTCCATTTCTCGATACGCTACAGTTTCTCCCATGATGTCGCCGGAAGAAAAATCGCACATTTCTACAAACGAACTTGCGTTTCGTAGTGGAAGCTAGAGAGGTTCAGTTCTCTGCAAAATGATTGACAACAACAGAATTGAGGAACAAATATTTACAAGCCAATAAATCTTCACATTTGAAGGGGAAAAATAACGTTTTTCATAATAATAATTATTGGTCCGTCAAACTTCAGTTTTATACAATTTCCGTCGGTAAAGTAGCTAAACGAATCGCAAGAAAACAGCACTACCTGAATCATTATACTTTTAGACCATCATTTGGCCTTTAGAACCAAACGAAAATAAAACGTGTCTGAATAACACAAAAAGTTGTTCTGTACATGCTTGGGGTATGCTGAGTTATGTATGGTACGTGGTTACGTTCAATATTTGAAACATTTAACAAAATTTACATTTTAAGAAATTGACTGTGCTACATGCTGGAGCAAAGCAACTAAACACCGTTACCATGCCTATGAAAATAAATGTTGCATAAAGTGCATTAAATAACATCATAATTATTTTGACTGCTTTCTGTTGCTTATATTAGTCTAAATAACCACACTTTTTTGTATGTAACTGAGACAAATTTTAGGAGGAATTTTCAAAATTGTTCCGCACTGTGGTAACGGTGTTGAGAAATTAATGGTTTTCTGGAGTTTACGAGAAACACGGCGCTTTATTGTGCCCATTGTTAGATATATATCAAGATACATTATCAAGGCCTGTCTCACCATATTTTTTTATTTTAACAAATAAATGCATCTCATTTACTAAATGTTGGTAACGGTGTTGATATTTAATAAACATACGGTGAAATAATTATGTTTCTTAGTTGATTTATTTGTAAACTGGAGAAGTTACACGACAAATGCAGTATTCATCATGATGCGGTAACGTCACGCAAACTGTGGCGCCACATAATGGATTAAAAAGGCATCATTTTTTGAGCTGTGCGTCGGATACAAACTTGTTGGTAACGGTGTTGAAAAAATATTTATGGACACATCTAAAGGGGGTCATATCTTAATGAAAAATCTTAACATAGGAAATCTAGCAACATTACAATTATATAGCTTGTGCATTAAACTAACGGAAACTACATATTGAAGTATGATTTGATAAATTTATTACGAACCTTGATATCGTAAACGTAGAGAATCGGGATATATCAATCATATATATTAGCCATTAATTGATAATTTGGAATATATAAATTATGTATCAGCCACTAAGCTCTGTTACACAAAGACATAACTTGGATCATCATCTTTATGCTGATGATACTCAGATCTACATTTTGTTGGCTACCCCCGATACAAATCGCTCCCATAACCAACTTAGTGATTGCCTCCAATATATCTTACACTGGATGAATGACAGCAACTTGAAATTAAATCCAAATAAAACTGTATTAATCATTATTGAAACTCCAATGCAGCGTAGTAAACTTGATGTTTTTTTCCCTACGCGTATTTTGAATCAGTATATCACGCCAGCAGCCTCGGTGCGGAATCTAGGAGTGATCTTTGATAGTAACTTCAATTTCCGACAACACATATCTCAAACGTGTCGATGCAGTTTTGATCATATTTGTAATCTTCCCCGTATTCGCCGGCATGTGTCACTTTTTGTTGCTAAACCTATTGCAACCGCGCTTGTTAGCAGCAGACTTGACTATTGTAATTCCCTCCTTTATAATATCGCTAGCAAGGTTATCACACAATTTCAACGTGTCCAAAATTGTCAAGCAAGGGTAGTTACAAGATCTCTTCGTTTTTCTCGCTTTGTACCACTTTTGAAGTCTTTGCATTGGCTTCATGTACGATTTAGTATAATATTTAAGATCTGTACCATTACATACCAGGCACTGTCCAGTAAGCTACCATCGTATTTCCATTCACTGTTTGCTCCTGTAAGAAAACCTATCCAGTTTCGATCATCTATTTCTGACCTTCTTGTTCCTAGAGTCAACACTAACATTGGAACTAGGGCTTTTTCTGTTGCTGCACCAACTCTTTGGAATATGCTCCCTCTTAATGTTAGATCATCTATTTCTGACCTTCTTGTTCGTAGAGTCAACACTAACATTGGAACTAGGGCTTTTTCTGTTGCTGCACCAACTCTTTGGAATATGCTCCCTCTTAATGTTAGGACTATTTGGTAACCTCTCGGGTGGACGCCGTGGTGCAGTGGCTAGACTTCGGACCCTCAACCGAGAGAACTCGGGGTCGAATCCTGTGCGGCGGTTTCGAACCTTGGGCAAGTTCGTTTACTCTACATTGTTTCAGTTCACTCAGCTGTATGAATGAGTACCTGGCTATAGACAGTGGTGGATATTTTTGTACGAATAGTCTTCGCGCATTAATTGCAGCGTGGCTGGATGCTTCCCATAGAAGTCGAGATGGTGTTCGATTGAACAGGTCTGCCAGGGAGTAAAGTGTAAAGCGCTTTGAGCAGTCCTGGGGACTGGATACTGCGTTATATAAGAACTTACCTTTTTTGGACGTTCCATTAAGCAAAAACCAAAATGGCGCCGAAGATGCCGATGTATAAATGTATATTATATATATATATATTTATTATATATATATATTACGTAAAATAAGCTGCTATTAGAGCGCTTTCTTACCGTTTTACCTTCAACTGTGTTTTGACTCGTATTCATAGGATACCAATATTGAGTTTTTACACCTGTGCAGTGCAAGTTCAATGCAATTACCATCGTAGATATTTCAATACTTCTCATGCTCCAAAAAAGAGGATTTCGTTTTGTCTTCCATGCTCCCTACAATTTGTATCCTAAACAATTGTGCATTTGGAATGTGCCACAGTTGGTTCGTATTGGTTCGTATCGGTTGGACACCAAATATACAAATACTGAGTTTTGAAACCTTAGTGAAAGTGTTGTGCAGGTTCAATGCAATTATCATCGTGTACATTTCACTACAGCTCATGCTCCAAATGTAAGGACTGTGTTTTTCTTCTTCCAGGCACCCTAACGTTTGTTTCGCAAGCAGTTGATCATTTAGAACATGCCACAATAAACTCTTAGACAGAGGATAATTATTGAGTTTTGACACATGACTGAGTATGCTGTGCAGGTTCATCGCAATAATCAGAGACAGTTCAATACGCTCGTGCTCCAAATGAGAGGACTGTCCATAGGACAGATGCTATGTTTTCTACAGTGGAAACTGCAATTGTTGTAGAGAGCGAGCTGGTAATGTAATGGTAACTTACGTGGCTCGCTCTGCTCTGGGTTGTAGCGCGGGTGTAGATGAGTGTGGTTGCTGTACGAGATGTCCAGCGGTGACTGACACAATGATCCAGCAACTGGGCGGTGCGTGTCGTTCAGGGACGGACGTGTAACACTATGCTGTCGTCGTGGATCGTGTGGCTGGGTACATTGTCTTAATCGGCCCTTATAAAGGGTTAGTTGTGCAGTGGTGCGTGACGGGGTAGAGTGTGTGCGGTGAGGGTGTACGGTGCTGCCGACTGGTGACTACCACATTCCTCCCTCCCTATGACGTTTGGACGTCCACCACATTCCCCAGAAAAACACGTATTCGCAATAGTAATATGTTATGCGTGACGGTGGTGAAAAATATTAATATAATATTGAAACTCTAGACTTGTTATAATGTGATAATAAAACGGTGCATGTGGCGTCGTAAAAGGACTCGTGGCAGAAGTCTTACCTCTTATAAAACGCCGGCACGTTGAGATTGGCTACGCGGAGAATTACCCACCTGGGTAAGTTGCGATAGTTCGCAATGTGTTGGGCTTGGTGAACAATCTCATATGGGTGACCACGGTTATGTCCCCGGGGTTACAACAGCGGGCCGTCTGTCTCGAAGACCAACCTGTAGATGTCGATCTGGCGTGCTAGCTCGCCAAACTCTGCCGAGGACACCGACTTGTGCGTCATTCCGAACACACTGTTCCAGAAGTGTCCCACCCAGCGTCTGTAGTCTGCGAGACTTCCGGTGAAACAGTGCGCGTGAAGGAGTTGGTGCTGGTGTGTACTGTCCCACAGAATTGCCACTGCCTCGGGCATGACGCTCTAAAAGGCGACGCGTGCGTTTCCCCGCAAGTGCTGCAGACGCGGCTTCTGCAACTCCTTGGCCAGGGCAATGTGTTTTGTAAACAACTACCGCTGGCGAGGCAGCGACTGGGGTGACTATGTATAGTCAAGGCCGCATTCACCGATCGCAGTGCAGTCAGAACTGTATATCTTGGCCTGAACTGGCTGTCACGCGTTCTCGAACGTTGGCATTGCATGCTGGGATCCTGCAGTTTGACCGGCACCCTGGCACCTTGTACTACTTGGACATGTGTAGGTGGTGGACGTGTACGGACAATGGCGTCTAATGACACCTGCACGCCACCCAATGTTACATACCGCACCAGCGTGCCTTGTGCCTTGTCGACTAGGTGTTGGAGGTCGCCCAAGGCGACAGTTCCATTGGGAACTGGCCGGGCTGAAGGGCGGTTTGTTTCTAACAGGGCTACCGTTGGTGCAATCGGTGTCGGTGGCATCCATCTGTAAAATAATTACATGACACATTATAATCAGTCGTCGTACCTACGAGGTCGATTGAGAGGTCGACCTCCGCGGGTAGTTCGTGGGGTCTCTATTTGTGAGGTGAAGGTCTCCCTTCTAGGTAGTGATGGGTTAGAGTTGAACAATTGCATAACCTCGTCTAGCGGATCGTCAGTGGTCATAACGTCATTTGATGGCCCACCCAGATTGAGGATTGATTGTCGCTTCCGCCTTATCCACAGAGGAACATCGCGGTCCTTGCATATACGGAGTTTATTGTGGCGCTTTACGTATTCTCTCTTACGTCCCGCGATCCGATATAAGAAGCATGACACTATTTTCATAACTACAAACGGCCCCTTTCATATTGGAAGTAATGTCTTACTTTGTCCCACGATTGTCCACGGATTGCGGTTATACACTAGGTCGCTCACATCAAGTTGCCTCTCTCGAATTGGGGCCAGTGTATCAATCTTTTTCTGACAGTTTTGTGCCATATGTAGATTATCACGTGCTGCTATGGAAGAGTTCCTGATTTTCTCGACTAAATTCTTGAGACAATCAGCTGGTGGTAGTCTCAGTGAATTGACAATAGGGAGCCCAAATGGGATCTCCTCAGGCACACGCACCTCTCGTCCTAATAGCAACATATTAGGCGTGAACCCGGTACTTCGATTCACCGTGGCTCGTAGACTCATTCCCAGTGTATCCAGGTGGTCATCCCCAGTGTATCCAGGTGGTCATCCCCAGTGTATCCAGGTGGTCATCCCCAGTGTATCCAGGTGGTCATTCCCAGTGTATCCAGGTGGTCATCCCCAGTGTATCCAGGTGGTCATCCCCAGTGTATCCAGGTGGTCATCCCCAGGGTATCCAGGTGGTCATCCCGTCGGGACATCTTATCAGCAAGATAACATCTGATAAAGGACAAAACCATTTGGTTATGGCGTTCTACTTGTCCATTGGAACTGGGCCGATAGGGTGTCGTCCTTGTCTTTGTGACTTCCATTAATTTGCATAGATCTGTGAATAGTTGGCTATCAATGTTTCTGCCCTGGCCTGTGTGTACCTGTAGGGGTGTCCCGTACCTGGCAATCCATTGCTCAAAAACGTCTTGGCTGTTATCTCGGCTGTTTATTCTCTACTTGTTGTAAATTACCCTGGTATATCTAGGTTTACCCGCTCCCGAGGACTCCTGTCTGGCAGTGGAGTAACGACGGTCGCTGTGATTGACCCACTTTGTTACTATGGCATAAAGCACATGTTTTCACGAACACCCGACAGTCCTGATGCATAGAAGGCCAAAAAAAGCTTTTCCCTAGTTTTGCGTATGTTTTCTCTCTCCCCCAGTGTCCTCCAATACGGTCATCGTGGGTCATTTGGAGGACTACCTGTCTCATCGCACGATGTACTATTTTAGTGCAGAAGGACCAATCTCTACCTCCCATCGATGATACAAGATCCCATCCCGCATACTCAGCCGATATCTATTATGCGAGTACCCACCCTGAACATGACCAAGACAGATCTGCCTTGACATCAGTAGAACTGTCGACAGAGTGTTACACAGAGA
>OZ023206.1:5715394-5801394 GCA_963995525.1 Escarpia spicata | reverse complement strand
CCCAATAGTTGGCGTAAATTCAGTACAAACAGAGAAAGGGCACGCTGCATCATCAGAACATCACGCGCGCGCGCGCATACACACACACAGACACACAGAGGACCACAAGTTTTTAGTTTTAGTTCAAGATACATTCCTTTCTCAACATGTGCTAGAACCAACCAGGGGTGAGAATGTGTTAGACACAGTTTTGTCCTCACAGAATGAATTAGTTGACAATGTCAAGATATGTGAGCCAGTGGGGAGTAGCGATCACAACCAGATACATTTTACCATCAAAGTAAAATCAGAAAGGAATAGCAAAAAGCAGTATAGGAGAAATTTCCACAAAGGAAGGTATAAGGACATGAGGAAATATTTAGCAAAGATAGACTGGAATAAGACACTGAAAAATAAGACGGCAACAGAATGCTGGAATATATTAAAGAGTGAAATTAAGTGCATAATCGATAAATTTGTACCCTTCAAAAAACAAGGAAAACGGTCCAAAAAGAAACACTAATCGAAAGAAGCCATTAGAAAAATTAAGTATAAACAAATGATGTGGAAGTCATATAGATGTACTGGAAATGATGAAGACTACAACAATTATAAAGAAGCACTTAACCAAGCTACAGCTGAAATTAGAAATTCAAAGAGAAGCTATGAACAACAATTAGCTAGTAATATAAAACATGACAGCAAGAGTTTTTATGCGTATGTTCGAAGCTAAGGTCGGTCCTCTAGAAGATAGTGCTGGAAATATAATATCAGAGGGATTCATAATGGCAGAAGACCTGAATGAGTACTTTAGTTCAGTGTTTACCAGGGAAGATATTAGTTCACTGCCAATACCAGAGGCTAAGTTCAAGGGGGCAGATTCAGACTATTTAGGACAATTAATTGTAACCCCGGAAATGGTAGCTAAGAAAATAAGGGCTATGAAGGATAATAAATCACCTGGAGTGGATGGTATTCCACCCAAACTACTATTGGAAATTGTAGAACAAATTAGCATACCACTTGCAACAGTTTTCAACTTGTCATTAGAAGAGGGAGTGGTTCCTTTAGAATGGAAAGAAGCAAACATTATACCGTTATTCAAAAAAGGTTCGAGAAACAAGTCAGAGAACTATAGACCAGTGAGTTTAACATCAGTGATTTGTAAGTTATTAGAAAGACTAATTAAAGATCACATGGTGGATTTTCTTGTTAAACAAAACTTGATAAACCCATCTCAACATGGTTTTTTTAAAGCGAGGTCATGCTTAACAAAAATGTTATGTTTTTTGGAAGTCATCACTAAGTGGGTAGATGAGGGATCACCAGTAGATATCGTCTTCTTAGATTTTCAAAAAGCTTTTGACAAAGTACCACATCAAAGATTACTACTTAAACTAAAGACCCATGGCATAGGAAATGGTATAATAAACTGGATAAAACAATGGCTGATTGACAGAAGACAACGTGTAGTAGTTGATGGGGAGGCTTCAAACTGGAAATCGGTATTGAGTGGGGTACCACAGGGATCAGTATTAGGTCCTATATTATTCTGAATATACATCAACGATTTGGATGATGAAATAACAAGCAAGGTGTTGAAATTTGCGGATGATACAAAAGTGTTTAGAAGGATTAAAAGTGATGGAGATAGACAGCATTTACAAGATGATCTTGACAGGTTGATCAAATGGTCTGAAAAGTGGCAAATGATGTTCAATTTTGGGAAATGTAAATGCCTCCACATAGGACATGGGAACGAAGAGGTAGAATATACAATGGGGGGTACTGTACTAAGTACTACTGTAAGGTAGCACTTAGGGTTAACCGTTAGTGCTGATATGAAGATTTCAGAGCAGTGCGGAATTGCAGCTTCAAAGGGAAATCAAATCCTTGGATTAATTAGGCGAAACATAACGTATAAGGAAAAAGAGCTAATAATACCGCTGTACAAAACAATAGTTAGGCCTCATTTAGAATATTGTATTCAAGCGTGGAGGCCATATCGCAGGAAGGACATAGATATGCTAGAAAGAGTGCAGAGGAGAGCCACTAAAATGATACCAAATCTGAGGGATCTTAGTTATGAAATACACCTAAAAAAATGCGGTTTAACAACACTAGAGACCAGGAGATTGAGAGGAGATCAGATAGAAGTGTTTAAAATATTGAAGGGTTATGAAAATATTGATAGAAATATGTTTTTCTCAGTTAAGAAAGATAGAAGGACTAGAGGACATGATCTTGCATTAGCAAAGGAGCAGAGTAGATTGGATATAAGAAAGTTTTCAATTTCACAAAGGACTGTAAATGAATGGAACATATTACCTGCTGATTGTGTGGGTGCTAGTAGCGTGAATATGTTTAAAAATAAAATCGACACATACCTCAGACGGGCTGGATACACATAGATAAAAAGGTCGGACTCTCGATAAGCCAAGGGCTTCCTTGTCCACCTGCTACCTAGAGTAATTCTCTGGGTGGCAATCTTGTTAAACCTCTTGTTAAACACACAGACACACACGCACACACGCACACACACACACACACACACACACACACACACACACACACACACACACACACACAGTCTTAGAATGATGTATAACACCTCTTTTAATGGGTTTGAGGTGCTTAGAATCCATTTTGCTGAATTTGTGTTTTCGGTGCAAGTCAAGATCAGATGCTTAAGGTCTGATGAAGGTGAAATTTGACCTCTCAGTAGACAACGAATGAAAACTTCTAATAAATGATATTTTAGTTTATTCATGCACGGAATTGGATAATCATACAATATTTGACACATTTGTTCATGAGAAAATACAGTAGGTATATCTTAAACACGTAATCACATCTGTTGCACGTAGTCTACAGTGAAAAAGATCATTATGAACATTGGCATTCATATTTCTTTTGTGAGGAAAAAATTTTGCATTAAGTAATCATGTACGAAAGTCATTGTAGGGATGTTACAAGGATTTATATCCATAACTGTAGATAACAGATAGTTTTACACAATGCTATGGTATAAGCGTAATGTTTACGCTATCTTCACATATCGACTAATAATCTTCACCTTTTACCTACTCCCTCGCATCATCCAGCTAACCAGGATCATCAAGATGATCATGAGCATCCTCATGGCCTTCAACCTCCTCATCTACACATCTCATCCTCAACATCCTCCTCCTCAGCATCCTCCATCTCGACACCCTCCTCGTCTCCAGCCTGAGCCACTTCTATCTTAGTGTACGGATTGCAGCAGCCCTCTTTGCCACAGCAATTGCAGTATGACGTGCACGAAGTATGTTCTTTGTGGCAGCCGCAAACCCCCGTGCTGCACTTCTTGCCCTGTGCTCTACACTTACAATGAATCACATCACACAGGTGCGGTGGACCTAGGTCACTTTGAGCAATAACTGGAGCGGGGACGTCATCCAGGATCTCCCACCCGAAATGAGTGATATTAGCTGACTCATCGGGTGGGGCTTCCTGGTCTGCCGCTTTCCACACATGACCTACAGACGGGCCTGCTGCACGTGCAGGAACAGGTTGGTGGATGTTGGAGGCAGGGCCGTGACTTTGGGACTTTTCTTCTTCTTGGTAAAGAGTGTGAAGCGGGCAAACCCCATGAGGGTCCCTTGTGGCTGACTAAACAGAACGATAAAAAAGGTTTCCGCAATTTCCAGTGTAAAGCAGCATATTAAAACAAATGTACATGCAATATAAAAAGTGTAAAAATAAAAATATAAATAGTAATAAAAGTCACATCGGTTAAATAAATAACTTAAATTAGTTAAATATTTTAAATAAGTTACAAAAGTAAAAATGTTAAATCATCTCACAAATCATTTCAGGTTCACTCAGTGTCAGACTGGCAGGGAAGACTGGCAGAGATGGAGCGGAACGAAGGTCAGTTAGTCATTCATTAGTCTTATTGAAAACAGGGAACAAATGAGTTTCGAGTGCGATTAAATTTGCAGTGAGGGAGTTGAAAGCGGCGGCCAGAAGGAAGTAAGTTTATAGCATGGAAACAGGGGATGTTAGGGGTCTGAGGAGACGTTCCTTCCCTTTCTCTCTGCCCGTTGCCTGTATAGATCCTCTAGACTGGTCTGCTTTTTCCCACCACCTTGCCAGTAACCCTGACTGTTTGTGCCAGAGTGTTGCGATGTACGATACTCAGGCCACCGTGCCACACAAGAAACCCAAATGTAATAGAGCTTTCTATGTAGCATCTATAGAAGGTTTGTAGAACATGTGTGCTGACACTGAAGGACCTGAGCTTGCATAAGAAACAGTTTTTGCTGGCACTTTCTGTTAATTACCGCTGTATTTTCACTAAATGTGAGCTTTGCATCAATGATAATGCCGACATACTTGTGTTCGTCTACTCTCCTTACACACTCTCTCTATTATTGAATAGTCTCTTGGAAGGAGTAGGATTTTTCCAAAACATTATTATGAGTTCTTCAGTTTTATGAACGTTCAGGTCTATGAAATGATTGTCACACCACACTGTGAAATCAGCTACAGCGCACGCACACACTTGATCAGAGCCGGATAGGTCGACGATAGCTGTGTCATCGCTGTATTTGATTAAATTGACGCTCTCTTGACTGCTATGACAGTCGTCTGTGTAGAGTGTGAACAGAACAGGGGAGATAACCGAGGGCATCGACCGAGTTCAAGTCCCACGTTTTTACAGTTTTCTGCACTGCTTTCTGTCTCTGCAGTTTAGTTCTATACGTCGGGATCAAATGTACCACATTGTGATCAGCTGTACCGAGTGCCATCTTCTTTACGGACTTGTACGCGTCCTTAATGTTGCCATAACAAAAATTGAGGGTGTTACTACCGCGTGTCTGAAACGTCCCGTACTGCTGGTAAACAGGCAATGTTTTGTCTAGTCGGCAGCTATTGAAATCTCCGAGAATTATGTTAGGTGTGTCTGGTGACATTGTCTCTCGCCGGTGCACACAGCTAGTGATTGCATCAGCTGCGCGTGCAACATTAGCTGACGGTGGCACATAGACCAGAGGTAAAAATAGCTGTACGCATTCTCTGGGTAAATAGGTCGGGCGCAGCGACACTGACAATAGCTCCACGTCCGGGGTACACAGTTCTTCCCTCACGATGACACACTTACACCAGCGCTGGTTAGTGTACACACAGATCCCTCCACCCTGTGATTTGCCACTCAGCTTTTTGTCCCGGTCCAATCTCACTGGGGTACCAAAGCCATCAACGTAAAGTTCACTGTCCGGTAATGTTTCATCTAAACAGGTTTCAGTCATACATATCAAACACGCTTCTTTATAGGCCTACTGTAGCGCAACATTAGCCTGAAGTTCGTACATTTTTGAACGTAATAATCGGACATTAGCCAACATGATAGAGGGCAGGGGGAGGGTGCGTACCTTCTTTTTCTTCAGTCTCTGGCGAACGCCGCCTCTCTTGCCCCGCTTGCGTCGCGGATAGTTTCTATTGTTAGTGTCCGAGAGCACTGTAAAGTCATTTAAATCCAGGAGTGGACCAGAAAGATTCAGTGACACTGGATCGCAAGGCAAACAGCGCGTCACGTGAATAAATCTTGAATGTGCCATCCTGCCAAATCGGTTGACCACTCACACACACAACGAGTAAAATGGTCCATAAAACTGCCAAAACTTTGGTTGTTCTGCCGCACAACATCTTCATACTACTTATCGACGAACATATATAACGGCCTTCAGTTAAAACTGACGAGAAACGATAAACAACACAGAGGCTAAATGCAAACACTCCAGGTCGCCAAGACAGCACCCTCTATCATCTTGATCCTCCCCCAGCACATCACACAAACCTGCAGCAAGGTGTTTAGTGCGCTGATCTTACCTTTCGCATACGGATATGAGGTCGTGTCGCACCCGCTGAGGGCGTGCTTGCCAAGCAGATGCAAACACTCTGGCCTAGGTCAGCGTAAGGGACGGTGGTATCCAGCACTGTCCCATCTCACCGCTCCATCTGCACCTTGCACTCCAGCTCCTCCCGATAAACACAATAGACCAGTAGGACAAACACGTCTGTGTCGTCACCAAGTACACCGATCACGCTTTTGCCAGAGTTGGCAGTCTCAATTAAATAGGAGATCACGGTGATGTCCACCTCATCATGACCAAACGCACCATCGTCACGAGTCTCCATCTTCACGTTCTCTCCTGCACTGAAGGTAGACAAGACGCTCGCCAGGCTCCGCTTGTTGTTCTTGCTCTTCAGGATTGCATCTCTTTTGGGCAGAGGCCTGGTGATGAAGAGATCGTAGTTAAGGGTAACTTCACCAGCCCGCCGTATTCTGTCGTGATCCTTGGTAGATACGTCTTGGTACTTGTCGAAGACAATGATTTTCTCAGTACCATCTGGATAGTGACTCAGACGACCCTGGATGGATGCGATGAGAACTGAGGTACTGCCGCCGTGTGGCTACACGATATGGTAGAACAGCTGCTGAACATCCACGGTAACAATTTTAGCAGCTGTTGGCGAAGTCTCGAGCACACCGAGGCGCTTGACCGGCCCCGACTTGTTGGCTTTGCGGAGACAATCATGCTCGTCGATGAACGATGGAGGCACTGCACACAGCTCGTAGTTGAACGGAGACCCAAGCTCCATCTGCCGCCGATGACCAATCGTCAAGAACCGGAGAACAATGCCCTCAAAGTCGATGACTGGCCTACCTTTGTCCTGATTCTTTAGAACGTCCATCGCCTTGACGGGACTACTGATAGGGTCGTATAACCCATCGGGAAGACTGGCGATGTACTTGCTCTCCATCTTTTCTCCAAGCACAATCGAATCGGCCACATTCACTTCAGCATGAGCAATTTGGCAAGTGACGGGATTGTACAGATGAGGGCGGTGATCTTCCAGTGGGTGAGGGTATTTCTCCACCTATGCATCAATAAGATCCCGATCATCCGCATCAAAGACAAGCCGGTGCGCTTCAACTCCTCCTTAAGCTGTTTTTGCGCAGACTGGCCTGGTGGATCAGCAGAGTAGATGTAGTCCACGCGGTCTGACACGTGCACGGTGACGGGAAGGCGTCAAGCCACTCACAAACAAGCTCAGCAGACAGAGACATGCCATTGATAGCTTTCCGATCTTGATGACATTCTGCTCGCCAAACTGGTCAACAGATACAGCGATCCAGTGTCCCTCATGGTGTCAACAAACAAAGGCGCCGGACACAAGGTCCGCCTTGGCCTCAGCATGGAGCGCACGCATCTCCAGCAGGTACTGAGAGAGATAGCGGGCGTATTGCACATGGGCAGCGAGGAAGAAGTACTTCAGCATGCGCTCCATGGTCAGCTGCTTGAAGTAAATGTCACCCTCTGTCTTTGCACGCTCAAACTGATGGACGAGGAGTTTGGGGAGAAGGAAATTGTCCACCCAGTGCCGGCCAGTGGAATGGAGGCGAGCAGTGTCCAGGTACTGCTCTATCTGCTCAAATAACCGATCAATGTAAACTTGTTCACATCGCCTCCCAGTTTGAACTGGAAAATTACATCAGAAATGGATTATACGCCCCTAAAACCCCTTAAAAGAGGTATTACACATCATTCTAGGACAAGTGGTCCAAAGGTAAAATTTTCAAGATATCGACCAGTGGCCATCTTGGATTGATGCAATTTACCAGAGTTACCCAAAGTCGTTGTGGACTAGTCATTTGTTAAATGGGTAATAGCACATATGGATATAATAACTGTTTAAAGTTTACCGAAAACTAAAAAGGTTATTACATCCTAATGTAAGGATCGTATTGTATTGCATTACCGCTTGGGGTTATAAATGTGACATAATTCAGAACCTTCAAAAGAAAATTGTCCGAATTATTAGTGTAAGCAAATGTAATGCTCACAATGAACCACTATTTAGAAGTCTTAAATTATTAAAAATAGAATATTAAAACCGCAAGAACTAAAATTGTATTATAAATTCGTGCATAACAAACGTCCTGTTTACCTTCAAAATTTGCCACTTCACCAGAACAACAGTATTCACAATTTCAACACACGTGGAAAATACAATACACATACAATCAGGGTACAACACGAATTTGCGAAACAAAGTGTTAGATACACCTTGCCGCATACTAACAATAATGCACCTGATTTAATAACAAGTAAATCGACACTCACAACATACACGGATTTGCATTGTACGTCAAACATCATTATTTGCAGACTTATTTACCTGTATGTACATTACGAAATTGCTACATTTGTTATTATGAGTGAACAACAAATATGAATAATCTTTTATGTGTACCTCTTTGGATAAATAGCAAATCGTCCAAAATCATGAATAATGTAATGTTTTAAGCTTTGTCAACTTACTCTACCTCCTTGGTTATAAATTACTTAATTTAAAAACCGACTGTTTGTAAGTTTAGTACGTGTGTGATATACAGGCATATATATACATTTATCTTGTAGTGATGATTGACTAATTGTACTACGGGTGGATTTTCATTTGTAATTATTTCATAGGGTGGCTCCTACGATAGCGACTATAATTTGTCTCAATAGGAGTCTCCCGTCCCTCATATGACTTACTCCTTTATTTCCCTATAATGCATTATATACTTACCACTTCGTTTTTCTCTCATGTCGATTCGATTGCAATATATTGTATGATCATTTGTGTTATAACGATTATTTTGTTGTATTATGTATTTGGGACAAATAAATATTCCCTGTTCCTGTTTCTACCGTGTATCTCTTGGACACACGGTCCACGTCACACGGCATTCCATTCGGCCTTCTTCTATAGTTCTGTCCGTCTTTCTCGATCTTCTGCGATGGTCTTCCACTCTCGGGTACCCGTACCTGTCCATCCGGAGTCTCACCTTACACTGTCTATCGTAGAGCTGGTCTTCGTCTTCTTCTCCTTCCGCCATTTTCTCTTCTCCATGCTCGTTTTGACATCATCACATTACAACGAATCAACTATAGATATAGCAAACCCAAGTTCAGCCGCGAGTTGTGTATGGTATATGGCATTAGATAACTCAGTTGTGAAAACACAAACCTCGTGGTGTGAGCAAAATTAGGTATGCGGACACGCACTCTAGCGTGCGGACATGCAACTCGCCTACAGTGTGTCAGGTGCGATCTAACATATGGGAATCCTTATGGATTCAATCGATTACGGTATGCATTAAACGGAGACGACCACGTGTTGTCCAATTAATGTTTCAAATTCTTTGCATACAACTGATGAAAGAATTCTTTTTTGTTTTGTTTTAAATAACAATTCTGGTACCAATGGCCCCTGATACGTTTACGCCGTATTCGATCAAAAACAGAAACATTTCCCGGCTGAGGCGCCACTCCACCATTGACGTATACCTCAATGCCAAACCTTAATTGTTATTTATAATGTGGCAACTTCCGCAAACAACTCAAGATGCAATTATTCGAAATTGTATTTCCACCCTAAGCCCTTAAGCTCTCAGCGATCCCTCGCTTTGAGAATGACTTGTATTCTGCACGAACCTCTTCATGACAAGCACAGACACGCACAGTTGCATGCATACACACACACAAACCATACGCAGACATGCTCGCACGCGCACACACAGATCACAAATAGAGGACGAGAGGTTCCCAATCGGTTGATATGGAGTGGATGCATTGTCTCTGGCTAGATGTGTTACACGTCGGAAAGAACCATCGAGTGGCTCACGACTGATTCCAGGGGAACCACAGTCGCACGGAGAACAATCATAACATAATCTAAACCAATGAATAATTCAAAATTTGTTTTCCGAATAGTTGCCGATTATAACGACGTATGCAGTATACGGTCATCAAAGATTAGACTTAGGGTGTTCGCGATATAAATTGTGATAAACAATCGTGTTTATAAATACCAACTCCAGCCGCCGCCTAGTCCTAGACTGGGAACATTCCATACACCACACCCTGCTACACCGCGAGCTGTGTTCCAAGCAACTGTTGCTGTACGTAATACAAGCAGAAATAGAATGATATGACTAATTATTTGCACAAAACGTGATTTTGAGTAGGTTATAAATTATATATCTCATGATGTAGCGTTCTGCGTATGCTGCCTTTATATATATTTTGTTAAATAACAATTCTGCAGCATCACGAGCACCAATGGACGCTGGTACGTTTATACGCCACTCCACCAGTGACGTATACCTCAATACCAAATACACATTGAACTCTTAATTGTGATTTATAATGTGGCAATTCCGCAAACAACCCAAGATGTACACACACCCACACACACACACACACACAAACACACACACACACACACACACACACACACACACACACACACACACACACACACACACACACACACACACACACACACACACACACACACACACACACACACACACACACACACACCACACACACACACACCCACACACACACACACACACACACACACACTCACACACACACTCACACTCACACACACACACACACACACACACACACACACACACACACACACACCCACACACACACACACACACCCACACCCACACACACACACACACACACACACACACACACAAACACACACACACACACACACACACACACACACACACACACACACACACACACACTCACACACACACTCACACACACCCACACACACACACACACACACACACACACACACACACACACACACCCACACACACACACACACCCACACACACACACACACACACACACACACACACACACACACTCACACACACACACACACACACACACACACACACACACACACATGGGACTTAGTCGAACTCTTCCTTATATCCAGTCATATGTTCATCCATAAGTAAATGAGACGGCGCATGTCAACGTGGGAATTTCAAAGTTGTTATTTTTATGCGGATGTTTCTAATGTGAGGAGTCCTGAGAGTGACGGTTGTTGCATGTATCAGTACCTGACCTGAATGTCCAAGAGTTGACGGTGAAGTCTCACGGTAACAGAACCTTCCGTTGTCACGGACGGTATCACATGTTTCTCTCCGTTGTACACGATCTCAGTGATCGGTCTGATGCCCCATTCGGCATACTATCCAAACATCTCCTTCACCTGTCAGAACACGTTTACTCCTAAACATAGTGGGTTTGTTGTGGCGGAAAGCTGGGTAGCGATAACTATGCTGAACCGACCTTTTATGTTTACGTTGCATGTAATCTGCCCGAACAATTGCGTTAAATAAGTCCCAAACGTTGCTTGCAGTTATCAGTGATCTTCGGATTGCTCTTTAATGTGTGTTTCAAACAAAGTAATCGATACCAGTGTCACTGCTACCACTGCACCACAGGTTGTCTGCTATTGTTGGAAAAAATCGCACCATCAGACTGACTTCAAAAATGATGCGAAAAAACTCGTATGCACACCGAAATGTATGAATGCATGTACCCTTCCTTGGTTCACTGTTTGAATAACTTCGTTGATGCTAAACATTCTTTCCTCCACTTCGAAGTCGTCCTACAAAAGAAAGGCATTCAAATAACGTAAATATATTACATCAGCCGGAGATCGAAATTGTTGATAAGTCTTTCAGAAACAGGGCCCTCGGAGAAGAGGTCGCCCTAACATGACCCTGAGAGACACCATCGAGAGGGACACCGGAGAAGAGGTCGCCCTAACATGACCCTGAGAGACACTATCGAGAGGGACACCGGAGAAGAGTTCGCCCTAGCATGATCCTGAGAGACACCATCGAGAGGGACACCGGAGAAGAGTTCGCCCTAACATGACCCTGAGAGACACCATCGAGAGGGACACCGGAGAAGAGGTCGCCCTAACAGGACCCTGAGAGACACCATCGAGAGGGCCCTTGGAGAAGAGGTCGCCCTAACAGGACCCTGAGAGACACCATCGAGAGGGCCCTTGGAGAAGAGGTCGCCCTAACAGGACCCTGAGAGACACCATCGAGAGGGACACCAGCCGCAGTGGGACTGGTCTCGCGGCCACAATGACGGACAGAAACTGTGGAAAGAGCCCTTCATGTCAACACGCCAAGTGGGTGACATAAGTAATTAATAAGTAAATCAGAAACATGACTAGTTCTACCCACGCCAACGCGTCAAAGTGACTCTCCGTCAAACTCGAAATCAAAGCTCCTCGATAGAACGTAGTGTCGTGGCCCATCCAGTCGACCTTTGTATGGAGAGCGACAGTTGTGTCGTGTCTATCCAATGTGGCCGTCTTAGGTTCTTAGGTATTGCTTCTCCACACAGCCCCTTCTGGGGCTAACCTAGGAGATGTACAGTGCGCATTGCAAAGGGTGCGTGAAACTGAATTTGACAAATAATTTTAAAAGAAAATAAAACAAATAATTATGTAAAACAAGTGCAATAATTTGTGCATGTTAAAAACACAGTCTCTGTCTATAGTCTGGTCAGGTGGGCTGGAGCAACAAGGTGGATGGTGCTCAGAGCTTGTTGGAATGGGCATAGTGTGGGTAGGCTTATTGTTTCTGGGGGGAGTAGATTCCAAGCTCTTATAACTCTAGGATAGAATGAGTATGCATATGTATTTATGCGTGCATGTATTTGTATGTATTTGTTTGGATCGCTGTTTCGTGTACGGGAGCATGTGACTATAAGATGTTGTGGTAGGGTAATGTTTCGTGTACGGGAGCATGGGACTATAAGATGTTGTGGTAGGGTAATGTTTCGTGTACGGGAGCATGGGACTATAAGATGCTGTGGTAGGGTAATGTTTCATGTACGGGAGCATGGAACTATAAGATGCTGTGGTAGGGTAATGTTTCATGTACGGGAGCATGGGACTATAAGATGTTGTGGTAGGGTAATGTTTCGTGTACGGGAGCATGGGACTATAAGATGCTGTGGTAGGGTAATGTTTCGTGTACGGGAGCATGGGACTATAAGATGTTGTGGTAGGGTAATGTTTCGTGTACGGGAGCATGGGACTATAAGATGCTGTGGTAGGGTAATGTTTCGTGTACGGGAGCATGGGACTATAAGATGCTGTGGTAGGGTAATGTTTCGTGTACGGGAGCATGGAACTATAAGATGCTGTGGTAGGGTAATGTTTCGTGTACGGGAGCATGGGACTATAAGATGTTGTGGTAGGGTAATGTTTCGTGTACGGGAGCATGGGACTATAAGATGCTGTGGTAGGGTAATGTTTCGTGTACGGGAGCATGAGACTATAAGATGTTGTGGTAGGGTAATGTTTCGTGTACGGGAGCATGTGACTATAAGATGTTGTGGTAGGGTAATGTTTCGTGTACGGGAGCATGGGACTATAAGATGCTGTGGTAGGGTAATGTTTCGTGTACGGGAGCATGGGACTATAAGATGCTGTGGTAGGGTAATGTTTCGTGTACGGGAGCATGGGACTATAAGATGTTGTGGTAGGGTAATGTTTCATGTACGGGAGCATGGGACTATAAGATGTTGTGGTAGGGTAATGTTTCATGTACGGGAGCATGGGACTATAAGATGTTATGGTAGGGTAATGTTTCGTATACGGGAGCATGGGACTACAAGATATTGTGGTAGGGTAATGTTTCATGTACGGGAGCATGGGACTATAAGATGTTGTGGTAGGGTAATGTTTCATGTACGGGAGCATGGGACTATAAGATGTTGTGGTAGGGTAATGTTTCATGTACGGGAGCATGGGACTATAAGATGTTGTGGTAGGGTAATGTTTCGTGTACGGGAGCATGGAACTATAAGATGCTGTGGTAGGGTAATGTTTCGTGTACGGGAGCATGGGACTATAAGATGTTGTGGTAGGGTAATGTTTCATGTACGGGAGCATGGGACTATAAGATGTTGTGGTAGGGTAATGTTTCATGTACGGGAGCATGGGACTATAAGATGTTGTGGTAGGGTAATGTTTCGTGTACGGGAGCATGGAACTATAAGATGCTGTGGTAGGGTAATGTTTCGTGTACGGGAGCATGGGACTATAAGATGTTGTGGTAGGGTAATGTTTCATGTACGGGAGCATGGGACTATAAGATGTTGTGGTAGGGTAATGTTTCGTGTACGGGAGCATGGGACTATAAGATGCTGTGGTAGGGTAATGTTTCGTGTACGGGAGCATGGGACTATAAGATGTTGTGGTAGGGTAATGTTTCATGTACGGGAGCATGGGACTATAAGATGTTGTGGTAGGGTAATGTTTCATGTACGGGAGCATGGGACTATAAGATGCTGTGGTAGGGTAATGTTTCGTGTACGGGAGCATGGAACTATAAGATGCTGTGGTAGGGTAATGTTTCGTGTACGGGAGCATGGGACTATAAGATGTTGTGGTAGGGTAATGTTTCGTGTACGGGAGCATGGGACTATAAGATGCTGTGGTAGGGTAATGTTTCGTGTACGGGAGCATGAGACTATAAGATGTTGTGGTAGGGTAATGTTTCGTGTACGGGAGCATGTGACTATAAGATGTTGTGGTAGGGTAATGTTTCGTGTACGGGAGCATGGGACTATAAGATGCTGTGGTAGGGTAATGTTTCGTGTACGGGAGCATGGGACTATAAGATGCTGTGGTAGGGTAATGTTTCGTGTACGGGAGCATGGGACTATAAGATGTTGTGGTAGGGTAATGTTTCATGTACGGGAGCATGGGACTATAAGATGTTGTGGTAGGGTAATGTTTCATGTACGGGAGCATGGGACTATAAGATGTTATGGTAGGGTAATGTTTCGTATACGGGAGCATGGGACTATAAGATGTTATGGTAGGGTAATGTTTCGTATACGGGAGCATGGGACTACAAGATATTGTGGTAGGGTAATGTTTCATGTACGGGAGCATGGGACTATAAGATGTTGTGGTAGGGTAATGTTTCATGTACGGGAGCATGGGACTATAAGATGTTGTGGTAGGGTAATGTTTCGTGTACGGGAGCATGGAACTATAAGATGCTGTGGTAGGGTAATGTTTCGTGTACGGGAGCATGGGACTATAAGATGTTGTGGTAGGGTAATGTTTCATGTACGGGAGCATGGGACTATAAGATGTTGTGGTAGGGTAATGTTTCATGTACGGGAGCATGGGACTATAAGATGTTGTGGTAGGGTAATGTTTCATGTACGGGAGCATGAGACTATAAGATGTTGTGGTAGGGTAATGTTTCGTGTACGGGACCATGGGACTATAAGATGTTGTGGTAGGGTAATGTTTCATGTACGGGAGCATGGGACTATAAGATGCTGTGGTAGGGTAATGTTTCGTGTACGGGACCATGGGACTATAAGATGCTGTGGTAGGGTAATGTTTCGTGTACGGGAGCATGGGACTATAAGATGCTGTGGTAGGGTAATGTTTCGTGTACGGGATCATGGGACTATAAGATGCTGTGGTAGGGTAATGTTTCGTGTACGGGAGCATGGAACTATAAGATGCTGTGGTAGGGTAATGTTTCGTGTACGGGAGCATGGGACTATACGATGCTGTGGTAGGGTAATGTTCAGGAGGTTGTGTTTTATTTTGTAGAAGAAGGTAAGTTGGTGTTGTAATCGTCTTCTTTCTAGAGCTTGCCAACCAAGTTTATTTATGAGGCTGGTTACGCTTGTTGTGCGGCGGTGGTCATTTAAAGTAAATCTAGCTGCGCTTCTTTGGATTTTTTCAAGGGTATCAATGCTATTTTGTGTATAGGGATTCCAGGCTACAGCTCCGTACTCTAATTTTGGCCTTACTAACATATTGTAGGCTGTTTCCTTAACTTCAGATGTTGCAGGGTGGAGAGAGCGTTTAAGGAGGCCAAGTGTTCTAGCAGATTGAGATGCAGTGGTGTTAACATGCTTTGTCCACGACAGTTTGGAATCTATTGTGATGCCAAGATAGGGGTGTGAATCGTCTTGGGAAACTGGTTGGTTTGAGATGATGTAAGTGAAGAGGCTTGGTTTGCGTTTATGGGTAATTCTGAGAAGTTGACACTTTGGGATATTGAAGTTCATTTGCCACTTGTCTGTCCAGTCGGCTAGTTTGTTTAGGTCTGTTTGAAGGATGTTATGGTCTGCAGGTGTTTGGATTTCTCTGTATAGGATCGAGTCATCGGCAAAGAGTCTAATAGTTGAGTTGATTGAATTGGTAATGTCATTTATGTACAGTAGGAAGAGGAGGAGCTGAGTGGGAACCATTTATTGATACAATCTGGGTGCGGTTTGATAGAAATGACGTTATCCATTGTAGTGTGTGACCTGTGATACCGTAGTAGTTTAATTTATTGAGAAGTCGTTTGTGGGAACCTTGTCGAAAGCTTTGGAAAAATCGAGGAGGATGACGTCTATTTGTTTCTGGTCGTTCATAGAGGAAGCCCAGTCATGGACTGCTTCCACAAGCTGTGTTTGGCAGGATAGTCCAGTTCGGAATCCAGGCTGGTGATGGAGGATAACGTTGTTAGCACTGAGGTGTTTCCACATGTGACTAAAAACGATATGCTCCATCACCTTGCACGGAATGCTTGACAGGGAAATTGGCCTATAGTTTACGGGATCACTTTTGCTGCCTTTCTTGTATACTGGGGTGACAAGAGTTGTGGTCCAGGTTTGTGGGAGTTTGCTGGAGGTGTATGATTGCTGGAATATGTGTTGTATTATTGTAGATGGCAGTCTCCTTTAATACTTTTGCTGGGATTTCATCTGGTCCTGAAGCTTTGTTTGGTGTTAGAGCTTCAAGCTGTTTTATGATGCCATTTATTCCGATTTTAAGTGTTTCGATTGAAGGGAATGATGATGGGCCTTTAGTTGGGATAGGAAGTTGTTCTTTGGTGAAAACTGATTTGAAGTGGTCATTTAGTGTGTTTGCTTTGTCGTGATCAGTTGTCTGCATCTTGCCGTTTGCTTTTAGTGTTGGGATGCCAAGGTTTTCAGTTTTTGTTTGTTTAATGAAGGACCAGAATCGCTTAGGGTTTGTGGTGAGGCTTTCACCTGTGATGTTACTGATGTAGCTGTTGTAGGATTTGGTTATTTCTTTGTTGACTTCTTAGGTTCTTGAAGTGTTCCCAGTGTTTGTTTTTCTTTGTTTTCTTTGCATTAGCACGAGTTTTGTCCCGTTTTCTTTGTAGACTAATTATGTTTTTTGTGATCCAGGGTAAATGCGGTTTTGATTTTGTCATGCGGCTAGGGATAGATTGTTCTATCAGTTGAGTGTAGTTTTGGTGAAAAAAGTTCCAATTTGTATCAATGTCTAGGTTATCAGGATTTCGAGCAAAGTACTTTTGAGCAAGAAGGGTACAGTTTGATCTGAGGGCTTCCCAGTTAGCAGACTTAAAGTTGTACACTTTGTGTGGAGGTTTGGTTTTCTTCATTGGGTTCATATTAATGTGAAAGAGAACAGCTTCGTGATCGCTCATGCCGGTCACTGTGTTTACGCTAGATATAAGGGCGGGGTTTGATGTAAGTACAAGGTCAAGGATATTACCAGAGTCTAGTCGGGTCGGTTCATTTATCATATTTGTTCAACCATATTCACTGACTATTTCAAGTAGTTTGTTGTGTTTTGTTGCTGTCTGTTGGTTTGTTGTACAGAGGTTTTCCCAGTTGATGTCTGGTAGGTTTAGGTCCCCGGCGATTATAACTGATAGAGGAAGTTTGCAGCCACGGTAGAGGATAGCCAGGGATTCATGTAGGGCTTCCAGGGATGTTGTATGATCATTTGGGGGTCTGTAGTAGGATGCCAAATAGATGGCTTTGTTATGAAAGAAGTGTAGTTTAGTCCAGACTATTTCACATGTAGTATTCAGTTTATCTCGGGGGTCTGCAATGATGTCATTTCTCAGTGCTACTAGAACACCACCTCCATGAGTGTTGTGTTCCTTTCTGATTGCTTCATAGTTTGTGGGGAGAAAAGAATATGTGGGGATGCTTGAATCAAGTTTGTTTTCCACTAGGAAGAGTATGTCAGAGTTTGTTGAATTTATTGTTGCCTGAAGTTGGGATACTTTGGCTGTGCTCTTGACACTGTTGCAGTTGATCAGCATGGCTTTTAGCTTAGATTTTGTTTTAGCTTTTGCTCGGTCGGGGGTAGATGTATTTGCTGGATTAGGTGCAAATGTAGGGTTTTGGTCATCCATGCTATTTGTATAGTTACTGCTGTCTGAAAGAGACTGCAGAACTGAGTATTGGTTTGATGTGGTTATGTTGCTTGAGAATAGACATCTGGAATAGTTTGGGAGCCCACAGCAAGAGCAAAACCATAGGACACTGTTGTGCTTTAATTGTTCATATGTGGTATAATTTATTTGGACACACGAGGTGTGGTACCAGCAGTCACATTCATCACATTGGATGGCATGGTGATGTTCATGTACCTCATGACTGCAGGTGCCACATGAGAAGTCTGGAGTGGAGGTTGACATGGGGCCAGGGTTTGGATGAAGGTCCCCTGCTTGGACTAGTAGTCCACAAATATACTGTAAGGACAGGCTGTGAGGTTTAGTTGGCATCATCTTGTTTTTCTTTGTAACTGTGAATTTAGGAAAGGATGGCAGCTTTCTTGTCAGCATTGTTGAAAATGTTGGGAGGTCATCCTCAATTATGGAGTTTTGGTAGAGGTATCTATGCATGTTTGCAGCAACAAGGCACAGGGCTATGAGCAGTGTGAACTTCATGTCGAGGCCATGGAGTTAATTGCGAAATATACTGCCTTTGGATTAGCTAAAGTCGCATTTAAGTAGAATAAAAGTAAATAAAACTAAGCTGTTTTAAAACAGTGCAAGTGCAGGGTTTGGGCTGGTGCAAACACAAACAGGTAGATGGTAGGGTATATGAATATTAGTAAGTTTATGTCCTGGGCCGACTCAGGACTCAGGGTATTTTAAAACACAGGGGTACGTGACAGTTGTACACCCGAAGGAGGGCCTGTTAGTAAGTTCAGGAGATGATAAAACAGAGGGGGGGGGGGGATATTATTCCTTACATAGATGTTTCTAATCTAGAGCTATTTCGATAATGCCTAGTTTATGTGACTGGTATAACTAATATTTAATGACTCAAGGTAATGTGCATTTATTTTGTAAGAGTGCGTCAATTATTTGAGTTGCTGTGGGGGCGATTTTGGTTTGGCGCGCTCTGCTTATTGTTTACAAATCCGCCATTTTGATTTTAAAGTTTGTGTTGATTGTTAGGCAATATAATTTAGTGAACTATAACTTTGGACTACTTGATCGCAAATGTATTGATATGTACGTATTGTGATGATGCTACAAATGCTTGTATTTAAATTTGGAATGATGACAGTCTTTATAATTTGTGTTTTTAACAATAAACATATGAGCATAAAACAAGAATCAACTACACCTGACGCATGCGCACTCACAACGTCTGTACGTACCCAGACCCGAGCTAACTGGAGGAGACTGCTGTGTCGTGATCCATCCAATGATTGTGCGTACGTACGGTAGAATGACGCCACTGGACGCAGATGGTGTCACCAGTTCCCTCTCTGTCAAAACCAGCCTACACATTCAATTCAATCACTTTACACTGATGATATGCTATGTAGTACGCGCGCGCGCGCACTCACGCACGCAAGCACGCGTACAGACATATAAATACACACACACCCACACACATCCACACACACACACACACAACACACACACACACACACACACACACACACACACACACACACACACACACACACACACACACACACACACACACACACACACACACACCAACGCTGATTTTCGTTTTGTGGTACGGGCTCGTGCACCCACACAAATACGTTTTCGCTGTTAAAGCTTCCATCTTGAACACTTCTAAACTTTTACATTATCAAAGCGCATTTTACCAACATAACCTGGACTATTTTACACCGGTAGCCGTAAGTACAAAGTTCGGCAGTTCAATATTAACGCATCGTTGAGATATGTGAATAGGTGCGGAGTCCGGGTTAGGTGGATTGTATCCTACACGGGCAATTACCGACACTCGTTCGCAGATGACAAGCTTGCGCGTTTATTTATTGAACTCACTTCCTTCTGTGTTGGTCCAAAGCACGAATATGTTCATGTCGCCAGCCTGCGTTAGATGGCGCTGTGGACCGTGCAGCCACAGCACCTCGTGGCAGCCGTATTTGACAGCCGCTTCCTGTTGCAATATAATGGCGCCAGCGTAATGTCTGCAACAGAGTCTGTCTTCATAATAAAGGCTCGGTTTTGAGTGTCCTATTTTTATGAATCCAGTTCTATTAGTTTCTGTTTACAATCATATACCCATCTTATTATTGGTCTCCAGCAAGCAAACAACAATTGTATAACAGTTGAGAAAAGACACATAATTGTCATGATGAAACATTTGCTTACAACATGTTTCATATGAAAATAGGACACTGTGCACAAAATAAACACATGGTAATTTAAGTATATTCGTATTTAACATTGTTCAGAGACGTATTTTAAAATCATTAAAACATTCACCTCTTCATCATAAATATTCTGGCAATGCGGGCAACAGTACTACGTGATCCGAGTCAGGTTTCACCGAGACTAAGAATATATCTCGTTACTTGAGATTAATAAATCAAGGAGCGAAGTTGTATTGCACCAAACCGATCGGACGTCTATAGAAAAGTCGCATGGCGTTGCGAACAACTGCACGTTATAGACTGATCAAATGAATGAAAGTTTTTGATTAGGCTCCAAACAAGTTTCTGTGAACACGGCATTAGAGTCGTTTTATTGCGTAGCAACACCTATTATAATCAGCATGATGCGTGCATTGTAAGTTGGGATTTGAAATTACGCAACATACGTACGCGCCCATCTTGGTACAGCCCCAGATTCCGTCAGTAACCCGGATGTAGCGCGCCTCAGCCAGCAGCGACACGGACGTGACGTCTGTCTCCATCGGACACGTGATCACGTACAAGAAAACCTTCATCGGAATCAACAACCGAAAAGTCGCCTATCATTGAACGTACAAATTAATCGTCATAGTGAGTTAGACGTGTGCATGACTTGATGTGTCCTTGAGAAGATTTCCATCCAGAGCAAAGACCCAGACGCCAAGTGGGTAAGAAAACCATTTGGTATATCGGAAGACAACCGGATTTCATTAGTGTAACTCACCCTTCTGATGTGCACAATGGAATCTTAACTCACCCTTCTGATGTTATGTTCTAGTATAACTATAGATGTAATTATCAAGTGACAGTGGTGCACATGTTTATTTCGTATTACCGCGACACACAGACAGACAGACAGACAGACAGACAGCGATAGTCCATGTCACACAAATGCGTTGTGTATAAGCTGTGTATAGTATTTGCACAAGTGTCTGTCACATACATTACAATCTGAAGAAAAACCAGACAAAGAATACGCTGTCGTACCAGGGATTATTATGCCCAGTGGTACAAGACAGTTCTAGAGAGATAATCGGTCTGGAGCTTTCCGGATTCTCTCCGATCTGCGAACAGCCGACTGCGTTACTGGCGAGTGGACGCCGCTGCCATCAGGTACAGGAGCTGCGGCTTCCGCCGTTTCGTCTACACGCTCAATGTCACGTTCGGTTGATTGTTGGATCACGGCCGGAGCAGCGATGTCTGCTGGTACCGTATCGTCCTCCGCGTCCGCATGTCGCAGACGCACGTGATTGCGATGACGCCTCAAGTGGCGACCGTCGGCTGCCTCCGATATCAGCACGTCGTTGTGTAGCTCTTTCAGAACTGCAGGAATCCATTTGGGTGAATGATCAGCGTGGTTCTTTACGTAAACCGCATTGCCTGGACTGAAGCATCGCTCGTTCGATTTCTGGTTGTAATAATCAGTCATCTTCTCCTGCGATTGGTGCACTTTTCTGCCGACGCTCTGTTGCACCGCGTCTAGAAGCGTTCGCAGCTGCCGCCCCTTCAGCAGTTTACTCGGGGAGCTTCCGGTAGTGCTGTGAGGGGTTGCTCGGTAGGTCAGCAAGTAACGAGCCAACCTTGTCTCTATCGAACCGTCCTTCATTTTCATCAATCCTCGTTTCACGAGCTGTACTGCCCGTTCAGCGAGCCCGTTAGAGGATGGGTGATAGGCTGGCGAGGTGATGTGCTGAATGCAGTTCTTTTTCATAAACTGCCTGAACTCAGCACTAGTGAAGCACGTGCCATTATCAGTAACGATAGTTTCTGGTAGTCCATGTTCTGCGAATAACATCCGCAATTGTTCGATTGTCACTTCCGATGTCGATGAGCGTACGACAATCGCGGAGATCCATTTCGAGTAGGCGTCTACTACCACGAGGATCATCCTGTTCTCGATGGGGCCAGCGTAGTCTAGATGCACACGTGACCACGGTTCCTGTGGGAACAACCATGGTCGAAGTGGCGCTCTGGTCGGTTGACGCATGTTTTCCTCGCACTGACCACAGTGCTGCGCGATACGTTCAATCTGAAGATCGATGCCTGGCCACCAGATGTATGACCGCGCTAACGCCTTCATCTTCACCACGCTGCTGTGGCTGCTGTGCAAGAGTTGGAGCATCGTGGCTTGCCCAGGCTCTGGCACAATTATTCGGGTGCCCCGCATCACGCATCCATCGTGCGTGCTCAGCTCATCGCGCACTCTGTGGTATTGCTGTGTTGTTAGGTCGCCCTCAGGCCAGCCTGTTAACACGTAGCGTTGAACTCGCGACAATACTGGATCACGTCGTGTCCAGTTTCGAATGTGCGTTGACGTCACCGGCGAGTCGTCCAGCTGCTCTATGAGCTGTATGTACTCCGCAGGAGCAGGCGTCTCAGCGTTCTGCGTAGGTAGGGGTAGTCGCGATAGAGCATCGCAATTCTCGTGCGCATCGCCACTTCGATGACGAATGACGTAGTCGTAACCTGCCAATGTCAGGGCCCAACGCTGAAGTCGACCCGACGCTTGCGGAGGTATCGGTCGTTGCTCGTTGAACAGCCCCACCAGAGGTCGGTGATCGGTGATGAGAACGAAGGTCATACCGTATAGGTATTGGTGGAACTTTGTCACCCCGAACACCAAACTGAGACCTTCCTTGTCGTGTTGCGAGTAGTTGGTTTCCGCAGGCGACAAGCTCCTAGATGCGAACGCGATCGGTCGCTCCGAACCGTCCGTCATCTGATGCGACAGGACTGCGCCCACCCCGTACGGCGACGCATCACATGTGAGCAGAAGAGGTTTGTCGGGGTCGAAGTGCACCAGTAGGGACTCCGACTGCAGCAGGTCCTTCGCCGCTTGAAAAGCTCTGACTTGCTCCTTCTCCCATCGCCATTTCGTCTCTTTTCTGAGTAGAATGTGCAGAGGTGCTAGCGTTGTCGACAAGTTGCGCAGGAATCGTCCATAGTAGTTGAGCAGGCCAAGCCACGAACGTAGTTCTTTCACGTTCGTTGGGCTAGGCGCATCTTGAATCGCCGTGACCTTTTCGTCTGTGGGCTGCAGGCCATTTCGATCGATCTTGTGGCCCAGGTATACGACTGCCTCGTTGAAGAACTCGCACTTTTTATTGTTTAGCTTCAACCCTGCTTGATCCAGCCGGTTTAAGACCAACCGGAGATTCGCCACGTGTTCATCTCGAGTTTTCCCCGTGACGAGGATGTCGTCCAGGAAGATGCATACCCGTGATATGCCAGCCAGGACACACTCGAGAGCTCTCTGGAATATCGATGGCGCCACCGATATGCCGTACGGTAAGCGAGTGTATCTAAAGAGTCCCTTGTGCGTGTTGATCGTAACGTAGTCACGTGACCCTTCGTCGAGCTGAAGTTGAAGATACGCATGGCTCAAGTCCAACTTTGTGAACGTCTCTCCTCCCGCCAGACTGGCGTAGAGATCGTTAACCCGTGGTAGCGGACATTTGTCTTCTACCACACTTTTGTTGATCGTGACCTTGTAATCACCGCAGATCCTTATCTGCCCGTTGGACTTGAGGACCGGAACGATCGGTGCCGCCAATTCTGAGAACTGGACTGGCTCGATGATGCCCTCCTGTTGCAGTAGGTCTATTTCATGTTCGACTTTCTCCTTCATGGCATAAGGAATGGGTCTGGCCTTGAAGAAACGTGGAATCGCATCGCTTTTCACGTTGATCTTCACCTGCATTTCTTTCAGCTTGCCCAGCCCCTCAGCGAACACGTCTGGCACTTCCGCCATCAGTCCGGCATGCACCGGGTCAAGGTCGCGAACGAGCATGATCTCGCCCCAGTCCAGCTTCAACTGCGACAGTAGATTTCTGCCCAAGAGATTCTGCCGAGCGCCAGACACCACCACAATTGGCACATGTGCCGACTGCTGTTTGTATTCGGTGACGACCTCTATTTGTCCCAGCACCGGAATAGACTGACCCGTATAAGTGGTCAAGCTGATGTCCACTGTTTGTAGCTTTGGGGGTGGCGACCGCAACCCGCGATATGTCGCCTCATTGATTATGGAGACTCTTGCCCCCGTGTCAACCAACATTCTCACTGCTTTACCGTCCATGTGCACTCCTATCTCAATAGGCTGCTGTGACGTGTGATCCCCTTGACGTTGTACAGACAGTACTCAGCTCTGTCCTGAGTGGTGTTCACGAGATGAGTCTCGCCGCGTTTCTTGCGACATGCCGCCATGATGTGACCTCTCTTTTTACAGAAATGACAAGTTGCATATTTAAACTTGCACCCTTGATGCGTGTGGTTGCCGTTGCAACGGTGGCATAATTTCTGAGTTGTCTTGTCGTCGCCACGCGTGTGTGTCGTAGGCCTAGCGGTGGTCAGAACTGGCCTTTTCTCTATATTTTTCCGGTTTGACACTACACTCACTGTACTTTTAGTGCAGTCGAAGCTGTGTCGGGGGGCTATCTGTTTAGCCTCGGTGTCCGCCACTTCATGCGCCAGCGCCATCTGCATTGCCTGCTCGAACGATCTATCTTCGCTGAGTAGTTTGCGCCGAGTGCTGCCGCTTTTGATGCCGCACACGAGCTGGTCTCGCAATGCCTCGGCCAGAAATTCCCCGAAGTTGCAAGTGGATGCGAGCCTCCGGAGTTCTGCCGCAAATGTGGCGGCCCCTTCGCCCTCTTTCTGGTTGCGTTGGTGGAATTTGAATCTTTCCGCCACTGTAAGCCGACGTGGCTTCAGATGGCTTTTTAGTTTCTCAGTTATTTGCTCAAACGACAACTCTGCCGGTCTTTGAGGACTGACGAGACTTTTAAGAAGAAGATACGTTTCCGGGCCTACCAGAGTGAGTAGTGTAGCCACTTTCTTCCTGTCGGCGGCCTCTCTCACAGATTCGTCCACGCCGCTGCCCACTGCACCAACATTGTTTGCAACGAAGTACAGTTCTAGCCGCTCCAACTACGCTTCCAAGTCACTACTGCCGTCGTATGGCTCTATTTGACCAATGTATCCCATCCTCGTCGCCAATTGTTATGTTCTAGTATAACTATAGATGTAATTATCAAGTGACAGTGGTGCACATGTTTATTTCGTATTACCGCGACACACAGACAGACAGCGATAGTCCATGTCACACAAATGCGTTGTGTATAAGCTGTGTATAGTATTTGCACAAGTGTCTGTCACATACATTACATGCACAATGGAATCTGAACTCACCCTTCTGATGTGCACAGTTGAACCTTACAATTACAGTCAACCTTCTGATGTGCACAGTGGAACCTTAACAATTACAGTCACCCTCGGGATTGCGAATAATAAGTGATCAGACTAGCGAATTTGAACTATTCTTCAAACCAAATACAGAATCCAGAACGTGTGATGCGGGCAGGTATGGGTAGAGAGGAGCCGGCTGAGACAATATTCAAGAAATTACGAACTGTGTATGCGATGTTTTGTATCCATGGATTTTTGTTTTGAAATTGAATAAATAATTATGTGACTATCGATGTCTGGGATTTACTTATATGAAAGTGCCTGTGTGATTATGCCCATGTTTACACTTCTGTTTACGGTAAAATGTTTGCTGCCAAATGATTACAGTACGATGACACTTGAGTCCCTAAAATACATAATAAATTATCTTATCTTATCTTATGCAAGGACTAGTTTGCAAATAGCAATACAGAGTCAAACGTACATCTGTGCTGATGATTACAGATCGGACGAGAAGCGAACCAATATATGCAGAAGGCACACAATCTTTGTCAGCACCAACTAGTTTGCGCAGACAGTTCTGAAACTCTTCCGCGTCAAATTCCTGTCAACAGAAATGCCTGTTTTTTTCTGAACGGAAAGAAACGTTATTTCAACAGAAAGGGATCGTTGAAACTTCCGGAACCACGTGTAGCTGGAAAGTACGGGTATCACAAATTACTAGCATAATATTGCACACACACACACACATACACGCGCGCACATACGCACGCACACACACGCACGCACGCATGCACACACACACACACACACACATATATATGAACTGAGATCTAATTCAGAAGACTGGGGAGCAAGCAGCGAAATCGGGTGAACATGCACTAAACAACTCTCGGCGACCTTTTTCGGAACTAACATTTTTAACCTCTTATTTACCTGCGATTAACCTTTTTTTTAGCAAGCACGCTTATCAAGGAAAGGCTAAAGTAGAAATCGACGAATATGTCATTGTTTACACAAACACCTGAGTGTAAACTTGGTTCGAGAGTTATGGAACATTTATGTCAAATCAGTCATTGCTTTGCATACCAGCGTTGAGGGATGCCTCACGTTTTCAGGGATAAAAAAAAGTAATGCAGTTTTTAACTTTAAAATTGCACTATCGTGTAAATAATAATTAGTGTCCTCTATAAGGATCATGCAATTTGTGGGGCTGAGGTATATCAAATTCCAAATATAATTATGCAAATAAGTGGAAGCAAGTGATGTGATTCAAGGGAACCCAACCTTGCTATCTGGTGAGTACGTGTTGCTGTGGATGTCTCTCATATAAACTGGCGTAAGACACCCAACAGGAAGTTAGCGATGATCACAGGAAGTTAGTGACATTCACCGGAAGTTAGAGACATTCATCAGACGTTAGAGTGACTAACTCTTTTGTATTGATGCGCCTCTGATGACACTCACCGGAAGTGCAGCACGTCGAATGGAACGCAACATCTGGTTAATATGTCGATCTGGTCTGAACAACCGGATGCCGCCGTCTACTCCACGATACGCCTTCGTGTCTTCAAACACCTGAATATACGACACGACTGGCTGTTGCAAGACTAATCCATTTTTTAAGGGTCGCGTCACAACACTGCGTTATTTTGTATTTGTCAGGGCTAAAACCGATATAACGTTTTGGTACACTAAAATAAACACTAGTTTTTATAGAAAGGGTGAACAATCAACCCACCTCGATGGCATAATGCAACACCTGTGCGGCCGGGTGAAGACTCAGGTTGTGCAGTGGACAGATGTGCGGAGTGCCCCACCCGCTCTCCACTGTCCAGTCCGCCTCTAACATGTGGTCTAAGAACTCACTGTCCCCGTCTGATCTCCGAGATGTGTGGACAAGGAGGTCGGCATAGTGGAACGTCGATGAGCGCGACATCTTGGAAGAAGGGAGAACTGGAGTGGCCGTTGAGGGGCTCCGTGGTTGTTCTCACCATAGACGTGTGCCCGATAAGAATGACGTGATGCAGCCCAGGCTTATGTACAATTCAACTGCCATGGCATCACAAAGGTCGTCTAGTAAGTTACGGGTCGTGTGTGCATGTTTGAATAGCATAAAGCACTTCTGAACAGGAGAAATTAGTAACGTTTATGTTTTTTTGTACTACTTTTGAGTGTTTAAGTGATGGAAGTGGATGATCGATGACCGCCCACGTGACACCATGGTGGCCTTTAGACATGTTACACTCAAACTCACACCGCATCATACATTTTCCACTTAATAAATAAGACTTTGCAGTGGGAATCAATGCCAACGATACATTAACACATCACAATATGTTAAACTTTAGCTTCATACATTGCACCACAAGCTGCACACATGTTGTCTCCTGTTGATGTGGAATAACACGACATTGTTCAAAATGTCTATAGGTTGGCTACTTGGCGAACCTAGCGACGTGTGTTAGTAATTTTTCAACAATGCTAATGATCGTAACTCGCAGCAAATATAAACACAACTTCAAATGGTAATACTGCAAAATTATTGTTAACTAAACTGGTGGAGTAGTATATATATATATATATATATATATATATATATATATATATATATATATAATATGCATGCAATTATTAAACACACAATTTTATTGACCTTTTCCTACCGGACATTTGACTAAAATTACGTAACTTTGAACAGTTGTTCGTAACACTTTGCGTGTTTTCTATTATTGTTCCAGTTTACGTAACCCGTCCGTAACCAATGGGAGGACGGACTACGTAACTACGAACAATCATAGAAAACACGCACGATGTTGCGAACATTTCCCAAACGCCCGGCATGAACCTTAAACCGGTACTCGGGAACCCTTGTCTCACAAACAAATTACTTGGCTTATACGGCGACAGTAACCTAACCTGGAATGGACATGTGACAAAACTATGTTCGAAGCTGCGCAATCGGTTGTATTTGTTCAACCAAGTGAAACGCTTAATGCCGCTGCGTGCAAGGAAACTGTATTTCTCAGGGATGGTATAACCATTGTTTGACTACGGCTGCGTCATATGGGGCAGTTGCGGACACGTTTTGCTGTGGAATGTTTACAAGATAATGAAGCAGTATGCACGTGTAATTTAGAATGTGAAAGACCGGCAACAAGTTTCAACAGTGACACTATTTCGTTCTCTAGGATGGTTGTCAATCGATGTTCGCATGCGTTACTTCACTGCCATCGTAATGTATATCATGCACGGACAAGCCCCAGCTTGCCTTACAGACTTATTCATATTAAACAGTAGTGTACATGATCATCACACCCGCGGCTGCACTAACATTCGTGTTCACAGGTACAACCTGGCCATTGGCCAGCGCACATTTGCTTATAGGGTGCGAAACTATGGGACGCTATCCCAGAATCTATACAGAATGCTAATAGTTTAGAGACCTTTAAAGCAGTCTTTTAAACATTTCTCAAGAAGGATATATACAATTGTTTGCACTTTTCAGTTGATATGCCTGAATGACTGTTTACTTTTAAATGGTAAATTGTTTTAATTCATTCATCTTGATTTTATTTACTATTATTATTAACTTCAATCTTTATGTCTAGAATTGGTAAATTGATTCATGATGTTGTTTTATTTGAAATGTGATATTATTAATTAATTAATTTAATTAATTTAATTAATTTAATTAATTTATTATTATTTATATTGTTATTGTTGTGAATTGTATATTGTATCAAAAGCTGTGTAAATGTTGATGTAAGAATGCATTGTAAGATGGCCCATTGAAAATCACGATATAACACGTGACATGGTCATCATCATTAAATGCACCCCCGTTGAAGGCTCTCCGAAAACCCCCAACCGCACTCCTTTGAGGCTCGTTAAATACTCAAACTTAAAACTCAAAACTTCGGCTCAACCTACTGACATCAACTTATTTAACTGTGGTTGTCCACTCTCCCGCTGGAACCAGCCGATGGAGACAGTGGCGCCACATGGTGGATTAAGAACCGCTACTTGTAGTGCACCCGAGCGGATTTTCACAACACCAGAAACCGCCATTAGCATGATTTCGATGTAAAACAAGTATTTCAAAGCATATTTTATTCTTTTATTCTACGTCATATTCTTCATAAACAACGACCATGAGCTCAAGTTTAGAGGACCTTTTTGGTCAAATTCTTCACTCAGAGCAGAAAGCGCACGAACGCCGGAGTTTGATCAATCAAGGTTTTTACCGAGTGAAATTACCGACAGCGTACGCTAACCGACATCGTTTCATCGGCACTTGTCTTGTGTCGTGACATGTGTCGTATCTGGACCCACCAAAATTTCGCCGTTATAACTTGAGTTTCGCCTAACGTTGATACCTCAGTGCGTTAGTTCCATCATTCAACATCATCATAGGCATATTTATACTACGAAAATAGTGTCTTAACGCACTTTTGAAGCCAAAATAGCGACCCGTTTGCACTAATCTGCGCCGCTGCGGTCGTGCGTTGCTGCGTCGCGCGGGTAAAATGAGCGATATAGTAGTATGTATGTATGTTGTCGTTGATGATGAAATCCGGGACGCTATTTACGCTTCAAAGGTGCGCTAAGACGCTATATTCTTAAACGTAAATATCAAAGTATGCCTGGGATAATGTTGAGTGATGGAACTAACGCACTGAGACTGAGTGAGGTATCAAAGGCAAAGATAGGCAAAACTAAACTAAAAGTTATTACGGCGAAATCGAGGGAGGTCCGGATTGGACACAACTTCACAAGTGCCGTTTCCTCAGATATTCATGCAAATAAGAAATTATCTTGATGCATCTAGTCCAGCCCCCAACTCCCAAGCCAAAGTCAAAGACGGTAACGCTGTGCGCTTTGCCAATCAAACTGTCTTAATCTAAGTCTAGACTCTAGTCTAGTCACTACAATTTCGCACTTTAGTTAAATAAATTATATGGACAATTCCTGCGGTATAGACGTGGCACTTTGCATATAAAATTTTGAGTTTTCATTTCAATAGCGTATATAGGTTTTAGAGCACATTCTTTTGAATGATGGCTTATGTTAATATGATGTCTTGTTTACAGTACTGCATATCAATTAATATTGGGAAAAGTAATGACTATTCTTTATTGATTAAGTAAAAACCGTTATGGATGTGGCATGCTATGGAACCTGTTTTGAACCCAGTGAAACATAAATGCAAAACTCTGCTCTGTTATAGATGATAGATTTTTTAATTAAATAATTATGTTTAATAAGCCTAATAATAGTTATAATCAATGTATGATTAGAGTAGTTTATATTGTCAATAATTTTGGAGCTTTCTGCAATAGTACGTCTGTTATGGACCTGGCATCATGCAAATTCTTCAATGACACATTATCCTTATTCAGCCTATATTTCCTAAATAATGTTAACATATTATTAATTGGAACATTCATTTGATAGTAAGTTTCATACAAACACAGAAAACTATTAATTAAAGTTTTAAATAACAATTTAATACCAACTAAGCATTGTTAGGAAAGTGTTATGAATTTATATGCAAATTTTCATTAAGACGATTTGACTAGTTTTTTTTAACTAGTCAACTTTGGTGATGCAGGAAACATATCAAATTAATTGAAAACACATAATATTTATGTGTTTTTATAAAGTACAGACTTACTACTACATGATACTGCAATTGCTGTACTGGCAATTTGTTTTTTGCATAAAAAGTTCCAACTTAACTCAGAATTGCCCGTATGCAAGCTTATTTATCAATGGCAGTGCCAATTTAAATTAAGGTACAATTACATTAAAATAAATATGAATTAATTGAAGGGCCATCATCATCGTTACGATGCTAAATTATTAAGTTTTAAATGAATATGGTGCTACGAATAAATAGTTGTGTACTTATTTCGCTGCCAACAAAGTGCCAGACCTCCCATAAACTGTCAAACGGAATTATTTAATAGAGTATGATATTGATAAGTCCTACAGTGAACTCTCGCTATAGACAGTACGGTGAACATGTTATGACTCGATCAAATTGTTCCTTATACCCAATGTTCCTTCTATCCTTGGATACATAAAACAGGCGAGAACAGAAATTTCAAAGTTGTTCCTTGTAAGCAGATGTTCGTTACACCAGGAGTCCATAGAGAATGTCTGTTTACACAAACACACAAACTAGGCGCAATGAATGTTTGACTGCTGCATTGGGAAAGTAAACAGTAACCGGTCTGTGTTGCAGTGAATGTTTGAATGCTGCAGTGGGAAACTAAACAGTAACCGGTCTGTGTTGCAGTGAATGTTTGAATGCTGCAGTGGGAAACTAAACAATAACCGGTCTGTGTTGCAGTGAATATTTGAAGGCTGCAGTGGAAAACTAAACAGTAACCGGTCTGTGTTGCAGTGAATGTTTGAATACTGCAGTGGGAAACTAAACAGTAACCGGTCTGTGTTGCAGTGAATATTTGAATGCTGCAGTGGGAAACTAAACAGTAACCGGTCTGTGTTGCAGTGAATATTTGAATGCTGCATTGGGAAACTAAACAGTAACTGGTCTGTGTTGCAGTGAATGTTTGAATGCTGCAGTGGGAAACTAAACAGTAACCGGTCTGTGTTGCAGTGAATGTTTCAATGCTTCAGTGGGAAACTAAACAGTAACCGGTCTGTGTTGCAGTGAATGTTTGAATGCTGCAGTGGGAAACTAAACAGTAACCGGTCTGTGTTGCAGTGAATGTTTGAATGCTGCAGTGGGAAACTAAACAGTAACCGGTCTGTGTTGCAGTGAATGTTTGAATGCTGCAGTGGGAAACTAAACAGTAACCGGTCTGTGTTGCAGTGAATGTTTGAATGCTGCAGTGGGAAACTAAACAGTAACCGGTCTATGTTGCAGTGAATGTTTGAACGCTTCAGTGAGAAACTAAACAGTAACCGGTCTGTGTTGCAGTGAATGTTTGAATGCTGCAGTGAGAAACTAAACAGTAACTGGACTGTGTTGCAGTGAATGTTTGAATGTTGCAGTGGGAAACTAAACAGTAACCGGACTGTGTTGCAGTGAAGAAAGAAGTTGCTAGGACGCGTGAAAAGATTAAGGAAGTACAAGAGGAGATGACATCAGTGAGGGGGAACCTTGTCCTCAAGGTAACCCGTAGACTCGGTGGTATTAAAGTAGCTTTGATAACTGAATCATGTTGATATGCAGTGGTGAATTTAGGGGGACAACTGGAAAACTTTTCTTCAATTTTTCCTGTATAAACCATTGCACTAAGTAGTTACATTTAGCATGTCCCTCTTTATGAGATCGCCTAGAGCTAGATCAGCCTTAAAAATAAAGAGAGAAGTACAGTAAATTGTCCTAAGGACTGGACACTGCACTCCATAAGACCATTCATTATATCATGCTGAACCTTATTCTATCCACATCATACACAGGTACAAGGCAGCAATTTTAAAAATAATTTTTCAAGAAATGTTCAACTCAAATATAAATGTCAACTAATTTACCGATGTTCATCCTGCTGTGAAGTTTTCCCATTTGAAGATATGAGCGATGATGAACTTATTTTTTAGAATTCACCAAATGAACAAGATTAAAAAATTTACAAATTAGTTAATACTTGTTCCCAATTTGAATGGTTCTCTAGTTATACTGATTATAATAGTTTCGACTTCGAAAATGATATCGATCCAAATAACAACTTTTACGACAATTCAACATCAAAATGTAACTATTACACTGATTCAGAATTCAATGATAATATGTGTAAGCTTAATGGCTTATCATTCATTCATTTTAATGACCGAAGTCTTAAGAAAAACCTTCTGAAAATTAATTACTATCTGCAAGACTTACATATGAAATTTGATATCGTCGTTGTATCTGAAACATAGGCTGAACTGGATGTTATAGATGATTTGAATCTGATTGGTTACAGTGGTTATCGTGTAACTAGAGAATCCCACAAGGGTGATGGTGTAGCATTATATATACGAAATGAATTATTGTGCAGACTACTTGAACAAAAATGCATGGAAGTTGAACATATTTTTGAATGTGTTACAGTAGAACTTGCCATAAAGAATCACGCTAATGTTATTATCAATTGTATGTACAGAACACCTGGTTAAAATTTAGATATATTTTGTGAAAAAATAGAACACATGTTTAGTGATGTAAAAGCACACAAAACGATATTTCTGTGTGGTGACCTAAATATTGATTTGTTAAAACATGAACAACACAGCAGTACTAACCACTTTCTTGATTTGATGTATAGTCTAGGTTTTTACCCTCTAATTGATAAGCCAACCAGAATCACTGACATTTCAGCTATACTGATACACAACATATTCACAAATGAATTGTGACACAGTTTCACCTGTGGTATTCTGTATAATGATATCAGTGATCATCTGCCAATACTTGCAGTCTGTGAGTATCAAATATGTAGAAATACTAAAATGAATACTCAGTACACTAGAGTAATAAATAAAGACACCTTAACTTCACTCTCACATGAACTAAGTCTACAATCATGGGATGATATTTTGAACTTACATGATATAAATCAGGCGTATGATCTATTTAAAAACAAATGTATAGGCTTGTTCAGCAAGCATTGCACTATAAAAATTAGTTCAAGAAAAAGTTACATTTATAAGAAGCCTTGGTTCACTAAAGGTTTGAAATGTTCTTGTGCCAAAAAGAAGAAGCTTTACAAAGCATTTGTTATATCCCGCTCACATGAAGCTGAACTTAAGTACAAACACTATAAAAATAAATTAACATCTATATTAAGGTTTGCTGAAAAAAGCATATTACAGCACAATGTTGGAGAAACAACAAAATAATATAAAAGGCGTCTGGAAAATTATAAATAGGGTAATCAACAAACAACTCAGTACTCCAACATATCCTGCCTATTTTATGAACAATGACAAAGATACTTGAAAAGAAGGAAATTGCAAATGGATTTAATAATTTTTTTACAAATGTTGGACCCACTCTTGCAAAACAGATTAATCTTCCTAAAAATGATGTAGATATATTTGATTATTTGGGAAAAGAAATTGATAAAAGTATGTTTCTAAGCCCTAGTGATGATCAAGACTTTATTAGAACTGTTCAAATTGTTAAGGGTAAAATGTCAACAGATTGTAATGATTTAAACATGAGCATGATTAAGATCATTATTGCTCCCATTGTTAAACCATTGAAGCTCATATGCAATGTTTCCTTTATCACTGGAATATTTCCTAATCAAATGAAAACAGCTAAAGTCATTCCAATATTTAAGTCTGGTGATAAGGGTGTATTTACAAATTACAGACCTATTTCTTTGTTGCCCCAGTTCTAAAAAATACTGGAGAAATTATACAGTGACAGGTTAGATAGTTTTCTAAATAAGTATAATATACTCAGTCCTAGTCAATATGGATTTAGATCAAGCATGTCAACATCTCATGCCTTAATAGAATTGGTCGAAGAAATTACTAATTCTCTTGATAATAATAAATATGCCATTGGCATATTTGTTGACCTTAAGAAAGCATTTGATATGGTTAACCTTGATATATTGGCAAAGAAATTATATTTTTATGGTATTCATGGTGTTGCACATCAATGGATTATGAGTTACTTGAAAAACAGAAGTCAGTTTGTTCACTATGATAATTGTGACTAAGAAATACTCAAAATATCTTGTGGTGTCCCAGAAGGATGTTTTACGTCCAAAGTTGTTTGTTTTGTACATAAACGATATTTGTAATGTTTCAAGCATCTTTAAGTTCATCTTATTTGCTGATGATACCAATATGTTCTACAGTAATAGTGATATAGGTGAACTTGTCAGGTTGACAAATATTGAATTGGAAAAGTTACATATATGGTTTGCAATAAATAGGCTCTCTCTCAATATATCAAAGACAAATTATATGTTATTTGGTAATCGTATTATAAAGACATGTGTCTCTATACATATAAACAATTGTGCCGTATAAATACATAACTGTGAAATGTGATTATTTTACAAGTTGCAACAATGGAATGAAGCCCAGCTGCAGTTAAAGAGCTCGAGCCTGAGAGAGAGTGTCCTGAGAGTTCAGACGGAGGAGCTCCTTCAGACACAGTACAAGCTACACAAACACCTCGTATGTATCATATAGCTATATAATGTTCTTAAAAGGATGTAGTCTCTTCCTAGTTTTTTATATATTAATTAATATAATGTTCTTAAGACTATACTAACTATGTTGAAAGTATACTGCCCGCCATGTTGTGTTTAGTAAGCCTGCAACACTGGTTGCAATTTGAAGGCATGACGACGGTTGCATGTTCAAGTAGTAAACAAAACATCCAGTTTCAAAACAAGCTTTATTAGCAATACGGCCCAGTCGGGCTCAGTTAATTGCTATACTCTTTGATGTTCAACGATGCTCACTTTCCCTCGGTCAACACCAGTAAGAAATTACTATGCCCACTAATTCCGGGGAGACAATCAGACTATGTCCATTTAATACTAGAATAAATAAATGAAGATATACTGCCTATCAAATTGTGTTTAATAATCCTAATATTATATATGGGCCTGGTTAAGCAGATTCTGCACAAGATTCTCACATTCCAGACGACTGATTCAGTGGACTTCCTGCTAATAATTACCACCGCCTGTGGTGACATCTAGGGGCAGTAAGTGCATCCTTTGTGTCATCTTTCTGGTGGTGTCTATTCCCTGTGGCGTCATCTAGGGGCAGTAACTGCATCCTTTGTGTCAGTTTCCTGGTGGTGTCTATTCCCTGTGGTGTCATCTAGGGGCAGTAACTGCATCCTTTGTGTCAGTTTCCTGGTGGTGTCTATTCCCTGTGGAGTCATCTAGGGGCAGTAACTGCATCCTTTGTGTCAGTTTCCTGGTGGTGTCTATTCCCTGTGGCATCATCTAGGGGCAGTAACTGCATCCTTTGTGTCAGTTTCCTGGTGGTGTCTATTCCCTGTGACATCATCTAGGGGCAGTAACTGCATCCTTTGTGTCAGTTTCCTGGTGGTGTCTATTCCCTGTGGTGTCATCTAGGGGCAGTAACTGCATCCTTTGTGTCAGTTTCCTGGTGGTGTCTATTCCCTGTGGCATCATCTAGGGGCAGTAACTGCATCCTTTGTGTCAGTTTCCTGGTGGTGTCTATTCCCTGTGGTGTCATCTAGGGGCAGTAACTGCATCCTTTGTGTCAGTTTCCTGGTTGTGTCTATTCCCTGTGGTGTCATCTAGGGGCAGTAAGTGCATCCTTTGTGTCAGTTTGCTGGTGGTGTCTATTCCCTGTGGTGTCATCTGTGGGCAGTAACTGCATCCTTTGTGTCAGTTTCCTGGTGGTGTCTATTCCCTGTGGCGTCATCTAGGGGCAGTAACTGCATCCTTTGTGTCAGTTTCCTGGTGGTGTCTATTCCCTGTGGCGCCATCTAGGGGCAGTAACTGCATCCTTTGTGTCAGTTTCCTGGTGATGTCTATTCCGTGTGGTGTCATCTAGGGGCAGTAACTGCATCCTTTGTGTAAGTTTCCTGGTGGTGTCTATTCCCTGTGGCGTCATCTAGGGGCAGTAATTGCATCCTTTGTGTCAGTTTCCTGGTGATGTATATTCCGTGTGGTGTCATCTAGGGGCAGTAACTGCATCCTTTGTGTCAGTTTCCTGGTGGTGTCTATTCTCTGTGGTGTCATCTAGGGGCAGTAACTGCATCCTTTGTGTCAGTTTCCTGGTGATGTCTATGCCATGTGGTGTCATCTAGGGGCAGTAACTGCATCCTTTGTGTCAGTTTCCTGGTGGTGTCTATTCCCCTGCCAGGTGTGACAGTTCCGAAGTCCTTCAGTCGAGCCGCCCCATGCTTGTAGGCTGATGTTTCGCTTAAGATTGATATTGCTAGACAGACGTTCTGCAAAGACGTGGAGGAGTTCACCGCTTCTTACGATCTGTGTAGCAGCGGTACTCACCAGAGGGAGCAGCAGGTAAAAGATGCGCTTCGTAAACTTTGTGCGGAAGAGGAGCGTCTGAATACCGGTGAGTGAGCAGAATGAGGGCCCTAGTCTGAATGAGGGCTCGAGTCTGAATGAGGGCCCTAGTCTGAATTATGACCCTAGTCTGAATTAGGTCCCTAGTTTGCATGAAGGCCCTGGTCTGAATGAGGGTCGTGGTCTGAATGATGACCCTAGTGTGAATTAGGGCCCTAGTCTGAATGATGACCCTAGTCTGAATGAGGGTGCTAGTCTGTATGAAGGCCCTAGTCTGAATGAGGGCCCAGGTCTGAATGAGGGTTCTGGTCTGAATGATGGCCATAGTCTGAATTAGGGTCTAAGTCTGTATGAGGGCCCTAGTTTGAACGAGGGCCATAGTCTGAATTAGGGTCATAATCTGAATGAGGGTCTTGGTCTGAAAGAGAGCCATAGTCTGAATTAGGGCCATTGTCTGAATGAGGGTGCAGGTCTGAGTACAACGTGGTCATAGGCCAGCGCACATTTGCTTATAGGTGTGCGAAACTATGGGACGCTATCCCGAAATCTATACAGAGAGTAGTGTAGACCTTTAAAACAGTCTTTTCAAAATGTCTCAAGAAGGATATATACAATTGTTTGCACTTTCCAATTGATATGCCTCAATGACTGTTTACTTTTAAATGGTAAATTGTTTTAATTCATTCATCTTGACTTTATTTACTATTATTATTAACTTTGATCTTTATGTCTAGAATTGGTGAATCGATTCATGATGTTGTTTTATTTGTAATGTCATATTAATTAATGTTATTAATTATTTAATTTATCTATTTTTATTTATTTAATTAATTTATTATTATTTATATTGTTATTGTTGTGAATTATATATTATATAAAAAGCTGTGTAAATGATGATGTAAGAATGTAGTGCGAGATGGTCCATTGAAAATCACGATATAACACGTGACATGGTCATCATCATTAAATAAAGCTAAAGTCTGAATGAGGGCCCTAGTCTGAACAAGGGCCCTAGTCTGAATGAGGGCTCTAGTGTGAATGAGGGCCCTAGTCTGAATGATGACCCTTGTTTAAATGATGACCCTAGTCAGAATGATGAGCCATAGTCTGAATGAGGGCCCAGGTCTGAATAAGAGTCCTGGTCTGAATGAGGGTCCTGGTCTAAATGAGAGCCATAGTCTGAATGAGAGCACTAGGCTGAATGGGGGCCATGGTCTGAATGAGGATCCTGGTCTGAATGAGGGTCCTTGTCTGAATGAGAGCCATAGTCTGAATGATAGCACTAGGCTGAATGAGGGCCCAGGTCTGAATGAGGGTCCTGGTCTGAATGAGGGTCCTGGTGTGAATGAGAGACATAGTCTGAATGATAGCACTAGGCTGAATGAGGGCCCAGGTCTAAATGAGAGCCATAGTCTGAATGAGGGTTCTAGTTTGAATGAGGGCCCTTGTCTGAATGAGGGGCCTAGTCTGAATGAGGGCCCAGGTTTGAATGAGAGCCATAGTCTGAATGAGGGCCCTTGTCTGAATGAGGGCCCTAGTCTGAACAAGAGCACTAGGCTGAATGAGGGTGCAGGTCTGAATGAGGATCCTGGTCTGAATGAGGGTCCTGGTCTGAATGAGAGCACAAGTCTGAATGAGGGCCCTAGTCTGAATGAGAGCCCAGGTTTGAATGAGAGCCATAGTCTGAATGAGGGCCCTAGTCTGAACGAGAGCACTAGGCTGAATGAGGGTGCTGGTCTGAATGAGGGTCCTGGTCTGAATGAGGGTCCTGGTCTGAATGAGAGCCATAGTCTGAATGAGAGCACAAGTCTGAATGAGAGCCCTAGTCTGAATGAGAGCCCTGGTCTGAATGAGGGCCCTGGTCTGAATCCAAACATTTCTTGTCAAAGCTTCACTCATGAATATTGCCAAGTTGGAAGCAGTGGTGAGTGTAGATTGTGACTGACACATGTCACCTGTTGCAACATATTCGGTATTAAGTTGCAAAATTGACTGTTTTACCTTTCTGAAATGCACAGATAATTACCTTTAAAATGATACTGCATTTGTTGAAATATCTTCAGTAGTTTTTGATTTATCGCTAAAATTGGAGCTAACTTTTGAAAAGCGATACTTTCAGAAACAAGGTTGTTTTTACTCATACTCTGCATTGTTTTAATCTGTTGGTTCATAAATGGATGTATTTTATTAGTTTTAGATTATCTGTCAACGGAAATTAACTGGATATTGTTAGATGAGATTAAAAGGTAAGCATTTCTGCTAAAATCAACAAATTGATTGGACAGTTATTTTGTTTCAGGTGCAGAATAGCCCTGTGTGAGTTAATAGCTGGGTCACATGTAATAATAGTGATAATAGTAGACAATGATATAATACACAGTAGTAGACTATAGGCCTGTGTGACTTAACGCCCTGGTCACTGCAGCAGGTCACATTATTATTATTATTATACCGAACTTATAAAGCGCTCTTTTCATACATAAAAGCCTGCTCAAAAGCGCTGTACACAATCAATAGAATAATCATAGAGAGTAAAAACAAAGCATAAAAACATGGCATGATAAAAAATATATATATTTTTTAGAAGACTGGGTATAATAAAATGTAATAATAGTGATAATAGTAGACAATGATATAATACACAGTAGTAGAATATAGGCCTGTGTGACTTAACACCCTGGTCACTGCGACTGGTCACATGTAATAATAGTGATAATAGTAGAAAATGATACAATACACAGTAGTAGACTATAGGCCTGTGTGACTTAACACCCTGGTCACTGTGGCGGGTCACATGTAATAATAGTGATAATAGTAGAAAATGATACAATACACAGTAGTAGACTATAGGCCTGTGTGACTCAACACCCTGGTCACTGGGGCGGGTCACATGTAATAATAGTGATAATAGTAGAAAATGATACAATACACAGTAGTAGACTATAGGCCTGTGTGACTTAACACCCTGGTCACTGCGGCGGGTCACATGTAATAATAGTGATAATAGTAGAAAATGATACAATACACAGTAGTAGACTATAGGCCTGTGTGACTTAACACCCTGGTCACTGTGACTGGTCACATGTAATAATAGTGATAATAGTAGAAAATGATACAATACACAGTAGTAGACTATAGGCCTGTGTGACTTAACACCCTGGTCACTGTGACTGGTCACATGTAATAATAGTGATAATAGTAGAAAATGATACAATACACAGTAGTAGACTATAGGCCTGTGTGACTTAACACCCTGGTCACTGTGACTGGTCACATGTAATAATAGTGATAATAGTAGAAAATGATACAATACACAGTAGTAGACTATAGGCCTGTGTGACTTAACACCCTGGTCACTGTGACTGGTCACAAGTAATAATAGTAATAATAGTGATAATAGTAGAAAATACAATACACAGTAGTAGACTATAGGCCTGTGTGACTTAACACCCTGGTCACTGCGGCGGGTCACATGTAATAATAGTGATAATAGTAGAAAATGATACAATACACAGTAGTAGACTATAGGCCTGTGTGACTTAACACCCTGGTCACTGTGACTGGTCACATGTAATAATAGTGATAATAGTAGAAAATGATACAATACACAGTAGTAGACTATAGGCCTGTGTGACTTAACACCCTGGTCACTGCGGCGGGTCACATGTAATAATAGTGATAATAGTAGACAAGGATACAGTACACAGTAGTAGACTATAGGCCTGTGTGACTTAACACCCTGGCCACTGCAGCGGGTCACATGTAATAATAGTGATAATAGTAGAAAATGATACAATACACAGTAGTAGACTATAGGTCTGTGTGACTTAACACCCTGGTCACTGTGACTGGTCACATGTAATAATAGTGATAATAGTAGAAAATGATACAATACACAGTAGTAGACTATAGGCCTGTGTGAGTTAACACCCTGGCCACTGCGGCGGGTCACATGTAATAATAGTGATGATAGTGATAATAGTAGGCAATGATACAATACACAGCAGTAGACTATAGGCCTGTGTGACTTAACACCCTGGTCACTGCGGCGGGTCACATGTAATAATAGTGATAATAGTAGACAATGATACAGTACACAGTAGTAGACTATAGGCCTGTGTGACTTAACACCCTGGTCACTGTTGTGACGTTAGTCTCGATCATCCTACCTCTCACTAGTCTCGTGAGATCACTGCTGATCTCGCGTGTCTTCTCAAATACAGCCATTTTGACATACATATGCGTTTGTCTCATTCTCTCATAATATATTACTGTTACAAGTGTATAACACAACATGATGTCAGAAGTTTACCGTCAGTACGTGCCTGAGTAAGTGAACGTTACGCTAAGCTGCTGCTGCTTCGCTGTCAAAGCTTCGCTGTCACTGCTTCGCTGAACTTTGATTGATTGAACATTACCGCTTCGCTACTAACGCTTCGCTAGTGCTGCTACGCTACTTCACATGTGCTACTGCCAATGACTTGTCGCTTTGCCTACTGAACTTTTGGAGATGGCGCAGTCATTCCACGTATCTCCGCCTGATCCCTTTGTGTTCACAAAGCCCAACGAGTGGCCAAAGTGGATCAGGCGTTTTGAGCGGTTTCGGCTGGCTTCTGCTCTGAATGAGAAGAGTGAAGCCATGCAGGTGAACGCATTGGTTTACGCCATGGGCGATGAAGCCGATGATATTATGGCCGGCTTTGGCTTAACAGCTGAAGAAAGGGAGCGGTAAGAGGTGGTGAAGTCAAAGTTTGATTCACACTTCATAGTTCGTCGGAACACGATTTTCGAGCGGGCTAAGTTCAACCGAAGATGTCAGGAGGAGGGGGAGATGGTGGACGCCTTCATCACGGCTCTCTTCTGCCTGGCCGAGTTCTGCGATTACGGTCAATTGAACGACGAGATGATAAGAGACAGGATTGTCGTGGGAATCAGAGACACGACGCTCTCGCTGAAACTTCAGCTAGACGCTGAGCTTACGCTGAAGCGAGCAATCGACATGGCACGTCAGAATGAGGCGGCCAAGCGAGAGGAGGCGATGCTTCGCAACTTTGCTTCCTCTTCAACAAGGACGAGTGTGGACTTCGTCAAGTCAAAGAAGAAAGTTAGCGGCGGCACGAGACAGAAGACCAACAGGCCTCAAGGAGGTCAGACGCAGGCCACGACCACGAAGACGTCGCGCAAGTGCGAGTTCTGTGGACGGTCGTCTCATCAGAGAGCAGTCTGTCCGGCGAGAGAAGCCACATGCTTCAGGTGCCACCGCAGTGGTCATTTTTCAACTGTATGTAGGTCATCAAAGGCCGTCGATACAGTCAGCCGAGACGACGAGGAGGGGTATTCCTTCCTTGGAGAGGTGACGAAAGGTGATCAGCCGTGGTCATCAACGATCAGCCTCGAGGTGATGAAGACGAAACAACGAGTCGACGTGTGCTTCAAGCTCGACACGGGTGCAGACGTCACTGTGATTTCGGCTGCCGACTACCGACGGGCAGGAAGTCCGTCTCTGGAGATGACGTCGAAGACGCTGGTGGGCGCGAACGACATGGTTCTAAAAGCCCAGGGCAAGTTCGTCGGCAAGCTGTCGCGTGACGGCTCAGTAGTCGATGAGGACGTTTACGTCATCAGTGGCCAACGACGGTCACTTCTCAGTCGACGTGTCTGCCAGATGCTCGATCTCGTACGACGTGTGGCGGTCGACTCGGTCGAAGCGGCCGACGTTATCAGACAAGACAACCCGAAATTGTTTGTAGGGTTGGGTCGCATGCGTGGCGACTACAACATCCAGTTACGCGAGGGGGCGGTCCCATTTGCGTTGTCGACGCCGCGACGGGTGTCGATTCCTCTGCTCGAGACGGTTCGACAGGAGCTGCAGCGAATGGAAGACACAGGTGTCATCAGGCGAGTCGAGGCGCCCACAGACTGGTGCGCCGGCATGGTAGTGGTAGCCAAACCGAAGGCAACTACTACGTCGTCAGATGGAGTCGTGACGCACAAAGTGCGTATCTGTGTCGACCTGACACATCTCAACGAGAGTGTCAGACGTGAAAAGCATGATCTGCCCTCAGTTGACCAGACGCTTGGCCGACTGGCTAGGGCGAAAGTTTTCACAAAGTTGGATGCCAACTCGGGGTTTTGGCAAATTCCCCTGTCGCCAAACTGTCAGGAGCTGACGACGTTCATAACGCCGTTTGGGCGGTATTGCTTCAGAAGGCTACCGTTCGGCATAACGTCAGCCCCTGAGCACTTCCAGAAGCGCATGAGTGCGGTTCTTGACGGCTTGAGCGGGGTGTTGTGTATGATGGATGATATCGTCATCTTCGGCGCGTCATCAGAGGAGCACGACACACGAGTGCGGGCAGTATTCAAGCGACTGGCCGACAACGGAGTGACTTTGAACTTTGCTAAATGCGAGTTCAGCAAATCAAGCATCACCTACCTGGGTCACGTCGTGACGGCTGAAGGCATCAAGGCCGATCCTGCCAAGGTGAAGGCCATCACAGAGATGGGTCAGCCTACAGATGTAGGCCACATACAACGTTTCTTCGGCATGGCGAATCAGCTGGGAAAGTTCTCGCCTACGCTGTCATCAGTTACGCAACCGTTGCGTGATTTGCTACAAAAGGACAGGCAGTGGTTCTGGGGGCCGAGTCAGCAGACGGCTTTCGACGCGGTAAAGGCCGAACTCAGTGCGACGCCAGTGCTGGCGCTATATGACCCGAACAGGACGACGACGGTGTCAGCAGATGCGTCATCGTTCGGTCTTGGCGCTGTCCTGCTACAAAGGATCGATGGTACGAACAGGCCAGTGGCGTACGCTTCTCGGGCGATGACGCCGACTGAACAACGATACTCTCAAATCGACAAGGAAGCTCTTGCGACAACGTGGTCACTGGAGCGCTTCCACGATTACCTGTACGGTATGGAGTTTCACGTAGAGACAGATCACAAGCCGCTTGTGACACTCTTAAGCTCGAAGAAGAACTTGGATGAGCTGACTCCACGGATTCAACGCTATCGTATGCGCCTGATGCGTTATACGTACACGATCGAGCACGTGCCGGGGAAGGAGCTGATTACAGCCGATGCTCTGTCGCGAGCCCCGCACGTGAGAGAGCTGACCATCTCGGAACTCCAGTTCGCGGATGAAGTGGCAGCTCACGAAGATTTCGTCGTGGGACAGATCCCGGCGACGGAGAGACGTCTCCAGGAGATCAAGGAACAGCAACAGCGTGACGAGATCTGCAGCCAGGTTCTGCGCTACTGTGCTGAGGGCTGGCCAAGCCACTGTTCTCTGCCGTCGATTCTGAGACCGTACTGGCAGTGTCAACAAGAGCTTACGGTCCACAACGGCATCTTACTCAAGGGAGTACGTCTCGTCATCCCGGTCTCCATGAGACTGGAGATGATAGATCGACTACACGAGGGACACCAGGGAGTAGTCAAGTGTAGGGCGCGAGCACAGGCCTCAGAGTGGTGGCCTGGACTGAGTCGACAACTCGAGGAAGATGTGAAGAACTGCACGACGTGTGCAAGGGAGAGGCGAAACCCCTCTGAACCGATGATCGCGTCGGAATGTCATCTGCGGCCGTGGCAGAAGGTCGGGACGGACATGTTCTTCTTCAGGCGGTCGACTACTGTTCCAGCTACGTCGAAGTAGCCAGGCTGGAGACAACAGATTCGTCATCAGTTATTCTTCATCTGAAGTCGATCTTCGCCCGGCATGGCATTCCGGAGACCGTGATCTCCGACAACGGGCCGCAGTATTCATCATTTGAGTTTGCGCAATTCGCGAGAGCGCAGGGCTTTGAACACATCACGAGCAGCCCTCGCTTTCCTCAAAGTAACGGCAAGTCTGAGCGCGCCGTCCAGACTGTCAAGAATCTACTAAAGAAGGCGGTCGACCCGTACGATGCCTTGTTGGCGTACAGATCGACAGCACTAGAGTGCGGCTATTCGCCTGCTGAACTAAGCATGGGCCGACAGCTGCGCACGTTAGTGCCAACGGTGCCTGCGACTCTTCTGCCCCGCTGGGATGAGCCGAGGGGAGAGAGAGAGCGAAGAGAGCTGATGCGTCAGAAGAAGAAAGACGCGTACGACCGATATCATCGCGCGCGACCACTTTCTACTCTTCGGACCGGCGACCCAGTCTGGGTCAAAGACGCGAACGTCAACGGCACGGTGGTGGGTCCAGCACACACACCTCGGTCGTATATAGTGCGAACGCCGACGTCCTGCCTAAGAAGAAATCGGCGACATCTGCAGCCGACTCCTAACGTGACGGCTGACGAGCGAGCAGACGACGCCGACCCGTCATCTACCGAGATGACGACGACACCGGTTGCGCTTCGTATGCGCGAGCCGAGACAAGTGTCACCTCCAGCGGTCACAGCTCCCACTGGAGTGGTGACACGTTCTGGGAGAGTGGTGACACGTTCTGGGAGAGTGGTGATTCCACCGCGACGGCTGGACCTATAGTTGAGAGTTGTCTCCAAGCACTCATTGAACTTGGAAGGGAGATGTGACGTTAGTCTCGATCATCCTACCTCTCACTAGTCTCGTGAGATCACTGCTGATCTCGCGTGTCTTCTCAAATACAGCCATTTTGACATACATATGCGTTTGTCTCATTCTCTCATAATATATTACTGTTACAAGTGTATAACACAACAACTGTGGCGGATCACATGTAATAATAGTGATAATAGTAGACAATGATACAGTACACAGTAGTAGACTATAGGCCTGTGTGACTTAACACCCTGGTCACTGTGGCGGGTCACATGTAATAATAGTGATAATAGTAGACAATGATACAGTACACAGTAGTAGACTATAGGCCTGTGTGACTTAACACCCTGGTCACTGTGGCGGGTCACATGTAATAATAGTGATAATAGTAGACAATGATACAGTACACAGTAGCAGACTATAGGCCTGTGTGACTTAACACCCTGGTCAATGTGACTGGTCACATGTAATAATAGTGATAATAGTAGACAATGATACAGTACACAGTAGTAGACTATAGGCCTGTGTGACTTAACACCCTGGTCACTGTGGCGGGTCACATGTAATAATAGTGATAATAGTAGATAATGATACAGTACACAGTAGTAGACTATAGGCCTGTGTGACTTAACACCCTGGTCACTGTGGCAGGTCAAATGTAATAATAGTGATAATAGTAGACAATGATACAGTACACAGTAGTAGACTATAGGCCTGTGTGACTTAACACCCTGGTCACTGCGGCAGGTCACATGTAATAATAGTGATAATAGTAGACAATGATACAGTACACAGTAGTAGACTATAGGCCTGTGTGACTTAACACCCTGGTCACTGTGACTGGTCACATGTAATAATAGTGATAATAGTAGACAATGATACAGTACACAGTAGTAGACTATAGGCCTGTGTGACTTAACACCCTGGTCACTGTGGCGGGTCACATGTAATATTAGTGATAATAGTAGACAATGATACAGTACACAGTAGTAGACTATAGGCCTGTGTGACTTAACACCCTGGTCACTGTGACTGGTCACATGTAATAATAGTGATAATAGTAAACAATGATACAGTACACAGTAGTAGACTATAGGCCTGTGTGACTTAACACCCTGGTCACTGCGGCAGGTCACATGTAATAATAGTGATAATAGTAGACAATGGTACAGTACACAGTAGTAGACTATAGGCCTGTGTGACTTAACACCCTGGTCACTGTGACTGGTCACATGTAATAATAGTGATAATAGTAGACAATGATACAGTACACAGTAGTAGACTATAGGCCTGTGTGACTTAACACCCTGGTCACTGTGACTGGTCACATGTAATAATAGTGATAATAGTAGACAATGATACAGTACACAGTAGTAGACTATAGGCCTGTGTGACTTAACACCCTGGTCACTGCGGCGGGTCACATGTAATAATAGTGATAATAGTAGACAAGGATACAGTACACAGTAGTAGACTATAGGCCTGTGTGACTTAACACCCTGGTCACTGTGACTGGTCACATGTAATAATAGTGATAATAGTAGACAATGATACTGTACACAGTAGTAGACTATAGGCCTGTGTGACTTAACACCCTGGTCACTGCGGCAGGTCACATGTAATAATAGTGATAATAGTAGACAATGATACAGTACACAGTAGTAGACTATAGGCCTGTGTGACTTAACACCCTGGTCACTGTGACTGGTCACATGTAATAATAGTGATAATAGTAGACAATGATACAGTACACAGTAGTAGACTATAGGCCTGTGTGACTTAACACCCTGGTCACTGTGACTGGTCACATGTAATAATAGTGATAATAGTAGACAATGATACAGTACACAGTAGTAGACTATAGGCCTGTGTGACTTAACACCCTGGTCTTTGCGGCAGGTCACATGTAATAATAGTGATAATAGTAGACAATGATACAGTACACAGTAGTAGACTATAGGCCTGTGTGACTTAACACCCTGGTCACTGTGACTGGTCACATGTAATAATAGTGATAATAGTAGACAATGATACAGTACACAGTAGTAGACTATAGGCCTGTGTGACTTAACACCCTGGTCACTGTGACTGGTCACATGTAATAATAGTGATAATAGTAGAAAATGATACAGTACACAGTAGTAGACTATAGGCCTGTGTGATTTAACACCCTGGTCACTGTGACTGGTCACATGTAATAATAGTGATAATAGTAGACAATGATACAGTACACCGTAGTAGACTATAGGCCTGTGTGACTTAACACCCTGGTCACTGTGACTGGTCACATGTAATAATAGTGATAATAGTAGACAATGATACAGTACACAGTAGTAGACTATAGGCCTGTGTGACTTAACACCCTGGTCACTGTGACTGGTCACATGTAATAATAGTGATAATAGTAGACAATGATACAGTACACAGTAGTAGACTATAGGCCTGTGTGACTTAGCACCCTGGTCACTGTGACTGGTCACATGTAATAATAGTGATAATAGTAGACAATGATACAGTACACAGTAGTAGACTATAGGCCTGTGTGACTTAACACCCTGGTCACTGTGACTGGTCACATGTAATAATAGTGATAATAGTAGACAATGATACAGTACACAGTAGTAGACTATAGGCCTGTGTGACTTAACACCCTGGTCACTGTGACTGGTCACATGTAATAATAGTGATAATAGTAGACAATGATACAATACACAGTAGTAGACTATAGGCCTGTGTGACTTAACACCCTGGTCACTGTGACTGGTCACATGTAATAATAGTGATAATAGTAGACAATGATACAGTACACAGTAGTAGACTATAGGCCTGTGTGACTTAACACCCTTGTCACTGTGACTGGTCACATGTAATAATAGTGATAATAGTAGACAATGATACAGTACACAGTAGTAGACTATAGGCCTGTGTGACTTAACACCCTGGTCACTGTGACTGGTCACATGTAATAATAGTGATAATAGTAGACAATGATACAGTACACAGTAGTAGACTATAGGCCTGTGTGACTTAACACCCTGGTCTCTGCGGCGGGTCACATGTAATAATAGTGATAATAGTAGACAATGATACAGTACACAGTAGTAGACTATAGGCCTGTGTGAGTTAAGAGCCTGGCCACTGTGACTGGTCACATGTAATAATAGTGATAATAGTAGACAATGATACAGTACACAGTAGTAGACTATAGGCCTGTGAATTAACACCCTGGCCACTGCGGCAGGTCACATGTAATAATAGTGATAATAGTAGACAAGGATACAATACACAGTAGTAGACTATAGGCCTGTGTGAATTAACACCCTGGTCACTGCGGCGGGTCACATGTAATAATAGTGATAATAGTAGACAAGGATACATTACACAGTAGTAGACTATAGGCCTGTGTGACTTAACACCCTGGTCACTGTGACAGGCCAAGTGTAATAGTAGTGATAATAGTAGACAATGATACAATACACAGTAGTAGACTATAGTGCATTGATACTCACACACCTGTGCTCAGAAGTGCAATAAACATACAAGAATCATTAGACAAAAGCATGTATACAGTATAGGGAAATGCAAGAGTCATCATTAGAGCATGGGCCACCAGAGTTTTATAGCGAGAATACAATTTCACACAAATACGTTTTGAGTGTTTCTATGAAAGATGGCTGTAATTGAGATATAATGTAATGTAATGGGGAGTTTATTCCAGATTTGAGGTATATAGGCACAGCTACGTAGAAAGCAGGTTTGCCAATGTTAAGCTTAGTTTTAGGAACATTGCACCAGTTGTGAAACAGATGACATGCGGTTCCTAGGGATATAATTGGTAAAACATAGAAGACTAGCCCAATAGAACTATAACGTGGTGATGTTCCTTGTGACAGACTTGAGTAGCTACAAGGCTCATGAGACAGAGCTGGAGGGTTTGAGGACCACACGAGACAAGTTCTTGTTCCAGCTACAGGAAACAAAGACAAAACTCACAGGTGACCAGAGGATTGTGTCTTACTGTGTGAATAGATTTAAAATCACACCGGTGGTTTAAAAATGTCTAACTATTCAGTTTTCATTATGACTAGTATTCATTACGCTGACTTTGGAACACTGTAAATTCATCTCAACCGAGACACTCAAGTCCACTCACTTCTTACCTTGTGCATTCAATTCCTTCAATTATTGGCGTCTGATTTACCGATTGGCAATATACGCATTTCGAGAAAAATACAAAGGTGGTTATTTAAAGTTATTTACTTTTATCAGGGTACAAATTTGAGAAACATTTGCTAAACAGTGCCACCATGGCACTACGTTCGATTTAATGGAATATTATTAAGTTATTGGCTGCACGCAATGCCAGAATTGGCAATAGCAGAGATGAAACGTTGAGTGGGAATGAGTTTAAGATCAAAATGTTTCACCGGTGATAACACTTTCCCTTGATGTGTTGCTCCATGGCTGGGTGTAACCAGTTGTTATGTGACAGACGCCCAGAAACGTGCAGCAATGGAAGAAAAGCTGTGTTCAGAGTTAGAGCAAGAGAAGACTAGATTGAAGGAGCTGCCGTTCACCGACACAGAATTCAAGAGGTGTGTACTGTGAGATCTGACAGAGCAGACAACTGTTTGTGCAGAATATGTATTAGAAGTTCTGACCAGGGTTAATTGAAGAGCTGAATTCAAAAATTTATTTTTGCAAAAAAATGATACAAAAAGTGATCCTGTTGCCCAGTTGTATATATTCTATGGTAGCTTGGTTGATTTTACAATGTGAACTCAGACCGTGTATAGAGCCAACTATAAGTTGGCATATTTTTCCAAAACCAGCTGGTCCTTGTTGTGCACAGTGCATGATGCGTGTAGACATCTGTGGATGTGGTGGAACTCATGGATCAACAACTGGTCCTTGTTGTGCACGGTGCATGATGCATGTAGACATCTGTGGATGTGGTGGAACTCGTGGATCAACAACTGGTCCTTGTTGTGCACGGTGCATGATGCGTGTAGACATCTGTGGATGTGGTGGAACTCATGGATCAACAACTGATCCTTGTTGAGCACAGTGCATGATGCATGTAGACATCTGTGGATGTGGTGGAACTCATGGATCAACAACTGGTCCTTGTTGTGCACGGTGCATGATGCGTGTAGACATCTGTGGATGTGGTGGAACTCATGGATCAACAACTGGTCCTTGTTGTGCACGGTGCATGATGCGTGTAGACATCTGTGGATGTGGTGGAACTCGTGGATCAACAACTGGTCCTTGTTGTGCACGGTGCATGATGCATGTAGACATCTGTGGATGTGGTGGAACTCGTGGATCAACAAATGGTCCTTGTTGTGCACGGTGCATGATGCATGTAGACATCTATGGATGTGGTGGAACTCATGGATCAACAACTGGTCCTTGTTGAGCACGGTGCATGATGCGTGTAGACATCTGTGGATGTGGTGGAACTCATGGATCAACAACTGGTCCTTGTTGTGCACGGTGCATGATGCGTGTAGACATCTGTGGATGTGGTGGAACTCATGGATCAACAACTGGTCCTTGTTGTGCACGGTGCATGATGCGTGTAGACATCTGTGGATGTGGTGGAACTCATGGATCAACAACTGGTCCTTGTTGTGCACGGTGCATGATGCGTGTAGACATATGTGGATGTGGTGGAACTCATGGATCAACAACTGGTCCTTGTTGTGCACGGTGCATGATGCGTGTAGACATCTGTGGATGTGGTGGAACTCATGGATCAACAACTGGTCCTTGTTGTGCACGGTGCATGATGCGCGTAGACATATGTGGATGTGGTGGAACTCATGGATCAACAACTGGTCCTTGTTGTGCACGGTGCATGATGCGTGTAGACATATGTGGATGTGGTGGAACTCATGGATCAACAACTGGTCCTTGTTGTGCACAGTGCATGATGCGTGTAGACATATGTGGATGTGGTGGAACTCATGGATCAACAACTGGTCCTTGTTGTGCACGGTGCATGATGCATGTAGACATATGTGGATGTGGTGGAACTCATGGATCAACAACTGGTCCTTGTTGTGCACGGTGCATGATGCGTGTAGACATATGTGGATGTGGTGGAACTCATGGATCAACAACTGGTCCTTGTTGTGCACGGTGCATGATGCATGTAGACATATGTGGATGTGGTGGAACTCATGGATCAACAACTGGTCCTTGTTGTGCACAGTGCATGATGCGTGTAGACATATGTGGATGTGGTGGAACTCATGGATCAACAACTGGTCCTTGTTGTGCACGGTGCATGATGCGTGTAGACATGTGTGGATGTGGTGGAACTCATGGATCAACAACTGGTCCTTGTTGTGCACAGTGCATGATGCGTGTAGACATATGTGGATGTGGTGGAACTCATGGATCAACAACTGGTCCTTGTTGTGCACGGTGCATGATGCATGTAGACATATGTGGATGTGGTGGAACTCATGGATCAACAACTGGTCCTTGTTGTGCACGGTGCATGATGCGTGTAGACATATGTGGATGTGGTGGAACTCATGGATCAACAACTGGTCCTTGTTGTGCACGGTGCATGATGCATGTAGACATATGTGGATGTGGTGGAACTCATGGATCAACAACTGGTCCTTGTTGTGCACAGTGCATGATGCGTGTAGACATATGTGGATGTGGTGGAACTCATGGATCAACAACTGGTCCTTGTTGTGCACGGTGCATGATGCGTGTAGACATGTGTGGATGTGGTGGAACTCATGGATCAACAACTGGTCCTTGTTGTGCACGGTGCATGATGCGCGTAGACATATGTGGATGTGGTGGAACTCATGGATCAACAACTGGTCCTTGTTGTGCACGGTGCATGATGCGCGTAGACATATGTGGATGTGGTGGAACTCATGGATCAACAACTGATCCTTGTTGAGCACGGTGCATGATGCATGTAGACATATGTGGATGTGGTGGAACTCATGGATCAACAACTGGTCCTTGTTGTGCACGGTGCATGATGCGCGTAGACATATGTGGATGTGGTGGAACTCGTGGATCAACAACTGGTCCTTGTTGAGCACGGTGCATGATGCGCGTAGACATATGTGGATGTGGTGGAACTCATGGATCAACAACTGGTCCTTGTTGTGCACGGTGCATGATGCGTGTAGACATATGTGGATGTGGTGGAACTCGTGGATCAACAACTGGTCCTTGTTGTGCACGGTGCATGATGCGTGTAGACATATGTGGATGTGGTGGAACTCATGGATCAACAACTGGTCCTTGTTGTGCACGGTGCATGATGCGTGTAGACATATGTGGATGTGGTGGAACTCATGGATCAACAACTGATCCTTGTTGAGCACGGTGCATGATGCATGTAGACATATGTGGATGTGGTGGAACTCATGGATCAACAACTGGTCCTTGTTGTGCACGGTGCATGATGCGCGTAGACATATGTGGATGTGGTGGAACTCGTGGATCAACAACTGGTCCTTGTTGAGCACGGTGCATGATGCATGTAGACATCTGTGGATGTGGTGGAACTCATGGATCAACAACTGGTCCTTGTTGTGCACGGTGCATGATGCGCGTAGACATATGTGGATGTGGTGGAACTCATGGATCAACAACTGGTCCTTGTTGTGCATGGTGCATGATGCGCGTAGACATATGTGGATGTGGTGGAACTCGTGGATCAACAAGGTGCTGCCTTGACAGAAGGTTATCATTCACCGTTAGTTGAAAGTGATCGATCCAGAAAGTGAAAACGTAATCCTGATAACAGGAAGAAAGCTGGAGGTGTACAAGTAAGAAATATAAAGCTAAAAGAAAGTCGGTGACAAAGGCATGTAAACATCTTCTGATTGGACTGTTCATTGGTGAATCATGATAATTTTCTCAAGATGCAATACAGTTTACATATTTTTTTTATGATACAGACATATTTTCTAAAGTGTTATCTTGTTGAAAGTTGTTAAAAGTAAGCACACATTTGAAATCGTTTCAAGTCAAAGAGATAACAGCTCATGCCATGACAATTCACAGCATTAGTTAAACCACTATTTAAAACACAATCTTAATGATATGTGCCCCTTATTTGTAACTTGAGCCAAAAGGTGTGTTTAATAGAATAAACATTTGGGGATAAATAAAAAGGGGCAGTAACAAAATATAAAGACACAGCACAAAATTACCCAAATAAAAACTTACATCGATACATGTTTTTTATTTGGGTTATCAACGTATCGTAACACAAATATCGCGATACCTATTTTGTGGCCCAGTGTGTCATTGCAGTCATGTCTACTGGTGTCTGAATCAGAGATATTAACACATCCGCCCCAGAAACCTTGACATTGTCATGACCTTCAGATTGCAGGCAGAGTTGGAGGCGAGTCAGAACAACGACCTTGAGATGCAGTGCAGCGTCCTCCAGCAGCAGCGCCAGGAACTACAGCAGCGACTGTGGCAGCAAGAGTTGGGAAAGAAAAGGAAACAGCAGCATCGAGATCAATCAAACTACAGACAGTGGCAGCAACTGGGGCAGTCAGAGCAACAGGTAGGCACAACTAACAGCAGGTAGGGACAACAACCAACAGGTAGGAACAACAACCAACAGGTAGGGACAATAACCAACAGGTAGAGACAATAACCAACAGGTAGGGACAACAACCAATATGTAGGAACAACAAACAGCAGGTAGGGACAATAACCAACAGGTAGGGACAATAACCAACAGGTAGGGACAACAACCAGCAGGTAGGGACAATAATCAACAGGTAAGAACAACAAACAGCAGGTAGGAACAACAAACAGCAAGTAGAGACAACCAACAGGTAGTCACAACTAACAGCAGGTAGGGACAATAACTGACAGATAGGGACAACAACCAACATGTAGGGACAATAACCAACAGGTAAGGGCAATAACCAACAGGTAAGCACAAATAACAGCAGGTAGGGACAATAACCAACAGGTAGGGACAACAACCAGCAGGTAGGGACAATAATCAACAGGTAAGAACAACAAACAGCAGGTAGGAACAACAAACAGCAGGTAGGGACAACAACCAACAGGTAGGGACAACAACCGACAGGTAGGGACAACAACCGACAGGTAGGGACAACAACCGACAGTTAGGGACAACAACTGACAGGTAGGGACAACAACCAAGAGGTAGGGACACTAACCAATAGGTAGGGACAACAACCAAGAGGTAGGGACAACAACCAAGAGGTACGGACAACAACCAAGAGGTAGGGACAACAACCAACAGGTAGGGACAACAACCAACAGGTAGGGACAACAACCAACAGGTAGGGACACCAACTAACAGCAACTAAAAGCAAACTGTCTACCACGGTGCGCTACTATTTGTATACACCAGGAATGGTCTTCAATTTAGTTCAGCAGCTGCTACTTGAGCAGCTTGTTTAGCCTTCACGGTAGTCTCCTAGATCCACATTTAATTGTTTAATATTCAGTATTTTTATATTTTAATGATATTTATATGGGTCAAAATTAAGTGTATCTGATCTGTCATAGAACAATTGCCAACAAACTTGTGTCAGTCTGCAGGATATTTTATGTAAAACTGCATAATAATAATTCCGTTTTTTAATATAGCGCTTTTTAAGTAGGTAAATACTAATCAAATCGCTTCACATACTAAAATGACGTGTTGGCTAAATGTTAAAATATAAATTAATTAAATAAGCTAAGATAAAAAAAATACATAAATAAAAATAAATAAATTAGAGTGTAAAAATACAATTTCAAACAATTAAATTAAAAACCAATCAATACTATAAAATAGAAACCAGTGTCATTTAGATGTTGCAGCAATGCTTGCATCAAGGCATGTAGTGCATGCGAAATAGATGGGTTTTAAGTTGTTTCCTGAAAGCCGCCAATGTTCCAACCGATCGCACACACTTTGGCAAGCTATTCCACATATGTGAGCCTGTCACTGCAAAGCTGCCCTGTCCGATAGTTCTCTTAGACACCGTCACCGCGAGAAGCGTTGCGTCACTCGCCGATCACAATGCACGTGTGGGCGCGTTGCGAACTATCGCACAGTTGAGGTAGTTCGGGGCTAAGCCATGCAGGATCTTAAATATGTAAGTACATATCTTGAAAGTAATTCTCATTCTGATAGGCAGCCAATGCAGTGATTGCAGAATTGGTGTGATGTGATCTTGCCGTCTGACGCGGTTGATGAGGCGAGCGGCTGAGTTCTGTGCTCGTTGAAGTCGGTTGGTCTGTCCATTGTTCAATCCACCGAGTAGAGCATTGCAGTAGTCGAGGCGACTTAGCACAAGACAGCGTACTGCAGCATGGCACGCGTCTCGCGTCAGCAGGTGACGAATTCTGCCGATCAGGCGTAGATGGTAGTAGGCCGAAGAACAGTAGCTGGAGACGAGGCGGTCTAACTGCATGTGTCGGTCGAAGTAACAGCCTAGATTTCTCGCTGCATCTGTTGATTGCAAGGTAAGTCCAGGTAGTTCCAAGCTGGGGCTGCCGTAAACACGTAGATTGTGCGGTGACTGCAGCACGATAAACTCAATTTTATCATTGTTGAGTTTAAGTTGATGAATCAGCATCCAGGCTCTAATCTCGGCGATGCACTGGATGAGCAGCTGTTTAGCGTTTTCCAGTTCGTCAGACACCATAGGGTTATAGCGGACATATAGCTGGATGTCATCAGCGAATCGGTGGTAAAGCACATTATGTTTCTTGCAGATGTCAGCAATGGGTGTCGTATATGCGTTGAACATCACTGGTCCAAGTACTGAACCCTGAGGTACACCGTGGTAGATGGGGATTGCGTTCGAAGAAGACGAACCAATCGTGACACACTGAGATCTGCCGGTCAAGTATGATCTAAACCAGTCAAGTGTCATACCGCCGATGTTGAAACGTGAAACCAGAGTGTTCAACAATTCGTCAATGTTGATCGTATCGAATGCTGCACTCGTGTCAAGAAGAACCAGCATGACACAGCAATGATATAACAAGCAAGGTGTTGAAATTTGTGGATGATACAAAAGTGTTTAGAAGGATTAAAGGTGATGAAGATAGACAGCATTTACAAGATGATAAACAGATGATAAAATGGTCTGAAAAATGTTCAATTTTGGGAAATGTAAATGCCTCCACACAGGACATGGGAACGAAGATGTACAATATACAATGGGAGGTTCTGTACTAAGTACTACTGTGAAAGAAAAGGACTTAGGGTTAACCATTAGTGCTGATATGAAGGTTTCAGAGCAGTGCGGTATTGCCGCTTCAAAGGGAAATCAAATCCTTGGATTATTTAGGCGAAACATAACGTATAAGGAAAGAGCTAATAATACTGCTGTACAAAACAGTAGTTAGGCCTCATTTAGAATATTGTATTCAAACGTGGAGGCCATATTGCAGGTAGGACATAGATATGTTAGAAAGAGTGCAGAGGAGAGCAACTAAAGTGATACCAAAACTGAGGGATCTTACTTACGAAATACAGTGTACACCTATAAAAAAAAATTTGGTTTAACAACAGAGACCAGGAGATTGAGAGGAGATCAGATAGATGTATTTAAAATATTGAATGGTAATGAAAATATTGATAGAAATATATTTTTCTCAGTTAAGAAAGAAAGAAGGACCAGAGGACATGAAGTTACATTAGTAAAGGAGCAGTGTAGATTAGATATAAGAAATTTCGCATTCTCACAAAGGACTGTAAATGAATGGAACAGATTATCTCCTGATTGTATTGGTGCTAGTAGTGTGAATATGTTTTAAAATAAAATCGACACATACCTTAGAAGGGTGGGATACACGCAGATAAAAAGTATTGGACTCTCGATAAGCCAAAAGGCTTCCTTGTCCACCTGCCATCTAGAATTAATTTTCTGGATGGCAATCTTATTAAATGTTTGAAGACATCTGAAGTAAAATCCCAACTTTTACCCGTATGACATTACGAACTGAGGAACCTTAGAAACACTCATCATGCATGACATTTCAAGTAATGAGTTTTACATTTGAGAGACATTATTTGCCAGTAGCACAAATGTCTATCCTCTGGATGGCGCTATATACATACAGACGCAGAACGCAGTTTACCAAAGTATTTATACATGGTGTTTGTTATGATGTAAAGTTGAGCAGTTTTTCACAATGCAAGTTTAATAAAATGTCTGAAATACATGGTTTATGTAGCTTGGAACAACAGTAGAGAACACATGTAACATTGTAAACAACTGATTAAAGTCTGGTATAAACTTTAAAACTGGTAAAAACCCTTTACCCTTTGGGAATTTAGAAAAAATTTAGATTAGTTTTCGTCTAAAGAGTTGTAGATAAACCCGTGAACAGTTGGCACCCAAGATGCAACACATGCATGCACGCACATACACATGCATGCACATACACATGCATGCACACAAACACATGCACGCACGTACACACAAACACATGCATGCACGCACACACATGCATGTATGTACACACAAACACATGCACGCACGCACGTACACACAAACACATGCATGTATGTACACACAAACACATTCATGCACGCACATACATGCATGCAAGTACACACAAACACATGCACGCACACACATGCATGTATGTACACACAAACACATGCATGCACACACAAACATGCACGCCTGTACAGACAAACACATGCATGCACACATGCACGCACGTACACACAAACACATGCATGCACAAACAAACACATGCACGCACGTACACACAAACACATGCATGCACACACGTACACACAAACACATGCATGCATGCACGTACACACAAACACATGCATGCAAGCACGTACACACAAACACATGCATGCACACACGTATACACAAACACATGCATGTACACACCAACACATGCACGAACATACACAGAAACACATGCATGCACACACACACACACTTGCATGCACGTACACACAAACACATGCACGCATGTACACATACTAACGTGATTATAGTTAGATTGGTTGATGTTGTCTGATGTCTCCAGGAGATGTCTTCACAGTCCAACCCAGGTCAGACAGAGCCGGGGAGACGACAGACCAGACCTAACATAGGCCGCCTCTCTCAGGCCGTACGAGCCAGAAAGACCAGGAGATGTCTTCACAGTCCAACCCAGGTCAGACAGAGCCGGGGAGACGACAGACCAGACCTAACATAGGCCGCCTCTCTCAGGCCGTACGAGCCCGTAAGACCAGGAGATGTCTTCACAGTCCAACCTAGGTCAGACAGAGCCGGGGAGACGACAGACCAGACCTAACATAGGCCGCCTCTCTCAGGCCGTACGAGCCAGTAAGACCAGGAGATGTCTTCACAGTCCAACCCAGGTCAGACAGAGCCGGGGAGACGACAGACCAGACCTAACATAGGCCACCTCTCTCAGGCCGTACGAGCCAGTAAGACCAGGAGATGTCTTCACAGTCCAACCCAGGTCAGACAGAGCCGGGGAGACGACAGACCAGACCTAACATAGGCCGCCTCTCTCAGGCCGTACGAGCCAGTAAGACCAGGAGATGTCTTCACAGTCCAACCCAGGTCAGACAGAGCCGGGGAGACGACAGACCAGACCTAACATAGGCCGCCTCTCTCAGGCCGTACGAGCCCGTAAGACCAGGAGATGTCTTCACAGTCCAACCTAGGTCAGACAGAGCCGGGGAGACGACAGACCAGACCTAACATAGGCCGCCTCTCTCAGGCCGTACGAGCCAGTAAGACCAGGAAGATGTCTGGTGGATCATCTCAGTCTTGAAGGCAACATCTCACATCATATGGTTATTTAACTTAATGAGTTGTAATACATAATTAAAATGTCATGTAATGTACATATTTGACTAGCTGTGTGGAGGTTTTGTTGCTAAATAATGATTTGATTGCAGAAAGTCAGTGACTTTTCAGATGTCATATTTTGTAGACAAAAGATAATCTTCTGTACCCAGTGTTATTATAAATGTATTAAACTATTTGTAATGAACAGTGTATCGAGATGAAGTATAGACAATTTTGTTATTAGTCGTCACAAGTACGACGTTAGTCATCACAAGTACGACGTTGATACTTCAACTAGATGGTGGTTGCAGAGTTTTCTTGACAATACATTTAATAACATTCATACAACACATCTTACAGTAGAAATACTATTAGATTCACAATCATTATCAGAAATAGATAATAAATAAAGTCATTGTTATATTTAACAGTAAGACAAGATCGGCTTATTAGAAGAAAAGAAAAAGGGGTCCAAATATTTTCAGATTCCAATTTTATATTGCCGATGACCAAACAGATGGGCATTTAATCTTGGTTTAATTATTTCTAGTGTTTAACATGAGGCATTTAAACAAAATAACTGAACTGAGGCAACTATATTTCAAATATTGAGTGACTACTTTTGTAAACACAAGGCACAAACAACGAACCCATTACATCCAGCTACTGTCCCTTGACACTGCAGGTTTGCAATGCAGGACACCTGATGTCAGGTAGTTTCTGTGTCAACAGTCTATGCCACTGGTACGATCGGCTAATTACACTCAACTCAACGGTGTTTGTGTCACCAAATTACAGTCCATGACACCGACATGATGGATCAGTGACACCAAACACAACAGTGTCTTTTTATGACACTATGGCAATGAAACTAACAGCTGTGCTTGTGTCATGAGTGTCTCTACCAGTCGGCGGCACCTGACGCGAGGTAGTCCTTGCGACCGATGTTTGATGCCTGCTTCGACTGCATTGCCTCCAGTTTGGGGCAGTCTGTGATCCTGTGGCCCAGTCCACCGCAGTACAGACAGCCGACCTCACCTGGCAAACACAGTCAACAGGTTGCATTCAGTTACGTATACACCGGGGTAGAAGTGAACTTTTCTGGGCACTGGACCACCAGGTCTGGAAATCTGAGGGTCCTGCCAAAATTCTGGTGGTCTGGATCAATTTGACCAAAATGAAAATAACTACCCACGTAATACCAAACTAGGACAAAAGAATGTGCATGTTGCCAGTTTTCAAGTGCTTTTTAACTCTACTAGAATCTTTTCTTGTCTGATTGTTTTACAGGCTTGCTAAGGTGTATTAAATATATAATATTTATATGTACAATTCAGTAAGGAAAACCAATGTTTTTGAGTAGTTATGGAAGTTACAAACACCGTCAGTTGTCCAGTGCACGTGTGACTCACCTCCAATGTCCAGATACTTCTCACTGTCTGCCTCCAACTCTGCCAGGAACGGAGGCACATTCTGCTTGGCCTCTATGAGCAGGTGCTTCAGGTCGAGTAGTATTGACTCCTCTGAAAGAGCACAGAAAATCAACTTCCATCTATGAAGGGTTCACGTCACACTTAATAATAATTTTTTTTTTTTGTAATCTCAAAATTAATTAAAACTACAGAAAGAAAATATGCATTTGCTACAAATCTGCATGCATTTTGGGTAGAAAATATTTTTTTTAAATCACTAATTTTACAAGAACAACGGTACACATAAACAGTTATTTAAATAAATAACAACTAAATATAGTAGTTTAAAACAAAATATCCGGGAAACATTTATCACATAAAACGTTTTTGAAAAAGCCCAAAATGTTTGTATGAATATAGTATAATATATTATGTTTAATGTAAACATCTGAATACAATCGTGAACAAAATTATACCTTTAGAAAACTTTGTATGATTATTTTAGTTGACAAGGATTAGCATAAAATGCTTCCGAATTCAGACATTGTGGGGTTAAAGTTTTTCTGTCAGAAGTTCATGAGGTCAGGTATTGATGATGTCAGAAGTTCATGTGGTCAACATTCATGAGGTCAGATGCCCGTAAGGTCAGAAGTTTCTGGTGTCAGACATTTGTGGAGTCAGACATTCACACCCTCACTGGTTGACATTTGTTCTTATTAAAACAAGATACTGTTATGAGAAAAGAGAATGAGGTGTCATCACAGCACAAGATGTGTCATGGGCTATGACAGATGACATTCGTCCTACGTACCACATGACTTGTTGACAAACGTTGTTGCACGTCCTGTCTTCCCACATCGCCCGGTACGACCAATCCGATGGACTGCAATATGTCAAGGTCACCTTCTACATTTCACACATATCCCAGAACGACCAATCCAATGGACTGCAATATGTCAAGGCCACCTTCTACATTTCACACATATCCCACTACGACCAATCTGATGGACTGCAATATGTCAATCCCACCTTCTACATTTCACATATATCCCAGTACAACCAATCCGATGGACCGCAATATGTCAAGGCCATCTTCTACATTTCACACATATCCCAGTACGACCAATCCGATGGACTGCAATATGTCAAGGGCACCTTCTACATTTCACACACATCCCAGTACGACCAATCCGATGGGCTGCAATATGTCAAGGCCACCTTCTACATTTCACACATATCCCAGTACGACCAATCCGATGGACTGCAATATGTCAAGGTCACCTTCTACATTTCACACATATCCCAGTACGACCAATCCGATGGACTGCAATATGTCAAGGGCACCTTCTACATTTCACACATATCCCAGTACGACCAATCCGATGGACTGCAATATGTCAAGGGCACCTTCTACATTTCACACATATCCCAGTACGACCAATCCAATGGACTGCAATATGTCAAGGGCACCTTCTACATTTCACACATATCCCAGTACGACCAATCCGATGGACTGCAATATGTCAAGGGCACCTTCTACATTTCACACATATCCCAGTACGACCAATCCGATGGACTGCAATATGTCAAGGGCACCTTCTACATTTCACACATATCCCAGTACGACCAATCCTATGGACTGCAATATGTCAAGGGCACCTTCTACATTTCACACATATCCCAGTACGACCAATCCGATGGACTGCAATATGTCAAGGGCACCTTCTACATTTCACACACATCCCAGTACGACCAATCCGATGGGCTGCAATATGTCAAGGCCACCTACATTTCACACATATCCCAGTACGACCAATCCGATGGACTGCAATATGTCAAGGTCACCTTCTACATTTCACACATCCCAGTATGACCAATCCGATGAGCTGCAATATGTCAAGGTCACCTTCTACATTTCACAAACATCCCAGTATGACCAATCCGATGGACTGCAATATGTCAAGGCCACCTTCTACATTTCACACACATCCCAGTACGACCAATCCGACGGACTGCAATATGTCAAGGCCACCTTCTACATTTCACACATATCCCAGTACGACCAATCTGATGGACTGCAATATGTCAAGGTCACCTTCTACATTTCACACATATCCCAGTACGACCAATCCGATGGACTGCAATATGTCAAGGCCACCTTCTACATTTCACACATATCCCAGTACGACCAATCCGATGGACTGCAACATATCAAGGCCACCTTCTACATTTCACACATATCCCAGTACGACCAATCTGATGGACTGCAATATGTCAAGGGCACCTTCTACATTTCACACATATCCCAGTACGACCAATCCAATGGACTGCAATATGTCAAGGCCACCTTCAACATTTCACACATATCCCAGTACGACCAATCCAATGGACTGCAATATGTCAAGGGCACCTTCTACATTTCACACATATCCCAGTACGACCAATCCAATGGACTGCAATATGTCAAGGGCACCTTCTACATTTCACACATATCTCAGTACGACCAATCCGATGGACTGCAATATGTCAAGGCCACCTTCTACATTTCACACATATCCCAGTACGACCAATCCAATGGACTGCAATATGTCAAGGGCACCTTCTACATTTCACACATATCTCAGTACGACCAATCCGATGGACTGCAATATGTCAAGGCCACCTTCTACATTTCACACATATCCCAGTACGACCAATCCGATGGACTGCAATATGTCAAGGTCACCTACATTTCACACATATCCCAGTACGACCAATCCGATGGACTGCAATATGTCAAGGTCACCTTCTACATTTCACACATCCCAGTATGACCAATCCGATGAGCTGCAATATGTCAAGGTCACCTTCTACATTTCACAAACATCCCAGTATGACCAATCCGATGGACTGCAATATGTCAAGGCCACCTTCTACATTTCACACACATCCCAGTACGACCAATCCGACGGACTGCAATATGTCAAGGCCACCTTCTACATTTCACACATATCCCAGTACGACCAATCTGATGGACTGCAATATGTCAAGGTCACCTTCTACATTTCACACATATCCCAGTACGACCAATCCGATGGACTGCAATATGTCAAGGCCACCTTCTACATTTCACACATATCCCAGTACGACCAATCCGATGGACTGCAACATATCAAGGCCACCTTCTACATTTCACACATATCCCAGTACGACCAATCTGATGGACTGCAATATGTCAAGGGCACCTTCTACATTTCACACATATCCCAGTACGACCAATCCAATGGACTGCAATATGTTAAGGTCACCTTCTACATTTCACAAACATCCCAGTATGACCAATCCGATGGGCTGCAATATGTTAAGGTCACCTTCTACATTTCACAAACATCCCAGTATGACCAATCCGATGGGCTGCAATATGTTAAGGGCACCTTCTACATTTCACACATATCCCAGTATGACCAATCCGATGGACTGCAATATGTCAAGCCCACCTTCTACATTTCACACATATCCCAGTACGACCAATCCGATGGACTGCAATATGTCAAGGTCACCTTCTACATTTCACACATATCCCAGTACGGCCAATGCGATGGACTGCAATATGTCAAGGCCACCTTCTACATTTCACACATATCCCAGTACAACCAATCCGATGGACTGCAATATGTCAAGGCCACCTTCTACATTTCACACATATCCCAGTACGACCAATCCGATGGACTGCAATATGTCAAGGTCACCTTCTACATTTCACACATATCCCAGAACGACCAATCTGATGGACTGCAATATGTCAAGGTCACCTTCTACATTTCACACATATCCCAGAACGACCAATCCGATGGACTGCAATATGTCAAGGTCACCTTCTACATTTCACATATATCCCAGTATGACCAATCCGATGGACTGCAATATGTCAAGGTCACCTTCTACATTTCACACATATCCCAGTAAGACCAATCCGATGGACTGCAATATGTCAAGGTCACCTTCTACATTTCACACATATCCCAGTACGACCAATCTGATGGACTGCAATATGTCAAGGGCACCTTCTACATTTCACACATATCCCAGTACGACCAATCCGATGGACTGCAATATGTCAAGGTCACCTTCTACATTTCACACATATCCCAGAACGACCAATCCGATGGACTGCAATATGTCAAGGCCACCTTCTACATTTCACACATATCCCAGTAGGACCAATCCAATGGACTGCAATATGTCAAGGCCACCTTCTATGTTTCACACATATTTAGTCATTATCACAGAGATATAGAGCTATCAAGTGTGTGAGACTCGCTCATTTAGGGAGTCTCACTTCCATGTCACACAGCTTTCTCTAAATAAATCTCATGAATATTGGCCATTTAAAACAAATACTAACACTAACAGGCCTATTCCCGTGGACATTGCAATATATTTTATTTATATGCACACTGCATGATGGATGCTCTGCACTATCAACCAATGTGCATATAAATAAAATATATTGCAATATCCACAGGAATAGGACTGTTTGTGTTAGTATTTGTGCCGAGTGTCCATGGAATCTGTGTCGTTATTCGTATCATCCAGTGACGCGTACATCATTTTCTAAATAGAAATGTGATTGTCAAACAGTGCTGTCACATTGGAAAACTGGAGCACGCATATATTTCTCAAAATGAGGCAGCTCTGATGAATCTGAGTGTTAATGTGTTAATTCAGCTACAGGGACACATTATTCAACATAGCATGACGAAATACAGTTTACCTACAGCACTGAAAATTAATCAAAACAAAAGTTCTGTCCAACCTGGCTAATTTAACAGTCCAAAGTAATAACTGTATCCTTGACAACTGACAAGAGACAAACAATAGTTAATATCAGACTTACAACTTAATGATTGGCATATTACGTGACTTTGAAATAATAAGTATAGCCGTTATATTTGTTATTCAAACAGTTTATGGTTTTTATTTCCCTACACTTCCGTTGCCGAGGTCCACATCTACCCACTTTCTCAAGTCCAACTTGAATATATGACAACTGTCAACGTTAGAATTATAACAATAAATAGAAAGGCATTGTCACCGTAGTTCTCAATGTCCTCTGGCATATCGTAGTTGATGACGTGTTGAACGTTGGGGAAGTCAAGCCCCTTTGACGCGATGTCTGTGGCTACCAGGACATCCTTCTCTCCTCTGCGGAACTGATCAACAGCGATACTCCTTTCCTCTTGATCTAAAAGTGCATACACCAACTTTCCATGATACTTCCTAGAACACTACTTGTTGCTACAATTTTACTAATAATATTTACTAGTTTATATCCACCTATGGAACAACATAACGTTTATTTGACCCCATGTAGGTACACAATTCGTTGACTTCTTAACTTGCTTAACCACTTAAGCTTGTACATTACACAGGCATACATACATGTACATCATTATATGTTCAACACACTCTTAGAAAATACATACAAACGCATGTACACCTACTCTATTGAATTGATCATCTCTCAGTTTTCTTGGGTAGAAAAGAAAAGCCCGGCCAAAAAGCCATGCATATTAAAAACATGTCAGTAAGTAACTCTAAATAACCAGCACTGAGTTGTCTGAAATGCATCGCCAATTGGTAGATCCAAGGCAAATGGTACAAGGAAGTGAATGAACACAGAGAGGGGGGTGGGACCTCAGCTTCTCCGAGTGACACCACTATGCTTTATCTTTCTCTTCTTGTTACTGTGTGCATGAGAAAACGTGAAATCACCAGAGACCAAAAACATTCTATGTCCGAAGAATGGCCCCATTTACAAGTTGCAACAAATAGACCAATTTTTATATTTGTTTTAAAAAGTGGGATATTTAATCCTTAAGCATGAACGCAGGATCAAGGGAAGAAGTGGTCTATCTCACCCTTCTCCCAGGGTGTAGACACAGCCCCAACCCCTTTCACTAACAGGAACTCGTGTCTACATCATTCACCCTTCCCCCAACCCCCTTCTATAGTAGGTACTGGTGTCTACATCACTCACCCTTCCCCCCAACCCTTCAATAGCAGGTGCTGGTGTCTACATCACTCACTCTTCCCCCCAACCCCCTTCAATAGCAGGTACTGGTGTCTACATCACTCACCCTTCCCCAACCCCCTTCAATAGCAGGTACTGGTGTCTACATCACTCACCCTTCCCCCCAACCCCCTTCAATAGTAGGTACTGGTGTCTACATCACTCACTCTTCCCCCCCCAACCCCCTTCAATAGCAGGTACTGGTGTCTACATCACTCACTCTTCCCCCCAACCCACTTCAATAGTAGGTACTGGTGTCTACATCACTCACTCTTCCCCCCAACCCCCTTCAATAGCAGGTACTGGTGTCTACATCACTCACTCTTGCCCCCAACTCCCTTCAATAGCAGGTACTGGTGTCTACATCACTCACTCTTCCCCCCAACCCCCTTCAATAGTAGGTACTGGTGTCTACATCACTCACACTTCCCCCCAACCCCCTTCAATAGTAGGTACTGGTGTCTACATCACTCACTCTTCCTCCAACCCCCTTCAATAGTAGGTACTGGTGTCTACATCACTCACTCTTCCCCCCAACCCCCTTCAATAGCAGGTGCTGGTGTCTACATCACTCACCTTTCCCCAACCCCCTTCAATAGCAGGTACTGGTGTCTACATCACTCACTCTTCCCCCAACCCCCTTCAATAGTAGGTACTGGTGTCTACATCACTCACTCTTCCCCCCAACCCCCTTCAATAGTAGGTACTGGTGTCTACATCACTCACCCTTCCCCAACCCCCTTCAGCAGCAGGTACTGGTGTTTACATCACTCACCCTTCCCCAACCCCCTTCAGCAGCAGGTACTGGTGTCTACATCACTCACCCTTCCCCAACCCCCTTCAGTAGTAGGTACAGGTGTCTACATCAGTCACCCTTCCCCAACCCCCTTCAGTAGCAGGTAAGGTGTCTACATCACTCACCCTTCCCCCCAACCCCCTTCAGTAGCAGCTACTGGTGTCTACATCACTCACCCTTCCCCCCGTGTATAGACACTGCTTCCACACCCTTCAGTAGCAGGTATTCGTGCATGGCGTCCACATCACTCTTCTTCTGAGCAAAGATCAACACCTGCCACAGAAAACCAGCAAATATCACAAAAATGAGAAACCAGACGAACAGTTGAAGATTATGGGTGACTATTAGGGATGGTTTTACCTTTGCGATAGGTAAACACACTTGTAGCCATACTGCTCTCTTCTTAACAACAATATTATGGGTGACTATTAGGGATGGTTTTACCATTGCGATAGGTAAACACAACACTTGTAGCCATACTGCTCTCTTCTTAACAACAATATTATGGGTGACTATTAGGGATGGTTTTACCATTGCGATAGGTAAACACAACACTTGTAGCCATACTGCTCTCTTCTTAACAACAATATTATGGGTGACTATTAGGGATGATTTTACCATTGCGATAGGTAAACACAACACTTGTAGCCATACTGCTCTCTTCTTAACAACAATATTATGGGTGACTATTAGGGATGATTTTACCATTGCGATAGGTAAACACAACACTTGTAGCCATACTGCTCTCTTCTTAACAACAATATTATGGGTGACTATTAGGGATGGTTTTACCATTGCGATAGGTAAACACAACACTTGTAGCCATACTGCTCTCTTCTTAACAACAATATTATGGGTGACTATTAGGGATGGTTTTACCATTGCGATAGGTAAACACAACACTTGTAGCCATACTGCTCTCTTCTTAACAACAATATTATGGGTGACTATTAGGGATGGTTTTACCATTGCGATAGGTAAACACAACACTTGTAGCCATACTGCTCTCTTCTTAACAACAATATTATGGGTGACTATTAGGGATGATTTTACCATTGCGATAGGTAAACACAACACTTGTAGCCATACTGCTCTCTTCTTAACAACAATATTATGGGTGACTATTAGGGATGATTTTACCATTGCGATAGGTAAACACAACACTTGTAGCCATACTGCTCTCTTCTTAACAACAATATTATGGGTGACTATTAGGGATGGTTTTACCATTGCGATAGGTAAACACAACACTTGTAGCCATACTGCTCTCTTCTTAACAACAATATTATGGGTGACTATTAGGGATGGTTTTACCATTGCGATAGGTAAACACAACACTTGTAGCCATACTGCTCTCTTCTTAACAACAATATTATGGGTGACTATTAGGGATGGTTTTACCATTGCGATAGGTAAACACAACACTTGTAGCCATACTGCTCTCTTCTTAACAACAATATTATGGGTGACTATTAGGGATGATTTTACCATTGCGATAGGTAAACACAACACTTGTAGCCATACTGCTCTCTTCTTAACAACAATATTATGGGTGACTATTAGGGATGGTTTTACCATTGCGATAGGTAAACACAACACTTGTAGCCACACTGCTCTCTTCTTAACAACAATATTATGGGTGACTATTAGGGATGATTTTACCATTGCGATAGGTCAACACAACACTTGTAGCCACACTGCTCTCTTCTTAACAACAATATTATGGGTGACTATTAGGGATGATTTTACCATTGCGATAGGTAAACACAACACTTGTAGCCATACTGCTCTCTTCTTAACAACAATATTATGGGTGACTATTAGGGATGGTTTTACCATTGCGATAGGTAAACACAACACTTGTAGCCATACTGCTCTCTTCTTAACAACAATATTATGGGTGACTATTAGGGATGATTTTACCATTGCGATAGGTAAACACAACACTTGTAGCCATACTGCTCTCTTCTTAACAACAATATTATGGGTGACTATTAGGGATGGTTTTACCATTGCGATAGGTAAACACAACACTTGTAGCCATACTGCTCTCTTCTTAACAACAATATTATGGGTGACTATTAGGGATGATTTTACCATTGCGATAGGTAAACACAACACTTGTAGCCATACTGCTCTCTTCTTAACAACAATATTATGGGTGACTATTAGGGATGGTTTTACCATTGCGATAGGTAAACACAACACTTGTAGCCATACTGCTCTCTTCTTAACAACAATATTATGGGTGACTATTAGGGATGGTTTTACCATTGCGATAGGTAAACACAACACTTGTAGCCATACTGCTCTCTTCTTAACAACAATATTATGGGTGACTATTAGGGATGGTTTTACTATTGCGATAGGTCAACACAACACTTGTAGCCATACTGCTCTCTTCTTAATAACAATATTATGGGTGACTATTAGGGATGGTTTTACCATTGCGATAGGTAAACATAACACTTATAGCCATACTGCTCTGTTCTTAACAACAATATTATGGGTGACTATTAGGGATGGTTTTACCATTGCGATAGGTAAACACAACACTTGTAGCCATATTGCTCTCTTCTTAACAACAATATTTTCAAAGTTATTTCACACGGAATTTACGTTTACACAAGTAGATCTCATGTATGTATGTACAGTGCATGTTGTTTTTATTGTTGAAACACAGAGACAACACATGCTACTGTACAGAGCTGTACTCTGGAAACTAGTGTATAAATAAAGTTCATTATTATTATTTATTATTATAAATGTAAGATCTTATGCTCAAAGCGTTTAACACTTCATATCCCACCTATACATTCAAACACCATTTCGCTCCTGGAAAGCATTCAGCCACGCTACAATTCTCCTTCCAACATATGACCAACATCGTTTTGTTGATGATTCTGTGAGAATGAGACCTCCGCTCAGTGAGTAAACGACAGGTTTTTTCCATTTCCCTGCATGGGATCTTTTACTTCCCCTGGCATAGACACCAGACAGAAGGGACCAATGGTCTATAGCATCTCGTCCCAAAAACACAGGCAACGTAGCGTGGACGAAATTGCTCAAGTTTCGACAAGGCGGACGAACCAGTACCGAACCACCGCCCGGTCGGCACCAGAATTTCAACCTCGGTTTCACCAAATGACAGTCCAACACCCAAACCACTCGACCACAGCGCCTCACAATTAAAGTGTAAAGACTATTCGTTCACAAACACCAAACACTGTTTGTCTACAGCTCTTTCATATAACTGAATGAAGTGCAGAAACGTGGAGTGAACTGCCAACCTTCTATATTTGCACAGAGCGTCACCTACCGGAGGCGGAGACTTCTGAAGGACATTGAGGAGGTGGATGACCTTTGCCTCTTGTTTCACACACTCCACGTCCTGAATGACATCGAGACTGGCCGCGCCTGCCCGCCCCACATTCACTGTGACTGGCTTCACCAGGGTGCTACGGGCAAAGTTCTGGATCTTCTTTGGCATCGTCGCAGAGAACAGCAACGTCTGACGCTGGGCCTGTAGACAGAGTTAGTTCGATGAGGCGTTTATTGGTTAACCTCTCACAATATCAACAATGCAATATAACACAGTTTTACAATAAATGTGATAGAGAAATCTGAGGATTATATGCACATGGAATATAGGTTTTCTGCTAACCAATAACGAAAGGAACATAAAAAACTTAATTTATTATCTGTATTTTTTATAACTGGATACCAACTCTTCAATTATGATGCTTTTAATATAATTTTATTCTATTAAATTTAATGTAATAAACAAACAAGTGGGATTAATTCAAATGTAAAAATTAAGTTGACATGGTATGATTTAATTGGTTCGCAAAGAAAGCAGATGCCCAGAGAAAGGTAGGGGAAAGGAGGCGAGGAAGACCTAGACTGGGATGGGAGAACTGTGTAAAGAGAGACTTGGAGGGATTGGGAAAGAGGAAGGGGAAAGGAGGCGAGGAAGACCTAGACTGGGATGGGAGAACTGTGTAAAGAGAGACTTGGAGGGATTGGGAAAGAGGAAGGGAAAAGGAGGCGAGGAAGACCTAGACTGGGATGGGAGAACTGTGTAAAGAGAGACTTGGAGGGATTGGGAAAGAGGAAGGGAAAAGGAGGCGAGGAAGACCTAGACTGGGATGGGAGAACTGTGTAAAGAGAGACTTGGAGGGATTGGGAAAGAGGAAGGGAAAAGGAGGCAAGGAAGACCTAGACTGGGATGGGAGAACTGTGTAAAGAGAGACTTGGAGGGATTGGGAAAGAGGAAGGGAAAAGGAGGCAAGGACGACCTAGAATGGGATGGGAGAACTGTGTAAAAAGAGACTTGGAGGGATTGGGAAAGAGGAAGGGAAAAGGAGGCGAGGAAGACCTAGACTGGGATGGGAGAACTGTGAAGAGAGACTTGGAGGGATTGGGAAAGAGGAAGGGAAAAGGAGGCGAGGAAGACCTAGACAGGGATGGGAGAACTGTGTAAAGAGAGACTTGGAGGGATTGGGAAAGAGGAAGGGAAAAGGAGGCAAGGAAGACCTAGACTGGGATGAGAGAACTGTGTAAAGAGAGACTTGGAGGGATTGGGAAAGAGGAAGGGAAAAGGAGGCAAGGAAGACCTAGACTGAGATGGGAGAACTGTGTAAAGAGAGACTTGGAGGGATTGGGAAAGAGGAAGGGAAAAGGAGGCAAGGAAGACCTAGAATGGGATGGGAGAACTGTGTAAAGAGAGACTTGGAGGGATTGGGAAAGAGCAAGGGAAAAGGAGGCAAGGAAGACCTAGACTGGGATGGGAGAACAGTGTAATGAGAGACATGGAGGGATTGGGAAAGAGGAAGGGAAAAGAAGGCGAGGAAGACCTAGACTGGGATGGGAGAACTGTGTAAAGAGAGACTTGGAGGGATTGGGAGAGAGGAAGGGAAAAGGAGGCGAGGAAGACCTAGACTGGAATGGGAGAACTGTGTAAAGAGAGACTTGGAGGGATTGGGAGAGAGGAAGGGAAAAGGAGGCGAGGAAGGCCTAGACTGGGATGGGAGAACTGTGTAAAGAGAGACTTGGAGGGATTGGGAGAGAGGAAGGTAAAAGGAGGCAAGGAAGACCTAGACTGGGATGGGAAAACTGTGTAAAGAGAGACTTGGAGGGATTGGGACAGAGGAAGGGAAAAGCAGGCAAGGAAGACCTAGACTGGGATGGGAGAACTGTGTAAAGAGAGACATGGAGGGATTGGGAGAGAGGAAGGGAAAAGGAGGCGAGGAAGACCTAGACTGGGATGGGAGAACTGTGTAAAGAGAGACTTGGAGGGATTGGGAAAGAGGAAGGGAAAAGGAGGCAAGGAAGATCTAGACTGGAATGGGAGAACTGTGTAAAGAGAGACTTGGAGGGACTGGGAAAGAGAAAGGGAAAAGGAGGCGAGGAAGACCTAGACTGGGATGGGAGAATTGTGTAAAGAGAGACTGGGAAGGATAGGGAGAGGAAGGGAGAACGAGAACAAAACATAGAGGGGAATAGAGACAGTAGGTGGAGACAGCAAGAAAAGATCAGAGAGGGGAAGAACAAGAAAACAGATATCGAGGACCAGTATTGAGGTGCGCCTCATTGTTGACATACAAGGAAACAAGATATCGAGGACCAGTATTGAGGTGAACCTCACTGTGGGCATAAAAGGAAACAAGATTTCGAGGACCAGTATTGAGGTGCGCCTCACTGTGGACATACAAGGAAACAAGGACCAGTATTGAGGTGAGCCTCACCGTGGGTGTACAAGGAAACAAGGACCAGTATTGAGGTGAGCCTCACCATGGGTGTACAAGGAAACAAGATATCGAGGACCAGTATTGAGTTGAGCCTCACCGTGGCCGGGCATACAAGGAAACAAGATAACAAGGACCAGTATTGAGGTGAGCCTCACCGTGGGTGTACAAGGAAACAAGGACCAGTACTGAGGTGAGCCTCACCGTGGGCATACAAGGAAACAAGGACCAGTATTGAGGTAAGCCTCACCGTGGGTGTACAAGGAAACAAGGACCAGTATTGAGGTGAGCCTCACCGTGGGCATACAAGAAAACAAGGACCATTATTGAGGTCTGCCTTGCCGTGGGCATACAAGGAAACAAGGACCAGTATTGAGGTCTGCCTTGCCGCGTGCGTACAAGGAAACAAGGACCAGTATTGAGGTCTGCCTTGCCATGTGCGTACAAGAAAACAAGGACCAGTATTGAGGTCTGCCTTGCCGTGTGCGTACAAGGAAACAAGGACCAGTATTGAGGTCTGTCTTGCTGTGTGCGTACAAGGAAACAAGGACCAGTATTGAGGTCTGCCTTGCTGTGTGCGTACAAGAAAACAAGGACCAGTATTGAGGTCTGCCTTGCCGCGTGCGTACAAGGAAACAAGGACCAGTATTGACGTCTGCCTTGCTGTGTGCGTACAAGGAAACAAGGACCAGTATTGAGGTCTGCCTTGCCGTGTGCGTACAAGAAAACAAGGACCAGTATTGAGGTCTGCCTTGCCGTGTGCATACAAGGAAACAAGGACCAGTATTGAGGTCTGTCTTGCTGTGTGCGTACAAGGAAACAAGGACCAGTATTGAGGTCTGCCTTGCCGTGTGCGTACAAGGAAACAAGGACCAGTATTGAGGTCTGTCTTGCTGTGTACGTACAAGGAAACAAGGACCAGTATTGAGGTCTGCCTTGCCGCGTGCGTACAAGGAAACAAGGACCAGTATTGAGGTCTGTCTTGCTGCGTGCGTACAAGAAAACAAGGACCAGTATTGAGGTCTGCCTTGCCGCGTGCGTACAAGGAAACAAGGACCAGTATTGAGGTCTGCCTTGCCGTGTGCATACAAGAAAACAAGGACCAGTATTGAGGTCTGCCTTGCCGTGTGCGTACAAGGAAACAAGAACCAGTATTGAGGTCTGTCTTGCTGTGTGCGTACAAGGAAACAAGGACCAGTATTGAGGTCTGCCTTGCCGTGTGCGTACAAGGAAACAAGGACCAGTATTGAGGTCTGCCTTGCCGTGTGCGTACAAGGAAACAAGGACCAGTATTGAGGTCTGTCTTGCTGTGTGCGTACAAGGAAACAAGGACCAGTATTGAGGTCTGCCTTGCCGTGTGCGTACAAGAAAACAAGGACCAGTATTGAGGTCTGCCTTGCCGTGTGCGTACTAGGAAACAAGGACCAGTATTGAGGTCTGTCTTGCTGTGTGCGTACAAGGAAACAAGGACCAGTATTGAGGTCTGCCTTGCTGTGTGCGTACAAGAAAACAAGGACCAGTATTGAGGTCTGCCTTGCTGTGTGCGTACAAGAAAACAAGGACCAGTATTGAGGTCTGCCTTGCCGCGTGCGTACAAGAAAACAAGGACCAGTATTGAGGTCTGCCTTACCGCGTGCGTACAAGGAAACAAGGACCAGTATTGAGGTCTGCCTTGCTGTGTGCGTACAAGAAAACAAGGACCAGTATTGAGGTCTGCCTTGCCGTGTGCGTACAAGGAAACAAGGACCAGTATTGAGGTCTGTCTTGCTGTGTGCGTACAAGGAAACAAGGACCAGTATTGAGGTCTGCCTTGCCGCGTGCGTACAAGGAAACAAGGACCAGTATTGAGGTCTGCCTTGCCGTGTGCGTACAAGGAAACAAGGACCAGTATTGAGGTCTGCCTTGCCGTGTGCGTACAAGAAAACAAGGACCAGTATTGAGGTCTGCCTTGCCATGTGCGTACAAGGAAACAAGGACCAGTATTGAGGTCTGTCTTGCTGTGTGCGTACAAAGAAACAAGGACCAGTATTGAGGTCTGCCTTGCCGTGTGCGTACAAGGAAACAAGGACCAGTATTGAGGTCTGTCTTGCTGTGTGCGTACAAGGAAACAAGGACCAGTATTGAGGTCTGCCTTGCCGCGTGCGTACAAGGAAACAAGGACCAGTATTGAGGTCTGTCTTGCTGTGTGCGTACAAGAAAACAAGGACCAGTATTGAGGTCTGCCTTGCCGCGTGCGTACAAGGAAACAAGGACCAGTATTGAGGTCTGCCTTGCCGTGTGCATACAAGAAAACAAGGACCAGTATTGAGGTCTGCCTTGCCGTGTGCGTACAAGGAAACAAGGACCAGTATTGAGGTCTGTCTTGCCGTGTGCGTACAAGGAAACAAGGACCAGTATTGAGGTCTGCCTTGCCGTGTGCGTACAAGGAAACAAGGACCAGTATTGAGGTCTGCCTTGCCGTGTGCGTACAAGGAAACAAGGACCAGTATTGAGGTCTGTCTTGCTGTGTGCGTACAAGGAAACAAGGACCAGTATTGAGGTCTGCCTTGCCGTGTGCGTACAAGAAAACAAGGACCAGTATTGAGGTCTGCCTTGCCGTGTGCGTACAAGGAAACAAGGACCAGTATTGAGGTCTGTCTTGCTGTGTGCGTACAAGGAAACAAGGACCAGTATTGAGGTCTGCCTTGCTGTGTGCGTACAAGAAAACAAGGACCAGTATTGAGGTCTGCCTTGCCGCGTGCGTACAAGGAAACAAGGACCAGTATTGAGGTCTGCCTTGCCGTGTGCGTACAAGAAAACAAGGACCAGTATTGAGGTCTGCCTTGCCGTGTGCGTACAAGGAAACAAGGACCAGTATTGAGGTCTGCCTTGCCGTGTGCGTACAAGGAAACAAGGACCAGTATTGAGGTCTGTCTTGCTGTGTGCATACAAGGAAACAAGGACCAGTATTGAGGTCTGTCTTGCCGTGTGCGTACAAGGAAACAAGGACCAGTATTGAGGTCTGCCTTGCCATGTGCGTACAAGGAAACAAGGCCCAGTATTGAGGTGACCCTCACCGTGGGCTTACAAGGAAACAAGAAGAGAACAAAAAAATATTGAAACGAACCTTGAAGAAAGAGAAGATAGTTCTGACGTCCTCCTCAAAGCCCATGTCAATCATACGATCCGCCTCGTCCAGACAGAGATAGCGACAGACATCCAGGTTGATGATCTTCTTGTTCAACATGTCCATGAGTCGGCCTGGAGTTGCCACCATGATGTGGATGCCACTGCACAAACATACGGAAACGTTATGTGACAGTTTGAAGTAAATCTAAGTATAATTGAGCCAGCATACGTGTGTGGTGTGTGTGCATGCATGTGTAAGTGTGTGTGCATGCATGTGTGTGCATGCATGTGTGAGAGTGTGTGTGCATGCATGTGTGAGTGTGTGTATGCATGCATGTGTGAGTGTGTGTGCATGTGTGAGTGTGTGTGCATGCATGTGTGAGTGTGTGTGTGTGTGTGTGTGCATGTGAGTGTGTGTGTTTCTAAATTTTTTCTCCTAGATGGCTTTCACTTTGAGTGCCAAACGTTCAGTTGTTAATCTACAATCCCTCAGTAGAAAAGAAATGCCATTTCGAAATTGACCGTTGGTTAAATGTTCTTGGTGACTTTAGGGTTTGTGTCATATATTAGACAGATGTTAATCGGTCGTCCACAACTTTAAGTGTATTTTCTGCAATAGTTCTGAACCGCTGGTCAGTTGGAGACGTTTTATCTACCTTATGTTAACACAAAAAACTGTTTCCAATTGAAATGACAACAAATGTCATTTATGAAAATTCTGGGAAACTGTTGTCTGTGTGTAGTAGCACAACCTGTAGGATGGACACACACACAGTAATGTCTGATAAAACAAAAAGAAAAAACCAAAATGTAGACAATTTTTGATATTTCCTCTATAATACTGTACCTTTATTAGGACTGATATCAATTGCTGGGAAACTGTGTAGACTAACAAACACTCCTGATTAAAAATACTACATGGTACTGACAGTAACTGAATATACAACTAGAAATTGTCATGAAGACCGGCACCGTAGGCTGTGGATATGAGTAATAATCTGACCTTTTAATGACATCGAGCTGATCTTTGAGTGCAGTGCCCCCTATGCACAAGACAGTGCGTAACGAGGGATAACCGTCATTCTCTAAAGCCTTGCAGTAGTTCTTAATGATGTCTGTTGTCTGTCGCGCCAGCTCCCTCTGGTGGAGAGAAAAGACCCTAATACACGGATGGTTACACCACAGTCAACATGTGGACTGGTCATCTATCTGACAGAAATGTTGTGAAATTAGATTTCTATCAAAATTGTATAAAGAATCAAACATAAGCTACAGTTTTGGTTAAACTTTTTTGTACAAAAGGTTTAGCATCAAAAGATAACTTTTTATGTTGTACATTATCCAGTCCTTAGTTGGTAAAACTCAAAGCATTTTACACTTCAACTCTGGCAGACCTGTTTGTCATTCCAACACCAAGTTGATTTCTCTGAGAGCTGGGAAGCATGCAGTCATGTTGTTACAAGATATGTTACACTTCAACTCTAGCAGACCTGTTTGTCATTCCAACAACAAGTTGATTTCTCTGGGAGCTGGGAAGCATGCAGTCATGTTGTTACAAGACATATTACACTTCAACTCTAGCAGACTTGTTTGCCATTCCAACAACAAGTTGATTTCTCTGGGAGCTGGGAAGTATGCAGTCATGTTGTTACAAGACATATTACACTTCAACTCTGGCAGACCTGTTTGTCATTCCAACACCAAGTTGATTTCTCTGGGAGCTGGGAAGTATGCAGTCGTATGGTTACAAGATATGTTACACTTCAACTCTAGCAGACCTGTTTGTCATTCCAACAACAAGTTGATTTCTCTGGGAGCTGGGAAGTATGCAGTCGTATGGTTACAAGATATGTTACACTTCAACTCTAGCAGACCTGTTTGTCATTCCAACAACAAGTTGATTTCTCTGGGAGCTGGGAAGCATGCAGTCATGTTGTTACAAGACATATTACACTTCAACTCTGGCAGACCTGTTTGTCATTCCAACAACAAGTTGATTTATCTGGGAGCTGGGAAGCATGCAGTCATGTTGTTACAAGACATATTACACTTCAACTCTGGCAGACCTGTTTGTCATTCCAACAACAAGTTGATTTATCTGGGAGCTGGGAAGCATGCAGTCATGTTGTTACAAGACATATTACACTTCAACTCTAGCAGACCTGTTTGTCATTCCAACAACAAGTTGATTTCTCTGGGAGCTGGGAAGCATGCAGTCATGTTGTTACAAGATATATTACACTTCAACTCTAGCAGACCTGTTTGTCATTCCAACAACAAGTTGATTTCTCTGGGAGCTGGGAAGCATGCAGTCGTGTTGTTACAAGATATATTACACTTCAACTCTGGCAGACCTGTTTGTCATTCCAACAACAAGTTGATTTCTCTGGGAGCTGGGAAGCTGCAGTCATGTTGTTACAAGATATATTACACTTCAACTCTAGCAGACCTGTTTGTCATTCCAACAACAAGTTGATTTCTCTGGGAGCTGGGAAGTATGCAGTCATGTTGTTACAAGGTATATTACACTTCAACTCTGGCAGACCTGTTTGTCATTCCAACAACAAGTTGATTTATCTGGGAGCTGGGAAGCATGCAGTCATGTTGTTACAAGACATATTACACTTCAACTCTAGCAGACCTGTTTGTCATTCCAACAACAAGTTGATTTCTCTGGGAGCTGGGAAGCATGCAGTCGTGTTGTTACAAGATATGTTACACTTCAACTCTGGCAGACCTGTTTGTCATTCCAACAACAAGTTGATTTCTCTGGGAGCTGGGAAGCATGCAGTCGTGTTGTTACAAGATATGTTACACTTCAACTCTGGCAGACCTGTTTGTCATTCCAACAACAAGTTGATTTCTCTGGGAGCTGGGAAGCATGCAGTCATGTTGTTACAAGATATGTTACACTTCAACTCTGGCAGACCTGTTTGTCATTCCAACAACAAGTTGATTTCTCTGGGAGCTGGGAAGCATGCAGTCGTGTTGTTACAAGATATATTACACTTCAACTCTAGCAGACCTGTTTGTCATTCCAACAACAAGTTGATTTCTCTGAGAGCTGGGAAGCATGCAGTCGTGTTGTTACAAGATATATTACACTTCAACTCTGGCAGACCTGTTTGTCATTCCAACAACAATTTGATTTCTCTGGGAGCTGGGAAGCATGCAGTTATGTTGTTACAAGATATATTACATATGAACCGAATGAAAACTGGCAATGACAAGCTACAGTAATTAGAGGTAAGAAATAAATACAAAATTGTATCTTTGCAACCTGTATTCTGCTGTAATTATATTCAATGGTGTAATAATCGGACATGATTTGTGATCTTGTCCAATTATGTGTTCTGCTCAGCCACCGTCTCATTCAATTACAGCAGGATGCAATTCTCAAATATATAATATGATATAAACACACAACAGAACCAGGCCTTTATGCAGAGTGAATTTTTTGTTAGTCCAAAAATGTCCCTTTACGCTTCCATGCGCACACATAAAATCAGGTCCAAATGTGGATAATACTATATATAAATAACTTCATATGTAGTCAAAAATATATACATAGACACATACGTTAAAAACATAAGTAACAGTGAGAGCCAATAATATAACATAATGGACATCTAAGTAACAGTGGGAGCCAATAATATAACATAATGGTCATATATGTAACAGTGGGAGCCAATAATATAACATAATGGACATATAAGTAACAGTGAGAGCCAATAATATAACATAATGGACATCTAAGTAACAGTGGGAGCCAATAATATAACATAATGGACATCTAAGTAACAGTGGGAGCCAATAATATAACATAATGGTCATATATGTAACAGTGGGAGCCAATAATATAACATAATGGACATATAAGTAACAGTGAGAGCCAATAATATAACATAATGGACATCTAAGTAACAGTGGGAGCCAATAATATAACATAATGGACATCTAAGTAACAGTGGGAGCCAATAATATAACATAATGGACATATGAGTAACAGTGAGAGCCAATAATATAACATAATGGACATTTAAGTAACAGTGAGAGCCAATTGTATAACATAATGGACATTTAAGTAACAGTGAGAGCCAATAATACAATAAGGTTTCATCTTTTTGTTTTGTTCCTCCAATTTTTATCCATCTAAAATTAAATCAACCCGTCCAAATGACGAGTGGTCGGGTCTGTACATAAAACTGAAGAGAAATGACTACAAGGACAACCGCCACGTACCGATGGACACACAATGAGGCCATAAGGTCCCTCGTTGCTGATGAAGGGAAGTCGTTTCTCCTGTTCCAGACAGAACATGATAAGAGGCAGCACAAAGACCAGCGTCTTGCCAGAGCCGGTGAAGGCAATGCCAATGATGTCCCGACCCATCAACCTGCAAACAACAACATACAACAACATCCGTTAAACGTTGCCTAAAATGTTCATCGACTTGAATGAATAAACCTAACAAAATTTTTTTCTTATCTCAACTAGGAAGTTTAACTTGCTCCAACATTTCAGGCACCATTGGTAGCCTTCATCAGGAATTGCTGTCCTGAAGTAAGTTACTGATGGTAGCCAAAATGTTGAAGTACAGTGTAAGTTAAATGTAATAGTTCTGATAAGAAAATTTAATTTAATTTAATTTTAAATCAGTTAGACACATACTGGTTTATATTATCCACTCCATTTGTTTTTAAAACATAATGCCACTTATCAATCAATAATAAATTTTAGTTTCCAATTGGATTCTAACATCTAAGGATCATGACATCTATTGATTTCTTAGGATTGATGTGAGTTTTAAGGACAAATCTATGAATCCGAGTGATCATAATAAATATATGGGTATGACCTTTGCCAATTTAGCCCAAATTCTGGGCCTCACTGAATAAATAAGGATCACTGTGAATCATTTAGAATTCTGGAATAAACCTTAATCAATATGAATCAGTCTGGATCACTATAAATATAGTGGACTTGTCTGGATAAATATGAACATGTCTGGAAAAATGTCTGAATAAAAGTGGATAAGTTTAATAAATATGGAACTGACTACATAAATACGGATCTTCGTGAATAAATCCTAGACATACAGTCCAAAGTCCAAAATTACTGCCAATACAGAGACCCAAAATCTACAACTTTTTAGTAGGACCACCAACTTTTGGGCCCAGGTTTTGAAGACTGGTTTTACCTATTAATATCTGAACAGCCAACTTTTGAGTTGGGCCGCCAACTCTACAAAACTGAATGTCAAATGGACCACATACTTCTCAGATCAACTTTCAAACATTGCCCGTATATTACTCTTATGAGCAATGTCACAATTGCCACTGACTCACACAGCGGGGGTTAGGGTTAGGCTTTGTGATGCCGCACTTCTTGAGCTTGCTGATGAGAGACTTTGGGAACTTCATCTCCTGCAGACAGAAACATGCATTGTAAAGGGTTAATTCTCACATGGTTCAAGTCTCACTCCTCTCAACGCGCTTAATACTTCAACACCTGGCAGACCTATTCAAGTGAACAACAGGTCGACTTCTCTGGGAAGCAAACTGCAATTGCTGAAGGTAGACTATTGATTCACACACATCCACCCATGTCTGTAGTTGGGAATTCATTTATACAGCTGGTCAACTGAAGCAATGTGGAGTGAGCTAAATTGTCCATGGTTCGAAACAGCAGCAGGATTTAAATGCGGATTCTCTCGATTGAGAGTCCACTATGATGAGCCGTAGTATATTGGGCCTGACCAATCTTGCAATTTTTTTATAAATTTCAATTGTGTCCAGTGAAAAACAACTGAACAATTTCCATAAAAATGCAAAAGACATTTACACAGACAAGCTGCTATCATGTAGTCTGATGTCTCGGGAAGTGATACTGAAACGAGGCGAAAGATGAAGATGGCAGGAAGAGTGAGTAGGTCACCTTGAATGTCCTGACTGGTGGCGGTAAGTCGTCCCCCTCAGTCAGGATGTGCAGTTTGTTCCTCACTTTCATGTGGTGTCTCTCTGACTGTCGCAGGATGCAGCGGGGAGGTCTCCAACTGAACACAACAGTGAATCATGTCAAGAATTCAGCGATGACGGAAGACCAAAAGTTCCACTTATACCCACAGACTCTGATTATGTCCTGTTATTCACACATAAATGTTTAAGCACAACTGTGATACTTTTTTATTTACAAAAATAGTAAATATTGCAGGATGCAGCACGGGGGTCTCCAAATGACTACAACAACGTATCATGGTCAAGATCAATACAGAGCAATGTAACTATAATTGAGTGTGTGTGTGTATGTTAATGTTTTACTGCTAGACCACTTGCATCTCTGGCACTAAATGTTCATGTGATCATCAAACCCTTAGAAGAAAAGTAACATTTTATTTGTTTGAAATTCGGAATGGGTAAAGGTTATTTGTATCAGTTTTAGGGTTCGTACAGGACATTAGACAAAGATACGTTGATTGTTTGTAATGTTGCGCATATCGTCAGCGACTGTTCCGAGGACCGCGCATTAGGTAAGGACATTCTATATAACTTGCATTGACGACATGAACAACTTTTCAAATTTACATCATAGCAAATGTCACCATTGATATTTTTTGGTAGTGCAATGTTAGATAATTTTGAAGATAAAAATCATGATATCCTGATTGTAGGGTTGTGGCTTAGACAAAATATTATTTTCTTGACATCCGAATAGTGTCTGTGATACTCACCCAGTCTTGATAGGGTCCTCATATTGAATCCCTTTTGCGAGCTCAGCAACACCTTTGAGAGCTACAGGGAGAGATTAGAAAAACAATTGAGCACTGCTGTTACAACTGTGAAAGTTTTATATCTCATAAATTACAAATGCGATAGCTTTATATTTCAAAAATTACAACTGTGATAGAATCACATTTCATAAGCTACAACTATCATGGTGACCAACCTTTAAAATATAAGTTAAATTACTGTTTCTGTCAAACAATTCTGTCTGCCTGTCTGTCTATCAGTTATGACGTTGCTACGACATATTTTCTCTTTGAATTTGATCTTACAGAAGTATTTGTAACTTATGATTCCAGCACACAGCAAGACAGAATATAGACATGACTGACCTGTTTTCTCTGCAATGACGTCCAGGATCATCTGTTCTTCCTTCAACTGTTTCTCTCGGTCAGTCTCTTTTATGGCTGTCAAACACAACACATATATATTTGCTTCCTCTTAGTGTTAGATCAGCTGAAAATATTACACAACACATATATATGCTCCCTCTTAGTGTTAGATCAGTTGAAAATATTACACAACACATATATATGCTCCCTCTTAGTGTTGGATCAGTTGAAAATATTACACAACACATCTCTATGCTCCCTCTTAGTGTTAGATCAGTTGAAAATATTACACAACACATATATATGCTCCCACTTAGTGTTAGATCAGTTGAAAATATTACACAACACATTACCCACCGAAAGAGTGCCCTTGAAAATACTATTTTGGTGTGATGTGTGAATTTACATACATAGTCATATGGAGAACCAGTATTTTAATATGTTCTGGTTTGCATGTTTACACTATGAATGTTAATGTGTGCATGTGCACACACACCACATCTACCCATGTACATCAGTACACATGTGCACACACACCACACCCACCCATGTACATCATGTGCACACACACCCATGTACATCAGTACACATGTGCACACACACCACACCCACCCATGTACATCAATACACATGTGCACACACACCACACCCACCCATGTACATCAATACACATGTGCACACACATCACACCCACCCATGTACAACAGTACACATGTGCACACACACCACATACACCCATGTCCATCAATATACATGTGCACACACACCACACCCACCCATGTACATCAGTACACATGTGCACACACACCACACACACCCATGTACATCAGTACACATGTGCACACACACCACACCCACCCATGTACATCAGTACACATGTGCACACACACCACACCCACCCATGTACATCAGTACACATGTGCACACACACCACACCCACCCATGTACATCAGTACACATGTGCCCACACACCACACCCACCCATGTACATCAGTACACATGTGCACACACACCACACCTACCCATGTACATCAGTACACATGTGCACACACACCACACCCACCCATGTACATCAGTACACATGTGCACACACACCACACCCACCCATGTACATCAGTACACATTTGCACCCACACCACACCCACCCATGTACATCAATACACATGTGCACACACACCACACCCACCCATGTACATCAGTACACATGTGCACACCCACCACACCCACCCATGTACATCAGTACACATGTGCACACACACCACACCCACCCATGTACATCAGTACACATGTGCACACACACCACACCCACCCATGTACATCAGTACACATGTGCACACACACCACACACACCCATGTACATCAGTACACATGTGCACACACACCACACCCACCCATGTACATCAGTACACATGTGCACACACACCACACCCACCCATGTACATCAATACACATGTGCACACACACCACACCCACCCATGTACATCAATACACATGTGCACACACACCACACCCACCCATGTACATCAATACACATGTGCACACACCCATGTACATCAATACACATGTGCACACACATCAAACCCACCCGTGTACATCAGTACACATGTGCACACACACCACACACACCCATGTACATCAATATACATGTGCACACACACCACACCCACCCATGTACATCAATACACATGTGCACACACACCACACCCACCCATGTACAACAATACACATGTGCACACCCACCACACCCACCCATGTACATCAATACACATGTGCACACACACCACACCCACCCATGTACAACAATACACATGTGCACACCCACCACACCCACCCATGTACAACAATACACATGTGCACACCCACCACACCCACCCATGTACAACAATA